>JAANYP010000739.1:89273-556773 GCA_020465985.1 Centrapalus pauciflorus | reverse complement strand
TAAAAAGGTATCAGTAATGAAAAGTCAAATATTAAAAACGACAATAAAACTAATATTTCTTCCGTCTCAATTTAGATGTTCATATTTCTATTTCATGTTGTCCCTAAATAAGAGTCCATTTACACAAAATAGATAATTATAATATGTTAAGTTGAATAATACCCCTATTTTTATAATGTAGCTGTCTTTCCATAATATTGATTAAGTAAATAAATAAGAGTAAAATTGTCATTTAAATAAATAAACGGTGTAATAATTACGCATCATCTAAAATTGTATGATTTTGTCTAATATCGAACAATTTAATGAAACAAAAATAAAAAAATTAAGACAATAAATGGAAAAATATGAAAACAAAAAAGTTAAAGAAATTGAACTAAAAAATAAGTTAAAAACCAAAAAATGGTAAAAAAAAAAAAAAAAAAAAAAAAAAAAAAAAAAAAAAAAAACAGCCCCCATGTAAGATTGTAAGTCTCATGTTTCCCCCATTTTAAAGTTTTAATATTTACTTTTAAAGTGTTATATAGAAAAATAATGTACGATTCACTTTTAATAAAAACAACCGTTTCTTATTTTTAGTAACAATTTTATAATTTTAGTAACATTTTAATAACACTTTAACATTTTCAGTTTTTAAAAAATTTTAAAAATTACATTATTTTTATATACATTTTTTAAAATATGTTACTCGAAATATAAATGACATAAAATATCTTACCCTTCTTTTTAATTTTTCCTTTCAAATATTTTATAAAATTTTAAATTAGATTATTGACAAAAAGAAAATAGAGATGAAATGTTTGTGGTGTGACATAACAACAAAAGATGATGATGAATGTGAATTATGAGATTGAACCATCAATCCATCATCATATATCAATTGTACAATCCAATGACTACACAAATAACTCACAATTTCAGCTCAATTTTGGGGATTTACTCCTAATACTTCATGCCATTTTTTGTAAAAGCTTAAATAAATAAAATTCATAAGGCCACAGGGAGTGGCTCGACATTTGTCTCGGTACCAAGCTCGGCATCTGGGGAACACCGCCCCTTGCCCTCGGCATTGGCATCCAAATGCCGAGAAAGGGGGAGAGAATGTCACTGTATTTGTGAGTGCAAATGTGTGTGCGTGTGTAATTTAAAAATAGGTGTGACGAATGTGATATCGACACCGTGTGAATGATATCAAAATGGCAAGGGACAGCAAAATTGACGTAGTGTTGACGTGACTGTAATTTTACTTGGCATCCTCGCAAAAGACTCTATGTGGCCTAATTGCATCAAAACCTATATAACCAACCGTATAATATTTGATTGGGGTAAAGCCATACAATAGTAACCGACTTTTGAAAATTTATCAATATGGTACGTCTACTTTTTTAAATGTCGACATGGTACCTGTACTTCAATTTTTCATACCGATATGACCATATTTGTAATAGACCCTTGTTTTTTTCTTACCATTAGAACTCTGTTTCGTATGTAAAAACCAGGTTTTATTATGTAGAATGACCATATCGATACAGAAAATTGAAGTACACGTACCATACAGACAATTAAAAAAACTAGACGTACCATATCGATACATTTTCAAAAGTAGGTTGCTATTGTAAGACATTAACCCTATTTGATTTGATAACTAATTTTATTATATATCTGATTAAAGGTCTTATAAAATTAAACTGATATAACCTATGAACTAATTTTAAAGTTGTTAATAACATGAAAACATAACATTTTTTTTGATAAATGGATGGAAAAAAAATTATATTTCTATGAAAGGGGGGCGTTTAGTTATGCAAAACACCCCTACTTTTTAGAAAAATTTTCATAAAAACAAGGTTAAAACCAAAAATGTATTCAAATGTCATATTTTTCTTAAAAATTTGTTGAAATGAAATTTTCACTTTGAAGTGTTTGGATCTGGTTTCCGTTTTTTCAGAGTACTGCTCATCAGGGTGAAATGTATAGTACTGGAATCATAATTCAAAATAAAAAACACAAACATAGATTTGAAGAGCTAACATAGAAGTCATATACAAAATCAGAAAAATTCCAATGTATCAATTACAACCCACCTGTAACCAACAAAAATGCATTCATCGACTAACAAAAATCGGTCAGATCCCAAGGGTCAGGTGATATGGTCAAATCAACTAATAGAAATCTATCAATTACAAGCTAGACCATAGCTAACAGATTTTCATCACAACTAATAAGATATGAATGTTGATCAACCACATTAGATCTTGGTGAGACAAAGGATAAAGAGACTTCCTTTCGAAAGAGAGAGATCCTTCTTCTTTCCGGCTCTAGAGCAAGCAGGTTTGCTTCGCATCTACATGCTAGATCAGAAGGTTTGTGTCCATTCTTGTCGATTGAAGGGTTGCTTCACATCTTTGTAGTAGATCTATAAGAACTTAACAACAATAAGAACCATAAGAACCAAACTTCATAAAAATTAGACGAATTGATCACAAATCTTATATATAATTTTGGTTATATATATGACATATAAGAATTTAAATCCATGGTTGATATCAAATTATTATTTTTGTGATCTTTTCGTTTTTAGTAAAAAACATATTTTCATTTTCAGTAAAAACGTTTTTTGAATCTTAGGTCAAATTTTCCAAAACATATAAAAGGAGTTATGATTATAATAATAATTAAAATCAGTCAGTGGTGTGAATATCTTCAATAACGAACAAAAAAGGTAAAATCACATAAAAAAGTAATAAGTGAAGATACAATATAGTTATTGTTGATTAAAAAGGTAAAATCAATAACTTAACTATATTGAATCACATTCTTTAATGACTTTCATGTTGATTTAGAGCCATTACCTTTTACAGTAGACTCGATGTGTTTGTTAATGTGTTATTTTCTTATTTGTTCTTATAATTCTCATTCTTGATATGTTATTATTAGATGTCACCCATATATATTTATACTTAAACATGAGTTTAATTCTCATTCTTGATGTGTTATTATTTACGATTGTGTTTTTAAGAATGTATTGATATATCGTAATTTAAACATGAGGTTTAATATTAAATGTCTTTTTTAAATCCATTCAAATAACCTTCCTTTTATGGATGAAACGCAAAAGTAAGAAGACATGGAACATGTTAGGGGTGGCAATTTCAGCCCATTCAAGGAAACGGGTTGACGACCAAAAGTAACAATTTTTACATAATTTTGAATTTTTTTTCAAAGAACAATATTTTTAATACACCGTTTTATAAATTTTCATTTTTTTCACAAAAAGTTATGTTCTATCTTAGTTTTTTTCAATGAGTCCATTTAACTGTTCGGCTCGTTCGGCCCGTTAGGTCAAAATTGTCACCCCTAGAACATGTCGTTGGGGAGTTGCAGATGTATTTTATTTGGGGAGGATTGGCTCTTCGGTTTTGCTTGACAGTATTTGTTTTGCTTTGATTTCCTTGTGGGTGTTGTTTGAAGCTCCTGTTGATGTGTTCTTGGGAGTTTAATAAAAATTTTGGTGTTTCCAATAGAAAAAAAGAAAATAATAGTAACAAAAGGTAAATCATTAAAAGATGAAGGGGTAGGAGTGAAATTGGAAGAGGGCATTGAATGAGCAAGGGCCAATGAGATTGACATAACATGAGCAATAAATATAAATATTAGCAAGAAAAAGAGAGGGAGTTTATAAATTATAATATTTGCATGAAATGGGAAACTGCAAAGAGAGGGACAAATGGAAGAGTCAAGAAATGGATAGACATGCCATCTTCCCTATTCCCATATGTCTAATGTTTTCTACCAATTCCTTTTTATTATGTCATAAACTTATTATTACAATGTAGTTTTCAATTAGTTTATATATACATATATAATATTATATTAATAAAACATTAGATTTAGTCTTTATATATTAATTTTTTTAAATGTTACATTAAGTTAATATGTTATTTAAGTTTGTTATCAAAAGAACTAAGTCAAGAAGTTTGACAATAAATTGAATTGTAACTCGGTGGATAAAAATTTAGTCAATGAAGTTAGAGGTTCTTGGTTTGATCCTTAGGTAAGTAATTTAATTATTAATTTTTGATGTAAAGCATAAAACAATAGTCTGGCTTTGATGAAACGGACCAGTTAAAATCCAGACCTTATAGGAACTCCGGGCCGACTCAACTCGGACCGACCGCGTGACGCACAATGCTTTCTTTGTGATTCATTGCAGTTCGACCCGAACTGACCGCATGATTCATCAAGTGATCGTAGTTCACAATCCTCGCCACATGATGCATAGATTTAGTTTTTCTTTATTGCCCTTACTGCACCATTAATGGAATAAATGATGCACAAAACTTTTTTTTTCTGGTTCTTTGATAAATAAAAGTTCTCATTTAAACCTACACACACATACATGTATGTTCAAATGAGAACTTTTATGTAACGAAGAACAAAAAACCAATTTATAGTCATTAGATCGGTGTATACATGTTATGCAACATGTCTGATGCATCTATTGATGCAACATGTTCGATTCATTTAGCGAAAGGTAGTTTAAAAGCAATATATCTATTTTAATCAATTCTAATATTATATTAATTGAATATTGAATATTGCATCAAATTATTTAATGTGCTATTTATTTTTAAAGAGGTTAAATGTCTGACGTGTAAAATCATGTCTAAAGTTTAATAGGTGGACTTAAACTCTAAAATCTGAAATCACATTTGAAATTTTAAATGTGACTTTAAAGTCTGAATTATGATAATTTATGACTACAAATTAAGTTGTAAGTTTTGAATTAATTATATATTATATTTAATTAATTGATTAATTACAATGAATATTTATTTTTTAAATGTAAATTAAATGAAGTTATATGTGAAGTTAGTTCTTTTAAAGGGATCATACATATATTAATTTATTCAAAAAAATGTATATCAATTAAATGCACCATTTTGTTTAGTTTATTATGAAAAACTAACATGTTTTCACATTTTTTGTATTTTCGTCCTTTTATTTTTTTTTCCATAAAATACCTTAAGTTATTCTTTTCTTTTTGATTTAGTGAAATTTGGACATTAGAATAATTATTTTTAATATTTTAATTAGGATAAATTACAATATTTGTCCATGTATTTATATAAAAATTATGAATTTCGTTCATTAATTTCACTAATTAAATAGAGGTCTCTATTTAGAAAATTTGTTACACTTCTCGTCCTTTCATCATTTGACCAACTTTAATTTTATAAAACCGACGATTTTACCTTTTTACAAGTTATGATTTTAGTCCCTGTAGTTTGTGAATACTTTCTTTTATGATCTTTCATAAAATTATTCTGTTTTGTTATTTAATAAATTGAAATATTTATTACATGTATTCTAATTTTAATTTACTTTATATGGCTTCTTTTAGTCCTTTTCTATTTTAGTTATAGTTTTAAATTTAATTTATAATCTTTTAATAAACTGTTTTAGTCCTTTTCTATTTTAGTTTTAGTTTTAAATTTAATTTTTGATCTTAAATTTCAAACCTAATTTTAGATATTTTAAGGTCTTAAGTCTGGAATGTAGGGGTGAGCATCGGTTCGGTTTTAGGTTTCTTTGGTTTCCTCGAATTGGTTTCTTCGAATTGAAAATTTTTTTAGGCTAATTCGAAACCGAACCAAACCGAATTTAAAAGGAGCCAGACCAATTCGAAAACCGAATTACAATTCGGTTTGGTTCGGTTCGAAAACCGAATTACCGAATTCAAACCATATAATATATATAAATATATATTATATAAATTTATATTATATATAATATATATATAATTTATATTTAATAAATATTTATTTTTTTCGGTAATTCGGTTTGGTTTGGTCTACATTTAGTGAAACCATAATTCAAACCATAAACCTAATTTAAAATTCGATTTGGTCTAAGACCAATTCGAAAACCGAATTTAATATTTGGTTTGGTCTAAATCGAATTCGGTTAGGTTTGACTTTCGGTTTATTCGATTACAAACCAAATACTGCTCACCCCTACTGGAATGTAGTAAACTATTGAAATCACTTAAAATCTAGAGTAAATGACATTTGTAAGAATGACATTTTTACATTTTTCATTGAGACGCTTTTAGTCCCTATGGTTTTATTATTTACCCATTTATAGTCCAACATTTATTTTATTTTATTTTATCTTTATAATTACATTATTTATAGATATACTTAATTTATTATAAACACATTTATTTTATTTATAAATATAGTTATGTTTTAATATTTTATTTACATTTACTATTGTTCGTATTTTATTTAAAATTGAACTTTTATTTTAATTAAAATTATATATTTTCTTTACTAATTTATTTAAAATTCATCTTCTTTATAAATTTTAATTTTTATAATATTATTGTTGACATTTATATATGTAATTTTGTTAGTTGTGTTTAAGTAGATATAATATCGTCAATATTTTTCCTCTCCAAAGTCACTATTTCTTCAACTATATTCCAACCTAATCAATTATCGACACATAAATTATATACATATGTGAATATACTTGAAGAAATAATGACATTGGAAGATACTTGAAAATAGTTTACACACACACATATATATAGAATATGGTTCGAGGGAGTACCACTACTAATACAGCGCACCAGAATCTACCACCTTTAAAAAACTTTTTTTTAAATTTTTATTTCATAAACATGCTTTAATTAACATTATGAAGATTATATGTAAATTTCACATACATTCACATCTTCTAGCTCCTAAAAAATGATGTGAACGCACACTTACATAATTTTGCATATATGTGGTGCATGATTTCATGACCTGAGAGTGTTCGAATTTGTGTGAAATTCACATATTATCTGTGTAATGTTAATTAAAACATGTTTGTGAAAAAAATTTTAAAAAAATAATTTTACGAGTGATACCTTCGGGTGCGCTCCAAGACATAATTTATATAATATACACATAAACATTATGTGTATTAAATTATATACACATAAATTATATATATATATATATATATATATATATATATATATATATATATCCAACACATATAATATAATTTATGTGTTGATAATTGATTAGGTTGGAAGATTCTTGAAAAAATAGTGACTTTGGAGAGGAAAAACATCGACGATATTATATTTACTTAAACACAACTAACAAAATTACATATATAAATGTCAACGATAATATTATAAAAATTAAAATTAATAAAGAAGATGAACTTTAAATAAATTAGTAAAGAAATATATATTTAAATTAAAATAAAAGTTAAATTTTAAATAAAATACGAATAATAGTAAATATAAATAAAATATTAAAACATAACTATATTTATAAATAAAATAAGTGTGTTTATAATGAATTAAGTATATCTATAAATAATATAATTATAAAGATAAAATAAAATAAAATAAATGTTGGACTATAAATGGGTAAATAATAAAACCATATGGACTAAAAGCGTCTCAATGAAAAGGGTAAAAATGACATTCTTACAAATTTAACGGTTGTGTCGTTAAGTTTAACGGACGAGGGACTAAAAGGGCACGAAATTAGCAAAATAGGGATGAAATTTGACCTTATTATAGTTTAGGGACTGAATCCGGGTAAACCATCAAACCACAAGGACCAAAAATGTCCTTTACTCTAAAATCTAAAATCCACTTAAGTTTGAAATGCATCAAACAGTCTTAAATCACATAAGATTTGAAATTATCAAAACAAACAAGACATGAATTTATTAAGATGAGTTCTTAAAAAAAATTGTCACATGACTGTGTTGTGTCTAATAGGGAATGAAGTTCCATTACAAGAATAAAGTTTTCTCAAATTATGAATGAACTTTAATCAATTGGACGAGGGTTTTATCAAACCATGAATAGAATATTATTTGACCATCAATATTTGTTGCTTACATGATATTTTTTATATTGTATGTATGAAAGCACGAAACGCAAAAACTATAAAATTACAATTGTTAATGTTCTTCAAATAAATGATATCACAAGAGATCCAACATGAAAATATGTTCGTCAAAATTGATTTTGGTTTCGTAAGCTAAATTGGTTATACGTAGATAAAATTTAAAAACACTGCCTGAAAAATCGGGAATGAGACATTATCAGGTGGAATGGGAGACAAATTGATCTGTACATGCATGGAAAGGGTAGCCCGCGAGAAAAGGACATTGATAAGAAACTTTAACCCGTGCAAACATTAGCCTGTACACGTGAAATTTCGAAGAGGGGGCAATGACATGAAAGTCGAGGCAATGTGTATCTCTTTCTATGTGAACAAGTCACATGTTACCATCCCACCAACATGAAAAATGTAAGGTTGTCCTACAAAAAAAAAAAAGATTGAAGAAAGAAGTGGGGTGTGTATACGAAAAATGATAGTTTGGTAGCTAAATCGGGACAATTTTCAGTGGTTAAATCGATAAAAAGAAAGTTTAGTGGTTAAATATATATACAAAAAATAGTTCAGTGGCTAAATCGGGACAAAAAATAGTCTAATGGCTAAATTAAAAAAATCTAAAAGTTGGATGGTCAAAATGACACTTAACTCATTCTTTTTTTAACCAACTTTTTCTAACATGAAAATCTATGAATGTGTATATCCTAGCTTCAAATGGCTGGAAAAAATATACTTTCAAGGATTCCTAGATCCCTAGAAGTGTCATTTTAGCATCACCAATCATCAATTATGTATTGTAGAAATGGATTCCCAAAAAATATGTGGTTGATTATGAAAAAAATTAGTGTGTGGATGGGTGATTGGGTTAGAAAGAAAAGTGTGGTCAGTCAGTCAATGGGCAATTGGCAATTGGCAGGGAAAAAGAAAGAATGCATCTTCTGAATTGATTTCTGAACACCACTCGAGTGCAACAACAAAATAGGGACCACCCTTCTCTAACTCTTCCTTCCTTCCTTCCTTCCTTCCTATTTATCTAAAACTAATATAACATTTATTCCTTTCCTTTCCTTTCAATTTTTATTTTTATATTTTATTTTAATATATCCTAAAACAATTATTATCCATTTAAAGTTCATTATTATTATATCGCTGAATCATTTAAAAGAAATTAAAAGTATCACAACTAATTATTTTCTAAACTTTAAAAATATACATGAATATTAATTATTTTCTTTTAAAGTTTTTGTATATAAACGTAATTGATATAAATTGAGATTTTAATTTGTGTATAACATAATATTTATACATTTTACTATAATAAAAGATGTAATGAAATATTTTTTACTAATTACTTTTTACTTTTCAAACATGTAATTTTATTTAAAATGTGTACTTATGTTTAATACATCTTACTAAATTTGTAAACACAAAAATTTTTTAATTAGATGTATTCATAAATATAGATTGAATAAAATTAAATTATGATTAAGAGGGATAAACACATAAATATTTTTTAAGTAGAAATGTTATGAATTATGTTTTTACTAATCACTTGTTAATTTTTTTTAAACCGTAACATGTAAATTCTACATTAACAAATACAAATGCAATCAGTTCAACATGTTACCGATATATCATATAAAAAATTACTTTTCCCAGTTTTAATTAGCAAATAGAGTTATCAGGAAAAAAAATAAATTAGAGTATTAATAGAAAACGTATGTACTTTAATGGTTTTCTTGTTGACATTTACCTTTGATTGTATTTAGGTAAACAATTAATGTTTACCTAAAATAAATATCTATCATTATTATCCATAATAATCATATTTAGATTCAAATGTAAAAAATTAAATTAGTTGTGGAAATTATTATTATCATGTATAATAAAGGAAAGAATCAAATGTCACGTGTCATCTCTACGTTCACTAAAAAGATAATTACAACTTATAAAAATAAAAGATAAATACAATTTAATATTTTTAAAAAAGATAAATATACTCTATTTTTTAATCTGTAAATAATAAAAATAAACACAATTATTATTTTTGTATGTTTTTATTTTTACTAATGTACATTTTATATAAATAAATTTAATTAAAATATCCACGTAATATGTGGGTTATAAACTAGTTTATTAAAAATAATCAAACAAATTACCAGGGATATATTCTCAATCATCTATAAGGCCTCAGGAGTGCTTGGCAAAAATGTCATGTAAAATTGTATCCACGTCAGCTTTGTTCTCCATTGTTATTTTATGTCATTCACGTGGTGTCGATCCCACTTTTGTCACACCAATTTTTTAATATGTATGTATACATATTTGCACACACATGCCCACGGCATTCTCCCCCCTCTCTCTCGGCATTTGGATGTCATTTTACCATGATGTCATGTCAATACCAATGTTAGGGGTGGTGTTTGCCAATGTCATGCTCGATACCAAGGTAGGTACCGAGCCCACTCCTTTAAGCCTAAGGTACAGACCGAAAAAAGACAAACTAAGGACCAAAACCACAAGTTATATATGACAGAAGTAATAACATCAAAAAGACGATATCTAAAAATTATCCAACATTCTCAGCTCAGGTTATCATAGCCCAGCTTAATCTACGATGGAGCAACGTACGTACAAGAAGCTCGACGTCGAATATTTAACCAAGGCGATAGCAATACCTTCACAACTCCAAACTTGGAGCGATATATTCTTTAGTGGCACGGCCGATATGATGCTGCTTGATTTTGTAATCACTTTCATAATAGCAATTGTCCTTTCCTACTTATGAATATATATAATCAATTCATGGTTCTTTAATTACTTGAATATCATTAGCTAGCTTAATTAGCAGAGGTAGCTCCCTTACTATTTAACATTCTATCATTACGGTTTTCCTAATCATGTAACATGCAGGTTAGTTAGACAAACCCATTTGAGAATTCAACGTTTCTCTATAAGAGTTGATTTGTACACAACACATTTTTTACATATATAACAACTTTAATTAAATGACTATTTTGTTCTTAATAATATTTTTATCATTTTTGTCTTGTATCTTCAAAAGTAATGGTGAATTTGTTATTTTAAGTAAAACTATTGTGTATGGCAAAATTGTGTTGTATACAAATCCCCTCCATTTTTCTATAGTTGGTATACCTTTATAAAATTTATACCCAAGCCAATCTAACTCACCATAATATACGATGTTCTATCCTAAACGACACATAAAGCTAGTCGTAAATTCTGTTTGGTGTAATGACACCCTTCAGTTGGATCGTCGCTTGTTGCCAATGGGTTACAAGTTACAACTGTTAAAGTTAAGAGTGTGTTTGGTACGACTTACAAGTGTATTAAAATAATGGAATGAAATGTGTTTGCAAGCTTCTTTGACATATGATAATGGTACATAAATAACCATTGACATAAAAGAAAATATGTAAAAAAAAATAATAAATACTTGTTTCATTTTCATGTTTGTGATTCTCTTTAATTTGACAGCAATGTCAAGAAATAATATCTATACTATATAATATAAGAAAATCACTTGAAATTTCTGGACCACTGGATGGAAGAAAATCAATGGTCCAGATTAATGACAACTCATAATTATTTATGAAATATCTCTTATACCCTTAATTAAAATCAATAATTATATCTATGTCATTTTTTAATTCATTTTCCAAATTTACTACCTTAACTTAATTACATTAAATTTGGATTTTAATTTTTTCATTAATGAATTAATATGAAATTAATATTTGCCTAAAATAAATATGTCTCATTATTATCCTTAATGATCATAGTTAAATTCAAATGTAAAAAGTTGGATTTAAATGTAGAAGTGTAGTAAATAAAGTTAAAAATTTTTGTTAATTATTTTGCTAACAAGATTTAAAATTTAATTGATAAAACTTTAATTGTAAATATGATAAATTTTGATTGTTGATTTTCAGATATACCTTTTTTATATTTTATCATTTTCAAAATATATACACATTCACATAATTGAAGTTTTTTGTTTCTTACATTGATATTCCATATTTGAAGTTAATAAAAATTAAAAGAAACATTTTGTGCAAACACATATTATCTGTTTTTAATAATACAATATAATAATATATTTTTATTTAATATCAAAAAACTAAGTATTTTTGTTATCTTTAATTTAACTAGCTTTCAATTTTTTTTATTTTAATTATATATAAATTTTATAATAATTTATTAAAATATAAAAAAATATGTATTTCCTAAATCAACCCATGTAATACATGGGTTGATTAACCTATATATTATAATAAAACAAAACAATTCATGCCATATGTCACTTTTACAATACAAGAAAATTTTGTTTTTCCACATCTTTTCCAAATTTAACACCTAACTTAATTGCATTAAATTTTGACTTTATTTTTTTTTCATTAATTAATTAGTAATAAATTAGATTTTGTAACATTTAAAATTAATGTTTACCTAAAATAAATATCTATCATTATTATCCATAATAATCATAATTAGATCCAAATATAAAAATTTGAATTAGTTGTGGAAATTATTATTATTATTATGTATAATAAAGGAAAACATCAAATGTCACGTGTCACCTCTACGTTCACCAAAAATATAATTACAACTTATAAAAAATAAAAGATAAATACAATTAAATATTTTAAAAAAAGATAAATATACTCTATTTTTTAATCTGTAAATAATAAAAAATAAACACAATCATTATTTTTGTATGTTTTTATTTTTACTCATATACATTTTATATAAATAAATTTAATTAAATATATCCACGTAATACGTGGGTTTCTAGTTTACATTAAAATCAAATCTCCATATCATTCCATAGATAATTGAGACATTCACATCATGATAACAAATTTTTTTATGTAAATTCGTTCCTTTTCTTTCTTTTGATTCACTCATGCTAAACTTGCCTTAAGCGTTTAAATTATAGAACAAATTTGTATTGTAAAAGGATAAGTTGGTAACCAGGCTACGTTTGGCAATTCTAGGAGCTTCAACTGTTGATTTTTGGAAGCTCAAGCTCAAAAGCTTTGTTTGGTTGATAATAGCTTAAGATTTTGATTCGGATTTAAAAGTTTTCAAAAACTTTTCCACGAGAAGCTACTTGAAGTAGTTTTCAAAACGAATTTAAGCTTTTGGTAAAAAAAAAAATTAATTTTTTACTCTTCGATTAATTATAAACTATAACTTTGAATTAATATCAATGTCTTTTTATATCATTTAATAGGAAAAGTTACGAATACAACTACTTTTAGTAAACACATTATAAAAACAAAAGGCTACAACTCTTTTAAAAACTACAGCTCCCAAAAGCTTCAGCTACTAAAAGTTTCATCTCACAGTTCCAGCTCGAAACTCCAACTATCTATGCCAAATAAAACAAAACAAATTATATGTTTGAAATACTTGCCTTAATATTAAATACTTATAATGTTTAAGTTACTCGATAATTAAAGTGAGTTTGTATTGTAGAATGCATTAACTAACATTATGGTATTACAATATAAACTCTTAATTATAAAGTAATAATTGCAAATATCGTTCCATCATGATAATATTAGAAAGTTTAAGCAAGACCAAAAACATAATAATTTACTTGAGACACATAGATAAAACTATAATCAATAATTATGTTACATCAGTTTTTCCTAATTAACCTTTTAGTAAAATAAACTTCTCGCGGTCAGAGTTTTTAATTTCTAATAGTTTCTTCATTTTTTTTTTCCAACTTTCTGAACGAAAAAATAATTATGTTACATCATCAGTTTTACCTGATTAACCTTTTAGTAAAATAAACTTTTTTCACGGGTCGAACGAAAAAAATAAACTTTTTGGCATCTCAATGGTCTGAGCATAATTTGGTCGATTTGGATAGCAAGAAATGAAAGAGTTTTACGACGTAAATATACGGTTCTTGTTCTTTAATAGAGGTTTTTCAGTTAATTTCTTTAGTTTTCGACTTAAAAAACAAACAATTCTTATTCAATTTTAGGGAGGTTACAAACCACAATTAATCCTCATGCATGGGTTTAGGAGAATATAGCGTCATTGATGTGGATAAAAGTTGTGAAACATTTTGTATGATGTGATGGGACCAAATAGGTATCAAAAAGTTACAAGAAAACAAAATAAAATTAGTAAAAATTCCCAATTCACATGTTATCCAGCCTTTTTATCACGGGCCACGACCATCAATCATTACAACTTAGTTTTAGGGTTTTCTTTGTTGAAATCATGGTAACATTTTAGTCGGGATTTTAAAAATCTTTCGTAAAATTTTAAGGTTTATTTAACGAAAAATAGTTATTTTTCATTTCAGTTTTTAATTTATAATTTTCAAGAAAAAACAAAGGTTTTTATAAAATAAGTGAAAACTTGTTTGGATAATAAAGTTTTTAGTTTTAAGAAAAAAGAGATAGGTGATATATTAGTAAAAAAAATAATATAACTATAGGTCTATAGGTTAGATGATTAAAAAGTAAGAAAGAGAAAAAAAGTGTAGAAAATAAATACAGGACATGTGATAAAAAAGTAAGATAGAATGTATAAAAGGTAGTATTTTAAAAAGTGAAATAAAAATTTAATAAATTGTTGTTAAATAAACAAGTTTTTATTTTCTTGAAAAGTGAAATGTTAAACCTTTTTTGAAACTAAACACCATTAAGATCTCGTTTCAATCATAATTTAATTTAATTTAAAAGTTAAAAAAATTTATTAGGAGTCATTTTATAAAAGTAGAAAGGTAAACATATAGGTTATTCGTCTGATTTATGCATAGCAATAATTCTTATATAATCATAGAATTCAATGCTTTAAAAATCAATTTTAATGATATAATTAAATCATCAACAGTCTTAAGGATAGTATTAAAGTATCATGCTAATTTATAAATTTTAAATATTTTTATCAATTAGTCATAATAACAATCTTTGATGTAAATTATTACACATATAAAGAACACGATTTTACTTTGATAGATCTTTAGATCTCGATTTAGAATCTTACGACCCAATCTTGTAAATAAAAAAATGATCTTAGGAAAAATCTTGATTTTGAAAACATTTAAATCCCTATATTTTTTATAAAAAAATAATTAAATCATCTCAATTAAAAAAGAAATGATAAAAACTCTTAAAAAGATTTTTAGTAACAATTCTAACGTCAATTTATATTTTATTGAAACCTTTAGCCAATCAATTGTCATTTCTACTTAATTATGATCATGACCAACTTAAAATTAATTTATTAAATATAAGGGATAATTACTAAAATAGCCACATATTACATCTATACTTTTTAGCCATTAAAATTTCATTTTACCAAAATAGTCACACTACAGTTACATGATATGTACTTTTTATTCATATTTTAATGCATTACATTACAAAAGATGTTTGGTAACGTAAATGCTTGTACTTTACGTGACCACTTTTAATCATTACATTTTTATGGGGAAGGAGCATATTTTTAAAAGTGGTCAAGTAAAGTACAAACATTTACGATACCAAACACCTTTTGTAACGTAATGCATTAAAATATGAATAAAAAGTACATATCACGTAAATGTGTTAACGTAAAGTGTGGCTATTTTGGTAAAATGAAATTTTAATGACTAGTGATAAAGGGGTGCGATATGTGACTATTTTAGTAATTAACCCTAAATATAAACTTGAGTAAACGAACAACTACATTCAGCTAAATGAGCATTAAATCATTCATGTTTATAAATGCATGGGACCTAATCTTTTTTTCTTTTTTGAAATGAGTTTTGTGCAAAAAAAAAACCATTAATTTGGATCATTTTTGTGATTAAACTCTCAACCACTTTTCATTGCACAAAAAACCAACAACTGATTCAAACTTATGAAAATGATGCTTTTTTTTAAAAAAAATTACTTCCAACATGATGAACTACTTGTAATCTGCTGACCAACCTTTCGTATTCGACAAACATTCTCTTCAACGAACTCAATCGTCTGTGTTTTATTATTCAAATCTACATTATGTTGTTGATTTCTTTGTTTTATATTTATGTTATTTGTTAGAATTTACAATTTTTCGTAAAATTCTGATGGTTACTAGTGTGACTTTTCAACGGTGGTAGGTGACTTTCAAGTGGTTACAAATCGATAATATCTCATTTTCATGAGATTTTATTAGTTGGTAGGTTTTTGTGCAATGAAAAATGTATGGGTTATTAATCACAAAAATGGTCAAACTAGAAGGTTTTGGGCACAAATATTCCTTGGTATTTTTATATCTTAATCCGTCTAAAATTTTAAAATTTAAATCTTCATTAAATTTAGATTATTTTAGACGGTAACAGAAAATTAAATGTTTGCTATATTTCAGACTTAAGGGGTTAAAACATTTGAAATTAGGTCTGAAATTTAAAGGGTAGGCTCTTGCCAAAATCTGAAACTATGTCTGAATTTATTTAAATTAATATTTTATTTAATAAAAAATATTAAATCATTTTAATTATTTAAAAATAATTATTTAATATAACTACTTAAAATATTAGATTATTTTAATATATAATTATTTAATTCAACTATTTATGCAAATTAACTAAATATAATATATAAATAATTTAATATAAAATAATATTTATTTAACTGAAATATATACTCAATTTACTATAAATTCAGTTAATTTAAATTTAAAATAATTATTCATTTTAAATTTATTAATTATTTTAAGATATTGGTTATAGAACTTTATTTTAGTTATATAAATTAATTAAGTATAATATATAATTAATTTAACTTATTATTCAATTAAGAGTCTTAAAACTTGAGATTTCACATTTAAAAGTCATCTTATAAATTTTAAACTTGACCATATGATTTCAGATTTAAAGTATATTAAACTATTAAAAAAATAAACAATATCTTAATTACCCGTTTATATAAATGTGGGACCTCTACCGTTTAAATTTATTCATGGATTTAATTAATTATCTTGATAGACTAGGGAGTTAATCATACAGTTTTTTTTCAAGTCTATATTAACTTAATCATTTAAAATTAGTTTGGGAATTTAAATATAATCTTTTAAAAATTTTCAGGGACCTAATGGCTTAAAAATGATAGCTTCTTGGTTTTTTTTTTTTTTTTTTTTTTTCTTTCCAGTTTTTATAAAATATAATTACAAAAAGCGGTTTCTGTCCAATTAAAGCAGAAGCTAGGTATGTAAATTATATAAATATACATGGTGTTATTTTACTGAAAAAATAAACATACACAAACAAGTTACATCATTTTTTTTTTTTAAAAAAAATAATAATAATAGATGATGTTTTTTTTCATTGAAATGGTAATATGCATTACAAATACCGGAACATTGAAATGGTTTTTATTATTTTTATATTTTACTCTTCATCTTTTATTACATGCTTTGAATATATATTAGCTTTCGAAAAAAATTCACATATCAAAAAATTTTTTAAAGCATTTACAATGGCATTTCAAATTTTATACAAAATTACTGCTTTTGGGAAAAAATTTAATTGCACATTTCAAAACATTTTAAATAGACAAAAAGACGATTTCCTTTATTTAAATTCGGTCATGTCATTTTTCGATTCCTATTTGTTAATTTGGTCCGGATTTAGTCCCTTGGATCGTAAAAATTAACAATTCAACAGTTAACTTTTTTAAAATGACAATTTTACTCTTTTAAATTGGATTTTTTAGATCCTGTTTTTATTAATTATATTTATAGTCCAAATTTTAAGTTTTTTGTTTTTATTCTTTATTACTATATTTAGTTTTTTTTTATAAATATACTTAGTTCATAAAGATAATTATTTTCTTTAGTATTTTTTTTAAATATACTTAACTTTTAAACGAATATGATTTAAACTAAACTAAAAATATAAGTTAAAAGATTAGTTTATACTTAAAAAAACATATTTTCAACTAAATTAATAAGATAAAATACTAAAGAAAATAATTAAAGAGTAACTTACATAAATGGTCCCAGGTTTATAGAAAATTTCATGTTTCGTTCATAGCTTTTAAAAATTACATTACTACTCCATATTTTGAAATCTTGTCAGGTTTTAAGTACCTATAAAATGTTTAAAATGTAAAAAATGTTTAAAATGTTTAAACTATAAAAATGTTTTTATTGAAATTGTTAAAAAGTTGTTTATGTAAAAATTTTAAAAACGTCAAAAAAGTTTTTAATACTTTTTGACAATGTATACATTTATTTTTTTGATTTGTAAATGGTTTATTTTTTTAAAGAAAAAATATAAACTCAAAACATTATTTTTTAGTTTTTAATTGATAATAATTATCATGCATTTGTCTTTATTAATATTTTATTATTCAAATTTATGTCTTTTATATTAAATTAATTTTGCTAGTATTTTTAATTTTTTAGATTAGTCTATTATTTAATAATAATAGAAATATCAATAAAAACAACATTAAAAAATAATTATAAAACAAGTAAGGGTAAAATGGTCATTTTAAATGGCCAAAATACCATATCTGTAACAAAACTTCAACCACAAGGATTGTCAGTGAAATTTTTAAAGTCAAAGGATCCGATGCATAATTTCTAATAAACCACATGGACGAAATTTGTAATTTACCCTTAATTATTTGTATATTTATAATTGTTTAATTAACAAATTATATTTACTTAATAGTATAAGAATTTAATTACAATTTATTTATGTATTTTATCTATATATTAACGAGTTTCACTATCATCATCATCATCATCATTCATTCATTCATTTTGACAAAAATATTTATTCTTTATTAATTTTTGTTTTATAAAATTTTTCCCATCTATCTGTATATTTATTAATTTACTCTTTTTATCTTCATATATTAGTTTTTAAATGTTATTAATGTTGTTTTTGAAATTATAAACTTGAAAAATATGTACATTCAATTATAAAATTTAAAAATTATTCATTCTTATTTTATAGATTTTTGTTAGTAGGCTATTGTATATTCTGCATATACAATAGTGTTAGTAAAGTTGTATTATTTCTAATAAAACTTTAATACGCTAGTAATTTTGTTAGCATTCTTAAATTTATTATGAGTGTAACATAGAATTATAAACGAACCAATAATTTGGCGAAAAATTTATTTGTGTTCATTTATTTATTAAACGAAAATGATATGTTACACTAGGGTTATAAACAAACCGAACGAATATGAACAAATGTATGTTCATGTTCGTTTAAATTTAGCCGAATGAATAAACGAACATGAACATAGATGAACGAGAGATTTTTAGTTCATGTTCGTTTATTTAATTTATCGAACAAATTCTCTGTTAATACATGAAAGGAAAAAGTCTTTGTTCATGTTCGTCTATTTAACTTAACGAACAAATTTTGTATTCATGTTCATTCATTTAATAAATAAACAAACCATAAACGAACTTCCCGTCAAACGGTTCGTAAATGGTTTGTCGAACGTTTGATTCATTTCAAAGTCCCATGTTCCACTCATGAAAATTTACAAATGCTAAAAGAATTAAAAGCTTGTTAAAGTTGATTAGAAATGGTACAATTTTACTACCACTATTTCATATGTTGAATAATTTTTAAAATTTATAAATGAATCTAATGTTTAGAATTTCAAGATTTATAAACTAAACTTTGATTTAGTTTGCAAGATCATCAAAAAAAACCAAGGCTTGTCATGGCTTATGAGTTATATACTTTCTAACTTTCTGAGTAATTAAGTATGAAAGATATTATAAAATTTAGTTGAAAAAAGAGACAGTAGTCAAAATTATTATTTGGTCACTACAAGAAAAGTGTCATTTAGTGACACAAAAAAAAGTGTCACTATATCTTAATTTTAGTGACACTTATGAAAAAGAGTAGGTATAGAGCAATCTTTTACCCACACCTTTTCTAAATTAGTGACACAAACATATACATTATTAGTTACTATATATCTATACTCACTCTACTTTTACCCACTCTTTTTGTTGTGTAGGTAAATGATTATGATACCTATAGTGACACTTTTTTTACAACAAAAAGAGTGGGTAAAAGTGAAGTGGGTATAGATTTATAGTGACTAATAATGTATGTGTTTGTGTCACTGATTTAGAAAAAATGTGGGTAAAAGATTGCTCTATACCTACTCTTTTTCATAAGTGTCACTAAAAGTAAGATATAGTGACACTTTTTTGTGTCACTAAAAGTATGTGTCACTAAATGACAATTTTCTTGTCGTGGGTATTTATGGTGAGTTTTGGAGAATTAAAAATGATTAAATAAATGAATTGGATACGTAAGATATTTCAATGTTTATTAGTGGTATATCTAAAATTCTCCCTTACATAATTGGTTGATCTATCTAAATAAAAAATTAGCTTTTCTAAAGGCGAAGGGAGCGAGAGCAGCATTGGGTACGTACGACGGGATGCTAAATGACATAGGCACTACATGGCACACCGCCTCGCCTAATTGGGTACAATGCTTTGGTGCCGACCGCATTGTGCCCGTGTCGAGAGCTATGCACCATGACATAGGCATTGCATGGCCCAGTGATATTACGTATATTAAGAGTGTAATTATTTTAGGAGAATTTCATAATATATCATTGTAAACTTTAACTACTACGTATATATTCTTGCAAACTTTCTTATCACATATGTATCTTTCTAAACCGTTAATTCACACACACTCACACGCACATATATGTGTGTGTATCCAAATGACTATTTTAATTTTATTTTATCATTTAAAAGTTATATATTAACATCTTCTTAATTAATTTATTATCCAAACGACTCCTTCCTTTTCGTCCTTCCTATGTCAACCTTATTTACTATCACTTGACGTTTTATCTACATTGACTGTTGCTACATCGTCGACTGCTCGAATAACACCCCTAGCTATATGACTCCAATCCTTCAATCGAGTTACTATACGGGGAGGACGATGTAGCAGCCGACTGGAATAGTCGACGATGTAGCAACAGTTGATAAAGGTGAAACATTAAGCGATGAAAAATAAGGTCGACGTAAGGCGGATGATAAGAAGGAATCATGTTTTTGGTTGGGGTTTAAAAAGGGTAGTTCAGGTATTTAATAATAAATTAATTAAGAAAATGTTATTTTATATTTTTTAAATGATTAATAAGTTTAAAATAATCATTTGGATATACATGTGATATTTAAAAGTTTAGAAGAATATATATATGTAATAAGAAATTTTACAAAAACATACATGGAATTCTTCCTAATTTAAATATCTTGATATACAACATAGAATTTTAAGATTGAGATAGATCATCCCTTTTTAATGGATTACAATTAGAAAGTTAATTTTGATTATCCCAAAACTAGTTGTTAGCTCACGTATTACGTGGATGTTTAATTAATAAATTAATTCTTTGCTAAAAATCTATACAAATGTAAATTACATATTAAAATCTTTATTTTTCTACCAAAAAAGTTACAAAAACACTATTATTTTTCGTTATGAACATAATTAAATTCTTTTTATTGTAGTATGAATAGTCTTAATATGTGTTATCGTTATAAAACTCTTTATTTTTTGATTTATTTATATTTAACTAATAAAAATTCAAAAATAATTAGTTTTACATAAAACACAATTTAAATAGTTTTATTAAAAGAATTGATAAAACATTTCATTAGCAATACTACATTATTTAACTTTTAAATGTACGAAATAGTGTCTAATTAGCTAAATTAGAAGTTAGATATGGAAGATATTAAAATCATTTAAAAAATTATTTTTTATTTATAGGAGTTAATTAGGTAGTACTTGATTGTAGTTTTACTTAATTTTTAAATATAAATACATAATAAACTAAGGGGATTATATAATGGAAAATTGAGCGGGAAAATAAAATTTTGATCAGATGAGGAAGCGACACGTGTCGCTAGACGTTTTCTTTTATTAATAGGTATAGATTTCTAGGATGGTGGGATTGGTGGTGCAACTTCGAGTCTTCGACAACACATCACCTTTCCTTTTTCTTCAATTCCATCTCTACGTACCTGAAACCACCGTAGTGATCATCTTTATGTATCATTCAAAAAAATACACACAAAACTTTATAAAAAAAATAACGTGAGAGAGAAGAGGGGTGCACCTCACAGCACACTCGTACCAGCATCGGCACCATCACGCGATACCGCTCAAGGGGTGGTGTTTACCGCTCCACCAATGCCAAAAGCATCCTGCTGAGCTTGTCCCGCAACCACTCCCCCTACCCCTAAATATCTAAAACCTATTATGCTTTGAGTTCACAAAATCTAACCTATCAACCTTGTAATTGAACTAATTGTCCTGATGAGTTTCGATACAACTAATAAATAGGAGGCCTAGCTCTCTTTCGTTTAATTCTACACATGGGTCAAGAATAGCTTTTTTGCTTGGTTATACTTTGGTTTGCTGCAGTTTTCAACTCTCGATTTCATTCACATGTCGCTATCACTATCGATTTGTGGCTGTTGCCTTTGGGTCTCATCTGTCTTTAAGACTACGAAGATTTGTTGTATTGCTAGACGACTACGGTACTCTTAGTCGAGGTAAAGGATGTTTCAAATGTGTTAGTTTTGAGTCTCTTGGGCTTTTTGCGTGTTATGTATAGGAAGTATGTTTGTAATCGTCAAATAATCTCACCAAATCTGTTTTGTATCTTGTAAAGAAGGTGGTTGGAATGCTAGAGAGCTAGAGTTGTATTTTGGTTTTGAAGTAATAAATTGTTTTCTTCATAAAAAAATAGCCACATTAACTAATATCGAAGAAAAGTCAAAGCTAAAAATTGGTGGTACCAAATTCTCAGAAACCAAGAAAACAAACTCTCATTATGCTTCCTGTCCCTGTCCTTATATGTAGAAAATGACACATCAATAACCTCTTTTATTACCATACACCCAATTATACCCAACCCCTTCCAAACAGTAAACACCCCCACCCCTACCCAACCCAACCCCACCCCACCCCCCAACTCTATATATAAAATGCTTGCAGTTGCACCCATCATCCATCCATACATCACATGGATGTTCAGCCTCATTCAACCCTAAAAGTAAAAACCTTCTTCTTGTTTTTCATACTCATGGCAAATCAAGCTCAACATGATGACCATGTGGAGCAACAAACAACAATCTTTTGATACAAATCATGGCGGTATCCCTCCTGAGCTTATTCTTCTTACGTCGTCCTACTCTGTTTTGTAACTTCATAAAGGTTGTTCGAGTTTTCTTGACCTTGCAAGCCCGTAGGCAATTTTGGTTTGGTTCAAGATGCTCGGTATAAACAACTCTCGTATGAAGTGGTGCGATCTTTATTTGTTTATCTATCCCTCTTGAGCTAGAGAATTTACCCACAACTACAAGTAGATGGGCATCAATATATCTTAATAACTTGTTTTTCTTCTGAAACGTATATCATTCTATCTAGTTTGCAAGTTTTGTTCCATGTAAAGATTTATTTATAGTTCTTAGTTATATTAATATATTCCTTAAGGGAACTTTTAGCACCACCTATGTACACAATGTTGCAAGAAAATGTATCTATTGCTAAATGCATGTTCCAAAACAACAATACCATTTGCACAACAGCAAAGAGGGTGGGGTTTATGTGGTGTATATATTCCTTTTCAGCAACACTAATATCATATTAGTAATATATGTGTATGTATATATCTGTGTTTTGTAAGTTTGTTTCGTGTAATGATTTCTTAATTAATCGGCGGTTCTAGCTAGTTATATAAAATGTTTTTCAAGGCTTATAATGTCTTGTGACTTGTCTAACAAAATGTTCTCTATGGAGATCGAACAGACAAGTAAAGAGGACATGCTCGTTTAAAAACCGGATGCATGTTTGTATTATTTGCTTCGCGACGTATAATAACTATCTTATTTTCATAGGTATTTTGATTTATATCACATACTCTGTTGTATACTTGAGCCTTGTTTGTTTACCTCTTAATGTAATCATTAAGATATCATTTTACTCAAGAATGACTTCTTAATGATTCAATTAATAAGTAAACAAACAACTCTTATTCAGTTGTACACTTTTTTTTTCTTTTTTTCTTTTAGTTCAGTACCTATTTAACCTGAATACAACTTCATCCGGTAAACGATTATAATTTTGTGTTTTTAATTCGACATGGGGCTATAGCCTATAGGACTAAAATTGGAATAAATTTTCAACTAATCAGGTTTTCGAAAGTTGATCACTTATGCAAGTTTGTTATCGGATTCAAACAGGTTTTTTGTTGCAAAAGATCTTATTGGGAAAATAATAAAATACGACTAAATGTGAAAACAGAAAAATGTAATTAACATTTTACTGTAAAAAAATACTTAAAATATTGAAGGGACAAAAATATACATACCTTATAACATAGCATGGGTCAACATTCAAGAGGGTTTCATTCATAATCCAAAAAACGGAAAGGCAAAAGGTCTTGTAATCTTATGTATTCGCACGTGCCTGCCTGCCAATTTCAAGGACACTACAAAAAGCATAATTTCTTGACAGTTGACACATTTATTTACGATATAATTAAATTCAAACCTGTAAATAGTTTTTACACGTACCTTTTGTACCTACAGAGGCAAAGCGTCTTTACTTCATATATGTCCTTGGGTCACATTTCCTTGCAGAGTTGATAAAAAAAAGGACAGAATTGACAATTATATATCCATGTACAACTGTACGGTACTACAAGTCTTGTTGTATTAAAATGATGAATGACGAGGGTACCTAGTTAATAAATTCCAATAACAACAATTCAAATTGTAAAACTGTTTATTAAGTTTGTAAATTTTATAATCGAAATGTAACGTTTTGACCTCAAACATATTATTCTCCTTAATCTAGCCTCTGCGGTTCACAGTGCCTCGGTAAAAGTTCCAACTGTGTACTGTTAAAAAGATCCAACAAAAACAAACCAGTGTTCGAGCAAGTATGCATATTCCCTCAGTTTCAATAGGTTGGCAATTAACAAATCACTAAGGCAAGCAAACATTAACAAATCCAAGTGATGAATTTCTTTCTATAAAATATGTTTTAAGAATCTAACTTCAATTTGCCAAGATCCATCAGGTGTAACCGTGAGTTGTAAAGCTTGAGGACAGACATTGGTTGATTTGATAATAGGAGCTCTTAATTGCTTTTGGAATGCTGAATTGTAAATCTGTGTGATTATCATGGGCTTATGGCTGACAGTAAAACGATGCATAACTCAACTGTGGTCAAAACTTGAATAGGTGAAAATGAATTTATAAAAACTGCAGCTAGAATGGTGGTGATTATACGTTAGAAAAAAAGTGGCAATCTGTCATCAATCTAATACTTCTTAGTTCTTATTCTTTTTCAAAGAATATGTACTTATATAGCTTTCACTATAGGATAGTAATAACAATTAAAGTCAGCTGAACTACGGTAATTCCATGTATCTATGAACCTTGGCTATTTGGTGAATCATATGGCATAACTCAATCACAGGAAATCAACAAAAAAAAGGACGGTGGCTCAGCAACACACTTATGTCTACCGGATCACTTGCAATGGGCAGATCAACAGCCCGAGGTAATCCATGCCATCGGTCATTTGTGCGAGTGCGAATTGAGGGGAATGGTGCTAGTGGTGCTTGAACCAACAAAACCTCTAATCACTTCTAAAATATAGAGGATCACCAGCAAAATTACGGTAAGTATTTTGAATTCAACTGCATTTCATCTAAAATTGCAACCTTCAAAGGAGAAGTTCCAGAATGAAAAATTGGAGTTGAGTGAAGACAGAAAATTAGTTTTATCAACTTCAAAAATTCAAATAGATGTTTAACGAAACTAATTACCGATTAAATGAATCCAAATTTATCCAGCAATGACATCTACAGTACGAATTGAGGATCCAAAAGAACTTAATTATTCGACATCTCATAATAACATTTTTTAAAATTTCTATAACATTAAACAACGAAGAAACTCATATTAATTTTCATTATCTAATTACTTCGATCAATAGCGAATAAGAGACGGTACAAATTGGACATGAGATCAGTCTCACCGATGGTTGAATTTACATAAGAACCGATTATGCACATGTAACAGAAGCTGTGTGCGCCAACCTGCCATTAGAAACTCGTCAATCATGAATTCATGATTTAACATGAGATCCTTTTCCGTAGTCTCCACTGCTTCAATTTCGACCATCTTCCGGCGCCGGACTCAAAGAGTACGGCATCGAAGAGCCTATAATCGCGGCGGACTAAAAATCATCATCTATCCATCCTCCATCCTCTTCCGTCAAAGCGGAAGTTGCCGTTGAGAATGCGGCGGTGAAAGGAGGACGAAGTATGGCCCGCATTGATCCAATTTCAGGCCCGTGTCCAGTTGAGTTATGGTTACAATAGTTTTATTAGATCCAATACAAGTCGTAGTGGTAGTCTGGTAGACTGGTAGAGATACACCACCTATGGGCCTAGGCCTGGATCTGGGCCTGAAGATCATCAAGCAAATAATAAACTGATAAATAAGTTAAAATGTATGAAAAAAGTTCATTAAAAAAAATTCTTAAATGAGTCATATGGGCTTTAAACACGAATTGATTCTAGGTTTACGCTTGGTAGTTGGTAAGGCCTGGGCCTGGGCCTAAATATCACCAAGCCTGTACCCGATAGACCATCCAAATTCAAAAATTCATGAATTTTATTTTTCTATAGTTTAACCAGTTACTTAATCCATGCGACACACGTTGAGCACATATAAAAATTCAGTAACTATTTATTAGGAGATATTATGTTCTAAATAACAATTTTTTTTCAAAATCCAAATTGTTTAAAAACTTAAACAAACGTCTACTTTCCAACCCCTTCAAACCACCTGCAATAAAAATAAAAGAAATATTAAAGATAATAATATCTCTCAAAACACATATAAGTAAACCGAGTTATGCGGGTGAAACGATTAGAAAATATTCTAAACAGGCTATTCGGGTTTGTGTTAAATAGGTTATTCGGTTTCAGTTAAACGAGTTATTCGGGTGAAACGATTAGGAATTATTCATAATGAAAACCGAACTCAATATCCTTAAACGGGTCGACTTAACCCGACTAACAAAACCCATCCCTGATTAAACAGACCCGAATTATCTTTTTTAAGCTTCGGTTCAAACGGTTCGATTATTTTGCGCATTCCTACCAGTGACGAAGGAGTGCCATTTGGCAATTTTTTTAAAAGGTATACACGTCAAGAAACTCGACGACGTCGTATACATTATGTATGTGTCCCCTCCATCACTGGTGACCAGAGAGTGCCCATGTTTCTTTTATTGATTAATATTTATGATGGCTGTTTTTTTTCCAAATTCAGGGTATGTAAAGAAGGCCACATTTCTTCCTATTATTGGTTTACCTTTTGACTAAATCTCCACATGGGCCCACGGCCCACCTGCCATATATTTCCTGTTGTTATCATATATTAAACGACTCAGGACTCACGAGTCACGAGTCAGGAAATATATCACAAACTAATTAATTGCATATGTTCGATAAAATTATATTTTAGATGTAGCTAAAGTTTATAGTCGGAATTTTTATTTAGTATATTTTTAAAAACGTAGTTGAAAATAAAGTTAAAAAATAGAAAAAAAAAATACATAAAGACACTAAATAAAAACATAATTAATAAAAAAAAAGGCATTCTATTAATTAGAGTGTCATAAAAGATGTATAACTAGATCTTTTTTACTAGTGTGTTACGTCAATATTTAGAATTTTATTTTTAATGGTACTAATCAATTATTAAAATATAAGTTAAGATCATATGAAATCAAAATAATTTATTTAACAAAAGAAATGACAATACAATCAAATTACAATAAACTAAAAGTTAGTTAATACCTCAATAACATCATGTTCTTATGTCATATTTACTAAAAGTTATAACAAAATAAAAATTGTTTCAAACAAAATTATGTCAAATATAAGACATCACAAATAATCTTTTCAATGAAACAATTCACTATAATGATTTTTTACAAAAGGAGTTTTGGCCTGCCCAACGTTTATTGATTTTGTTATAAATTTTATAAATATTTTCTATATATAATCCTAAAAGTTAACTTAATGTTAAATTCTGTTTAAAATCATACGAAAATAATTTTTTATAACTAATCTGAAAAGTTAAATAAATATATTTTATTAATGTTAAAAATAAAATAAAAAATAAATATTATTCATTATTTTTAATATATGTAAACATTAATAAAAAAAATAACTCTATCAACTATATGACAAATAAGATTATATTTATAATATTAATAAACATCATATATCATAACATGTTTTTGTCTATTATAATAAAATATATATTTGCATTATGTATCAAATATGTCAATCTATCTATATATTTTAATAAAACAAAATAACTTGTGCCATGTGGCACTTTTTCCTTGCATCAAAAAATATATATTTATCAGTAATTTAAATGTTTTTTAAAAATATGTGAAATGATTTTTTTAAATATCTTAGTTAGATATATTTATTATAATAACAGAGAAACCTATTGACTTTCTATAATTTTTTATTATTATTTACCTTTGTTGATTACACAAATTAATTTATTTATGTAAATAAATTCAAATATTTATAGATTAATTATCAACAAAAGTGATAATTATAATACTACAATTAAAAAAAATACTTCTATTCATGTTTTCTTTCTTAATTCTTACATTATTAATGATATTTAAAATTTTAAACTAAATATTATGTGTTTCAATCCGATATTAAATATTTTTCAATTTAAAACTATATTTTTTTTATAAAATCTAGCTTTAATAGAGAATGTTTATCTTGATCAACCAACCAATTGATATTCAACATATTTTATTATTTAGCTTTATTAATTATAGAAAGTAATTAATTGACATAAATGAATTAAAAATATTTATATATTGAATATCTATAATAATTTTAACATTACACTTAATAAATAAAACTATTGTCTTTAAAGTTAAAAGAATATATTATAACTTGATTTTTAATTTATTAAGTGATTTATGTTTCAAACATATTTTATTGTGAATATTTATTTGTTATAATTACAATCTTAATAATTTTAATATTTTATGAAACCATATATGTTAAATACAAATTATTAAAAACTAAAAGTAATATTTTTTTTTAATTTTCATAAAGAAGTTTTCATAATTTCAGATATTTTTTCTTTTCCGTATTTTTACATAATTAATGATATTCTAAATTAAAAACTCAATATTATGTTTTTTAAACTTGTATTAAATATATTTAGAATTTTAAATTTTGTTATTATTTTTAAGATTTTGCATTAATAATTCAATTTTCACTAAATCTATATTTATATATAATATTTAATATTTTTAGAAAATGATATTTTAATGTAAAATGTTATTGAATATCAAATATGCTTTTATTCCTAAACTTTTATATTACTGTTATAATCTAAAATTTTAAACAAAATGTCATGGTTTCATACAATTATAGTTATAAAATAGTTTTAAAATTATTTATTTTTTTAAAGTTAATTTATACTTCATAATATTGGGTTTAAATTAAATATATGTTAAGATTTTATTTTTAATCAAACTAATTCTTAAAAAGTATACATATATGGATTTTATTTGTGATTGTTTGTTATGCAATTCAAACTATATAAAGCTAAATACCAATGAAAATTTTATAAATATTATATACTTTATAATATAAAATGTTTGACATATGAAAATATTGATTTTATTGGATTCAAATGAGGTGATAACACAACAACAAATATTATAAAGCGGGTCAGGATGTATAGACGTTTAACAAAATTTCGTGTTGATTATGTTTATTTTAATATCATGACTTGTAATTTGATATTTTATAATCTCTCAAAAATTTTCTCTTTACCATTTTAACATGAATGTCTTTTTATTTTTTTCGTTATGTTTGTAATAATAAATATAATTATAAATAGATTTTGAAAGTACTTATTTATTAAAAATACCCATGTAATACATTGGTCAATAATCTAGTTTAATATAAATTATAAATTAGATGAATATATATCTATCTATATTATTAAATGAGTAACTAATATGTCACGTGTCATGCTCTTCTTGATTTGCCACATGCCACTCTCTTCTTTTGCCACTTCATTTACTAAATTTACTTTAAAATTTAAAGCAAATCAAATATATCCAAATCTAATATGATTAATTTAAGGGTTTATTATGAGAAAAATCAATACGTTTTCACATTTTTTGCGTTTTCGTCCCTCCATGTCACTATTTATTCAAGTATCTTTATTTACATTTATTATTGTTCGTATTTTATTTAAAATTTAACTTTTATTTTAATTAAAATTATATATTTTCTTTACTAATTAATTTAAAGTTCATCTTCTTTATTTATTTTAATTTTTATAATATTATTGTTGACATTTATATATGTAATTTGGTTAGTTGTGTTTAAGTAAATATAATATCGTCGATATTTTTTCTTTCCAAAGTCACTATTTCTTCAAGTATTTTTCAACCTAATCAATTATCGACACATAAATTATATACATATGTGAACATACTTGAAGAAATAATGACATTGGAAGATACTTGAAGATATTTTATTTACATTTACTATTGTTCGTATTTTATTTAAATATACTTATGTTTTATTATTTATATTTAAATAATTTACATTTACTATTGTTGTATTTAAATATATATATTTAAATATATATAATTTATGTGTCGATAATTGATTAGGTTGGAAGATTCTTGAAGAAATAGTGACTTTGGAGAGAAAAAATATCGACGATATTATATTTACTTAAACACAACTAACCAAATTACATATATAAATGTCAACATTAATATCATAAAAATTAAAATTAATAAAGAAGATGAACTTTAAATTAATTAGTAAAGAAAATATATAATTTTAATTAAAATAAAAGTTAAATTTTAAATAAAATACAAACAATAGTAAATGTAAATAAAATATTAAAACATAAGTATATTTATAAATAAAATAAGTGTGTTTATAATGAATTAAGTATATCTATAAATAATATAATTATAAAGATAAAATAAATGTTGGACTATAAATGGGTAAATAATAAAACCATAGGGACTAAAAGCGTCTAAATGAAAATGGTAAAAATGTCATTCTTACAAATTTAACGGCTGTGTCGTTAAATTTAACGGACAATGGACTAAAAGTGCACAAAATTAGTAAAATAGGGATGAAATTTGACCTTATTAAGGTTAAGGGACTGAATCCGGGTAAACCATCAAACCACAATGACCAAAAATATCATTTATTCTACTTTTTAAATATCAGGAACTATATCAATAATTTCGTCCAATCCAAAATGATCATTTTTGTAATTTACTCTAATTTTAATGAATGTTTTATATAAAGTTGAAAGTGATGTACAAGCTATTGACATATTTAGTAAAGTATTGGTATTTGAATTATTAATAAGATATAAATACATTTTGATTTTGCTGTTGAATAATTACGCGCATTTATTTACCAGTTTAAAGCCTTACGTCATTTGTGGTGTCCACAGTCCTCAACGGCCAGGATTCTTCCACTTCTCTTACACGCCAAATCCTTTCCCGCGTTTTTAACGGCGAGGATTTTTCACAATAATAATACTAATAATCATAATAACAATAACAATAATTATCGTAATAATAATATAATATTATAATCTATATCAATATATATTAATTTTAAAAAATTTCTACCACCACATGTTGCTTCTTCAATTAATAAATATTCGTTTTTCTATTCACTTTTTCATATATGGTTCTTTATATTAGTTATATAAATTATATATAAAAAGTAATAAAAATATAATTAAGTACTACCTATTTTATTCTTATAAATAAAAACAATCTTTTTTAACTTTCGGGTTTAACTTATGGTTTTAGCTATTTAAACACTATTTTATATATTTAAAAAGTAAAAATAATACAATAGTGATAATAAAATATTTTATTATTTTTTAGAAAAAATTATAAAATTACTAGTTTAGTGAACCATTTATTACGTGGATGTTTTTAAGAAAACTTATTAACATAAAACACACATAACCCAAAAAGTAAAAAAAAAACATAAAATGATAATTATTTAAAATATATAAGAATAACATCATTGTTAGTCATAACTATTATTTTTTAGTTTTATAAATAATCATGAATAGTAGCTACTTTTATATTTAATTGATATAATTTGGCATTTTAATTTAAATAAAAATGATATGAAATATGTTTTTTTACAAATTATTTTTTCAAGGTCAAATATTTAATAATTTTGTATAATAATAATGAGATAAACATAAAATATTTAATTAGATATATAGATAAATATAGATAATATAAGATTTATATTTATTATTATGTATAATAAATCAGTGTCTAAATAAATATATAGATATGATAATATAGATTTGATTTTAAATTTAGAAGTTGTGTTTATCTTTTATTTCAAAAATAAAGTTGTATTTATCTTTTATGGTGAAACGTAAAAGCGACATATGCATTTAATGTTCTTTTTTTAATCATAGATATATATAGATAGATAGATTTATTTTGTGTTCTGTGTAAAAATAATATTCTAAAATTTTATTTTACATAAAAATCTAAAATATAAGAGTTTCAAAATCATATGTATATTTTAAAAAAGGAATTTAATTATCTTTGATGACAAAAAAAAATTATTTTTATATTTTTATCATAGCAAAATAAATATATTTGTATACAATTTATGTTTATGTAGATTTTTAGCAAACATTTATTATTCATAAAATTTCCACAAAATATGTAGATTTTAACAAACATTTTTGTTTATAAAACATAGTATGTAATAATAGGTTGGTTAATAACTAATCTATATCTATACTTCTATACTATATAAAATAAGAATACCACTTGGAGTTTCTGGACCATTGGATTGAAAGAAATCAATAGTCCAGATTAATGACAACTCATAATTATTTATGAAATGTCTCCTATACCCTTAATTAAAATCAATAATTATACCTATGCAGTTCTTAATTCATTTTCTAAATTTACTACCTTAACTTAATTACATTAAATTTTGATTTTAATTTTTAATTAATGAATTAATATTAAATTAATATTTACCTAAAATAAATATGTGCTAACAAAATCTAAAATTTAATTGATAAAACTTCAATTGTGAATATGATAAATTTTGATCGTTGATTTTCAGATATTCTATTTTTGTATTTTATCATTTTCAAAATATATACACATTCACATAATTGAAGTTTTTTGTTTCTTACATTGATATTTCATATTTGAATTTAATAAAAATTAAAAGAAACATTTTTTGCAAACACATATTATCTGTTTTTAATAATACAATATAATAATATTTTTTATTTAGTATCAAACAACTTGTAACAACCCAGCTTTTATTTAAGTCTTTTATTTCGTCTTGATCTAAATAATGTAAATTTAATTACATTATTAATTATGTGATTTAATTAAGTTAATGACTATGTTGAGATAATAATATAATTTATTTATGTATGTTGTTATTAAAATAAAATAAAATATGAAATGGATTAAGTAAATATAATTTTAAATTATATTTATGATAATATTAAAGATGATCAAATTATAAAAGAGATGTATTATACAAAAATAGAAGTGGGTTAAATATCAAATATGATCAAATTTATATGTATAAAAAAACCGAAATAATGATCCTTTATGATCATTAACTCAAATTTCACTCTCTCTCTCTAATCTCTCTCTAACTTACGGCACTTCACAAAGAATCAACAAAAGCTCCATAAAGTAGCAATCAATTGAAGGATTGAAGTCAAGGAGTTACAAACATCATCAATTGACAAAATTTTAAGGTAAAAATCTCTTTAACTTCAAACTTTATGTATGTTTTGGTACGGTTTTGTGTAAAACCGAAAAAAAGAATTTAAAACATGAATTTTTGAGTTGCATGTCTAAGATTCTAATGAATTATGATGAATTTAAGTTAATAGATGCTAAAGAAACAAAGATTATGGTTTGAATCATCCAGAATGTGAAGAAATCGGAATTTTTGATGAAAACGTGTTCTTGGCAAAATATCATATTTTGGATGATTTTGATTAAATTGTAGTGTTTTTGATAGGGGAAAATGTATAAAATTAAACCAATTATGATAACAAATCATAATCTTAAGTTGCATGTTAATAAAAGGTGTTTTAGTAATTTTTGTAATAAAATTCGTATGAAGAACACCAAGAACAAATCTGGAAATTTATGAACATGAAGGATCCGAATTCGGATATGTCCGAATTCGGATGAGGCACCACCTCGGTTCCCATATTTCGGATGTTATAAATTCGGTTGGTGCTCATATTTCGGATCATACTTCGGTTCGGATATTCCCCTAATTCGGATCATCAATTCGGATTTAATCCTAAATTCGGGTAGGATGCTAATTTCGGATCTTATGTATTTTAAAAAGATCCTAATTCGGTTCCAATATTTGTTCGGATGTAACAAGTCCGAATTCCAATCCCAATTCGGATGTTTTGGACCGAATCCGGATGGCTCATTTCGGATAGATCCGAATCCGGATCCTCAATCCGGATGGATCCGAAATAGTGGGATCCGAAACCCAGCATTTATATAATTGATATTTACTGAATGATTATATACATTGTTAAATGTATAAATAAAGGACTTGTTGAGAAATATTGAGACAGAGAATAATTTGAGAATAAAGAAATTATCAGAATCAGATAGAATTACAGATTCTAAATGACCAAAAGAAATAATAAAATTTCATGATAAAGATGATAAAATTGACATGATATTATCATGAATGATTTTGAACAGGTTCAATATATTCTGAACAAAGATTTAAAGACTTAAAGACTTGAAAGCGGGTCTCTGATTTGAAAAGAATTGACAGATTACAGATTGATAAAATCCTGAGATAACTCAGGTGGCAGATTCTTATATCTGTTTGACCAAGACCCATACCAGTGAGTTATAGATATTCAGATTGAACATGCATAGATCCAGTTGAGATATATTGTTGCTGATAGATTTATTGATATTCACTTTATCAGCTGGAATGAGACCTGTGCACACCATGGATGGGTGTTGCCCAGTGGATCATGATAGCTATTTGATTATCTTTTCATATTGCATTTAATATTGCTTCAGACTTTGCTTTATGATTCATTGCTATCATGACTTCTAAGACATATGCTTATATCATTGATCAGACATTTGATAGATTGATTCAGCTTGACTAGCCCTTATGGTCTATTGTTCTAGACCCGGCTATTTCACCAGTTCTTATGAACTTGGTACTGACCTCCGATGTTCCGCCATATTGACTTACTGGTAGCTAGCCCAGTATGTGGCTGATCCCCACGATTTAAGCGTGAGTGTGGCTTGAACATCATCCGATTCTATGATTCTATATCTCAATCATGAGGGCTGTAGCGGCAGCCAAGACATATCACGCTAAGACTAAAGACTCCGCTTGACACGCATGTTGATATTGAAAATCTATAAACTCACTAAGCGTTGCTTACAGATGTTGCATTAACATTTTACAGGAAAAGCCAAAGGAAAATCACCTGCAGGACCTAGTACTTAGGTCATTCAAGATCCAAGTTTTGAAGCTTTCTTAGACCACTACTCAACAAACTCTCTGGTACTGATTGGAAGACAGCAAATGTGGTGGTTTTGGGTAGACTTGATGTGACTTATAATGTTATGATTAGATTAGATGTTACCCTTTTATAAATTTATTTTGAAATATGTAACCTAATCCTAATCTGTATTGTACATGTAATTTTATTATTCCGCAATTTAATTACCCTATCTTAGTATGGTTGATATCGTATTGCATGATGTGGGACCTAGACTCTGAGGACTGACCCGGAAGGGGAGGTCTTCACAGGATGGTATCAGAGCCCATAGTTTGAGTGAATCAAGTATTACGTGAGTATACTTGGTCTCAAACTGAAGTAATACATATGTATCAATCATTTAGGTGGATTGAACTGAGATATGATGTACAGACTGTTAGGATGGGAAAAAGGGTACATAGATCTAAGTCTATAAACTGATAGTTAATTGATTTTAATTTTCAGTAGAAGATGTCAGGATCAGGATCAGGTGATATTCCCAACAATATGACCCAACAACAAATGTTTGAAATGATGCAACAATTTCTAGCCCAACACTCAGAACAACAAAACAAAATGATGCAAGAACAGTTTCGTGCCAGAGATGAGGCCGAAGCTAAAAGACGTGAAGATAAGAAAAATAAGAGAAAAGAAAAGCAAGTTCAGATTAATGACTCTGATTCTGATAATTCAAATCCCGAAACTCAAATTGCTCAGCCAAAAGGCTGCAAGTTTAAAGATTTTAAAGCGAGCGGTGCCCTGAACTTCGAGGGTACTGTGGATCCGATTCAGGCGATGGATTGGATCAGTCATACGGAAGAAATTTTTAGAATCTCTGACTGTTTAGATTCTAAGAAAGTGAGCTACGCGTCTGCGTTGTTTGTTGGAGCAGCTCGCGCATGGTGGAAGACACAGCGAAGCATATACGGGGAGGAAGTCATTCAGACATTGGAATGGAACCAGTTTCTAGATATGTTCAACGCGAAATACTGCCCGGTCGACCAGCGAGATAAGATGGAAGTCCAATTAATGCAACTGACTCAGGGAACGAAGACTGTAGATGAATACGAACACGAATTTTCGAGATTATGTGGCTACTCTTCTTACCAAGTGGCAACAGAGGAAAGGAAAATGAATAGGTTCCGAGTAGGACTCAATCCCAGATATCGACATCCCATGAGTGCTATCAAATATAAGAGCTATCTGGAAATGGTAGAAGCAGCGAGACAGATTGAGCGAGGATACTTAGAGTACGGCGATCAGTTATACGCTCCGTCTACTAACCCGATGAATCCGTCTCCTCCAAAGAAACAGCGATTTGGCAGATTCTTTAGGCCAAATAAGTCTCAGTCACAATCTCAGCAATCCCATCAGCATAGTTCACAACAGAAAGCACAAGTTTACTCCCTCACGAACGAGCCACGATTCTGCAAGAGATGCAGAAAATCACACATGGGGTTGTGCAATCCAGAAGACGTTACTTGCTTTGCGTGCAACATGATCGGTCATAGTAGTGAAGAATGTCCACAGCAGGGACGTGGATGTGCGAAATGCGGTAAGAGAGGGCACTTCATGTATCAGTGTCGTAGCGGACCACGTTATCAGCCACAGTCATCAGCTGGAGGGTCGACAGTTAAAAGTTCTGCTGCAACACCAACTGCAAGGACACGTGCGTTCCAAATAACGGCAGAAGAGGCGAGAGAAACACCTGACGTAGTCACCGGTACGTTTCTGTTAAATACGATACCTGCTCGCGTGCTATTTGATTCTGGCGCTAGTCGTTCCTTCATATCGACATCTTTTGCTCAAAGATTATATAAGTCCCCATCGAAGCTTCCTGTTATACTTGACATTGAGACAGCCAGTAACAGCTATGTTATGGCTGATTCTGTTTATCGAAACTGCACTCTACTAGTCGATAATATTGTATTCAATCTCGACCTCATCCCGATTCCGTTGAAAGAGTTCGATGTCATCATCGGCATGGACTGGCTAATGAACAACGAGGCTACAATCATCTGCAATCGACGAATCATCAGAATCAAGTCTTCAGACGGCCGAGTATTGGAGATCAAGGGCGAGAAGCGTAAAGGTGCACACTGCTTCATTTCTGTTGATAAAGCTTATAAGTATCTATCCAAGGGTCACGAATCCTATCTGTGCTACGTTTTATCTGAATCCAACTCTGAAAAGAAGTCTTTATCTGATATTCCTATCGTCTGTGAGTTCCCAGACGTGTTTCCTGACGATATTTCTGGAGTGCCACCGGAACGTCAAGTTGAGTTCAGTATTGACTTGGTTCCTGGTGCGGCTCCTATTGCCAAAGCTCCTTACAGACTTGCACCTGCAGAAATGCAGGAAATGTCAAAACAACTGCAAGAGCTGTTAGAGAAGGGGTTTATCCGACCAAGTTCTTCTCCGTGGGGTGCACCAGTCTTATTTGTCAAAAAGAAAGACGGAACCTTCCGTATGTGCATCGACTACCGCGAGTTGAACAAGGTTACAATAAAGAATAAGTATCCTCTGCCCAGAATCGATGATCTGTTTGATCAGTTACAAGGAGCCAGTTACTTTTCGAAAATAGATCTCCGTTCTGGGTATCATCAGTTAAAAGTCAGAGATGAGGATGTTCCAAAGACAGCTTTCCGTACAAGATACGGTCATTACGAATTTCTCGTGATGCCGTTCGGCTTAACGAATGCACCAGCGGCGTTCATGGACCTCATGAATCGCGTGTGCAGACCTATGTTGGATAAATCAGTTATAGTATTCATAGATGATATTCTGATTTACTCCAAAACGGAGGCTGATCATTCTGTTCATTTGCGGCAATTGCTAGAGTTATTAAGAAAAGAAAGACTCTACGCAAAGTTTTCTAAGTGCGAATTCTGGCTCAGACAGGTATAATCTCTATTATATATGTCTTGAGCTGTCTCATTAACTATTCTATGATTCACATCAGAATTTGAATTCCTACTTTGATTTTTATAGATCCAGTTCCTTGGCCATGTTGTTTCTGGCGAAGGGATTTCCGTTGATCCTTCGAAAGTCGAGGCCGTTCAGAAATGGCAAACGCCTCGTAATGCCTCAGAAATCCGAAGTTTTCTTGGATTGGCCGGTTATTATCGGCGATTCATAAAGGATTTCTCGAAGATTGCTGTACCTCTAACGATGCTAACACGAAAGAATACTCCTTTCGTTTGGACAGATAAACAGCAAGAGGCATTCGATATTCTGAAGCAAAAGTTGATTCAAGCGCCGATCCTAGCCTTGCCAGAAGGTAATGATGATTTCGTTGTCTATAGCGATGCCTCTGGTACTGGCTTAGGATGTGTTCTGATGCAAAGGGGAAAAGTAATTGCCTATGCTTCAAGGCAATTAAAAGACTATGAGAAAAGTGCACCAACTCATGATCTTGAGTTGGCTGCTGTTACCTTTGCACTGAAGATCTGGCGTCACTATCTATATGGGACTCGGTGTCAGCTCTACACCGATCATAAGAGTCTCAAATACCTTTTCACTCAAAAAGATCTGAACATGAAACAACGTCGATCCTTGGAGCTTATCAAGGATTATGACTGCGAGATCTTATATCATCCCGGCAAAGCAAATGTTGTCGCGGATGCGTTGAGTAGAAAAGTATATCCAGAAAAGTGCTGTTATGCCCTAACTCCAGTTATATTCTCTTCTGATCTTATTGAAGATATTCGAGTTGCTCAAACTGAAGCGCTGAAAGAAGAGAACATAGATTCTGAAAATCTAAAAGGGCAACTACAATTTCTAACTCTGAACCATTTGGGACTTCACTGTCTCAAGGGAAACCGAATCTGGGTTCCTAAGTATGGTTCAATCCGCAGCACTCTTCTATCCGAAGCTCATCAGTCCAAGTTATCTATTCATCCTGGCAGTTCAAAGATGTATTTTGATCTGAAGGCAGATTATTGGTGGCCAGGAATGAAGAAAGATATCGGAAAATGTGTTGAAAGCTGCAAAGTATGTCAGATGGTTAAGGCAGAACACCAGAAACCCTTCGGGGATATGCAACCACTGCCAGTTCCTGAATGGAAGTGGGAGCATATAACAATGGACTTCATTACGAAGCTGCCAAAGACCAAAAGACAACACGACTCTATCTGGGTAGTCGTTGATCGTTTAACGAAATCAGCACATTTCATTCCAATGAAAGAAACTTATTCTCTGGATAGATTGGCACAGTTGTACATCACAGAAATTATTTCTCGTCACGGTGTGCCAAAGTCTATCGTATCAGATCGTGATAGTCGTTTCACATCCAGATTCTGGCAAGCTCTACAAGATGGGATGGGTACTCGGATTTCTATGAGTACTGCTTATCATCCAAATGCAGATGGCCAGAGTGAGCGTACTATTCTAACTCTTGAAGATATGCTTCATGCCTGCATTCTTGATTTAGGTGGTAACTGGGATGACCACTTGCCGTTGGTCGAATTCTCATACAACAACAGTTATCATTCAACAATCAAGATGGCTCCTTTTGAAGCTTTGTACGGAAGAAAATGCAGAACTCCTACCTGTTGGCGTGAAACAGGCGAATCGCCAATAGCCGGACCTGCCCTTCTACAGTTGACTCACGAGAAGATTCAACTAGTTAGAAGAAATATTCTTGAAGCTCAAAGCAGGCAGAAGTCATATTATGATAATCGGCATAGATCAATCAGTTTTGCAGTTAACGATTGGGTGATGCTGAAAGTATCCCCAATGAAGAATGTGGTACGGTTCATTAAAAGAAACAAGTTAGCTCCGAGATTTATTGGTCCGTTCAAGATCGTTGAAAAGATTGGGAATCAGTCTTATCGTCTTGATCTACCAGCGGACTTAGCTGGAATACACCCTGTATTCCATGTTAGTCATTTGAGAAAAAGCTTAGCCGACGAAAGAGAAGTACAGATACCACACGTTAACCTACAGATAGATGAGAAGCTTCGCGTGGTTGAAGAGCCAGAACGTATTCTGGACTCGAAGACCAAAAAGCTTCGGAATAAAGAAATACAGATGGTGCTCGTCCAGTGGAAACACCACAAAGGTTCGCATCAGTCTTGGGAATCCAGAGATGTTATGAAAGCTACTTATCCCAGTCTGTTCGAATCTAGCTAACTTCGGGGACGAAGTTTGTGCGTGGTGGAGCCCATTCTGTAACAACCCAGCTTTTATTTAAGTCTTTTATTTCGTCTTGATCTAAATAATGTAAATTTAATTACATTATTAATTATGTGATTTAATTAAGTTAATGACTATGTTGAGATAATAATATAATTTATTTATGTATGTTGTTATTAAAATAAAATAAAATATGAAATGGATTAAGTAAATATAATTTTAAATTATATTTATGATAATATTAAAGATGATCAAATTATAAAAGAGATGTATTATACAAAAATAGAAGTGGGTTAAATATCAAATATGATCAAATTTATATGTATAAAAAAACCGAAATAATGATCCTTTATGATCATTAACTCAAATTTCACTCTCTCTCTCTAATCTCTCTCTAACTTACGGCACTTCACAAAGAACCAACAAAAGCTCCATAAAGTAGCAATCAATTGAAGGATTGAAGTCAAGGAGTTACAAACATCATCAATTGACAAAATTTTAAGGTAAAAATCTCTTTAACTTCAAACTTTATGTATGTTTTGGTACGGTTTTGTGTAAAACCGAAAATAAGAATTTAAAACATGAATTTTTGAGTTGCATGTCTAAGATTCTAATGAATTATGATGAATTTAAGTTAATAGATGCTAAAGAAACAAAGATTATGGTTTGAATCATCCAGAATGTGAAGAAATCGGAATTTTTGATGAAAACGTGTTCTTGGCAAAATATCATATTTTGGATGATTTTGATTAAATTGTAGTGTTTTTGATAGGGGAAAATGTATAAAATTAAACCAATTATGATAACAAATCATAATCTTAAGTTGCATGTTAATAAAAGGTGTTTTAGTAATTTTGTAATAAAATTCGTATGAAGAACACCAAGAACAAATCTGGAAATTTATGAACATGAAGGATCCGAATTCGGATATGTCCGAATTCGGATGAGGCACCACCTCGGCTCCCATATTTCGGATGTTATAAATTCGGTTGGTGCTCATATTTCGGATCATACTTCGGTTCGGATATTCCCCTAATTCGGATCATCAATTCGGATTTAATCCTAAATTCGGGTAGGATGCTAATTTCGGATCTTATGTATTTTAAAAAGATCCTAATTCGGTTCCAATATTTGTTCGGATGTAACAAGTCCGAATTCCAATCCCAATTCGGATGTTTTGGACCGAATCCGGATGGCTCATTTCGGATAGATCCGAATCCGGATCCTCAATCCGGATGGATCCGAAATAGTGGGATCCGAAACCCAGCATTTATATAATTGATATTTACTGAATGATTATATACATTGTTAAATGTATAAATAAAGGACTTGTTGAGAAATATTGAGACAGAGAATAATTTGAGAATAAAGAAATTATCAGAATCAGATAGAATTACAGATTCTAAATGACCAAAAGAAATAATAAAATTTCATGATAAAGATGATAAAATTGACATGATATTATCATGAATGATTTTGAACAGGTTCAGTATATTCTGAACAAAGATTTAAAGACTTAAAGACTTGAAAGCGGGTCTCTGATTTGAAAAGAATTGACAGATTACAGATTGATAAAATCCTGAGATAACTCAGGTGGCAGATTCTTATATCTGTTTGACCAAGACCCATACCAGTGAGTTATAGATATTCAGATTGAACATGCATAGATCCAGTTGAGATATATTGTTGCTGATAGATTTATTGATATTCACTTTATCAGCTGGAATGAGACCTGTGCACACCATGGATGGGTGTTGCCCAGTGGATCATGATAGCTATTTGATTATCTTTTCATATTGCATTTAATATTGCTTCAGACTTTGCTTTATGATTCATTGCTATCATGACTTCTAAGACATATGCTTATATCATTGATCAGACATTTGATAGATTGATTCAGCTTGACTAGCCCTTATGGTCTATTGTTCTAGACCCGGCTATTTCACCAGTTCTTATGAACTTGGTATGAACTCCGATGTTCCGCCATATTGACTTACTGGTAGCTAGCCCAGTATGTGGCTGATCCCCACGATTTAAGCGTGAGTGTGGCTTGAACATCATCCGATTCTATGATTCTATATCTCAATCATGAGGGCTGTAGCGGCAGCCAAGACATATCACGCTAAGACTAAAGACTCCGCTTGACACGCATGTTGATATTGAAAATCTATAAACTCACTAAGCGTTGCTTACAGATGTTGCATTAACATTTTACAGGAAAAGCCAAAGGAAAATCACCTGCAGGACCTAGTACTTAGGTCATTCAAGATCCAAGTTTTGAAGCTTTCTTAGACCACTACTCAACAAACTCTCTGGTACTGATTGGAAGACAGCAAATGTGGTGGTTTTGGGTAGACTTGATGTGACTTATAATGTTATGATTAGATTAGATGTTACCCTTTTATAACTTTATTTTGAAATATGTAACCTAATCCTAATCTGTATTGTACATGTAATTTTATTATTCCGCAATTTAATTACCCTATCTTAGTATGGTTGATATCGTATTGCATGATGTGGGACCTAGACTCTGAGGACTGACCCGGAAGGGGAGGTCTTCACACAACTAAGTATTTTTTATCTTTAATTTAACTAGCTTTTAATTTTTTTTATTTTAATCATATATAAATTTTATAATAATTTATTAAAATATAAAAAAATATGTATTTTCTAAATCAACCATGTAATATATGGGTTGATTAACCTATATATTATAATAAAACAAAACAATTCATGTCATATGTCACTTCTACAATACAATAAAATTTTATTTTTCCACCTCTTTTTCCAAATTTAACACATTAACTTAATTGCATTAAATTTTGACTTTATTTTTTTTCATTAACTAATTAGTGATAAATTATATTTTATAAAATTTAAAATTAATGTTTACCTAAAATAAATATCTATCATTATTATCCATAATAAAGGAAAACATTAAATGTCACGTGTCACCACTACGTTCACCAAAAAGATAATTACAACTTATAAAAAATAAAATATCAATAGAATTTAGTATTTTTAAAAAAGATAAATATACTCTATTTTTTAATCTGTAAATAATAAAAAATAAACACAATTATTATTTTTGTATGTTTTTATTTTTACTCATATAAATTTAATTAAAAATATCAACGTAATACGTGGGTTATAAACTAATTATATAAAATAAGAAAACCAATTGGAGTTTCTGGACCATTGGACGGAAAGAAATCAATGGTCCAGATTAGTGACAACTCGTAATTATTTATGAAATATTTCTTATACCCTTAATTAAAATCAATAATTATACCTATGTCATTTTTTAATTCATTTTCCAAATTGACTACCTTAACTTAATTACATTAAATTTTAATTTTAATTTTTTTTATTAATGAATTAATATTAAATTAATATTTACCTAAAATAAATATGTGTCATTATTATTCTTAATGATCATAGTTAAATTCAAATGTAAAAAATTTGGATTTAAACGTAGAAGTGTAATAAATAAAGTTAAAATTTTTTATTAATTATTTTGCTAACAAGATTTAAAATTTAATTGATAAGATTTCCATTTTTATATTTTATCATTTTCAAAATATATACACATTCACATAATTGAAGTTTTTTGTTTCTTACATTGATATTTCATATTTGAAGTTAATAAAAATTAAAAGAAACATTTTTTGCAAACACATATTATCTGTTTTTAATAATACAATATAATAATATTTTGTATTTAATATCAAACAATTAAGTATTTTTTATTTTTAATTTAACTAGCTTTAATTTTTTTAATTACATATAAATTTTATAATAAGTTATTAAAATATAAAAAAATATGTATGTTCTAAATCTACCATGTAATACATGAGTTGATTAACCTATATATATTATAATAAAACAAAACAATTCATGTCATATTTCACTTCTACAATACAAGAAAAATTTATTTTTCCACTTCTTTTTTCAAAATTTTCACCTTAACTTAATTACATTAAATTTTGACTTTATTTTTTCATTAATTAATTAGTAATAAATTAGATTTTGTAACATTTAAAATTCATGTTTACCTAAGACAAATATAGATCATTATTATCCATAATAATCATAATTAGATCCAAATGTAAAAATTTTGAATTAGTTGTGAAAATTATTATTATTATGTATAATAAAAGAAAACATCAAATGTCATGCACTCTACGTTCACCAAAAAGATTATTACAACTTATAAAAAATAAAAGATAAATACAATTAAATATTTTTAAAAATGATAAATATACTCTATTTTTAAATCTGTAAATTATAAAAAATAAACACAATTATTATTTTTATATGTTTTTATTTTTACTTATATACATTTTATATAAATAAATTTAATTAAAAATAACACTAATCGCGGGTTATAAACTTACTACACGATAAAAGAGAAAAACACGTATGCTAATCGTATAAATATGAAATTACTAAAAAACTCTTTTATTCGCTGAACCGAATTCCTAGATTCCAGGGACAGTTTTGTCAATTACTAGTCGACAATATTTCAGTATTTACGTGACAAACAAACTTTACTTATTTACACTAAAATTTGATGATCAAGATCGTAGGGAGAAGAGAAGAAGAGAAGAGAAGATCCAAATTTTGAAAATTACGAATCAAATTTCTGGAGAGAGAAAAAGATAACAAAAATCTCTTTGAAGAAAACAGAATATTTACTCCGATTTTTCATTCATTACGTCGCTTGATAGATCATTCATAAATTTAAGCGTGGTGTTGAGATTTTCTGTACGTGATCATCATCATCAACGCAAGATACGTTTTGATTTATATATGTGTTTTCGTTTTGGGTGGAATCGCTCATAATCATCTTCCAGATCACAGTTTCGTGCTGTTTCTGTATTGATTGAGAGTTTTTCTAGTTGTTTTTTTGGTGTTCGATCGGTTTTTGGCGAGGAACAGAGAGCAACAACACTGTTCAAACAATTTGTTTGGATACGCTTTTGTGTTTGGGATAATATAGATTTTGGTATGCCGGAAATTCGGCGTGTTCAGAGGAATAGTGGCGTCTCTAATTCTTCATTGAATCCTTCTGGTCATAATATTGAAGGTACACATACGCATTGTTTTCGATCTTAAACTTTTATTTGCAATTTTCTGTAATCGATTATGCCCTAAATTTGAAACAATAGTTATTGTTTATGCTCCGATCATTGTTTGATTGGTTCAATTTTGTTGAGTTTTTGCATTAATCTCTGCATTTACTTTGATTTCCCCCAAAAATTTCACTTCTGGAATTTTCATATTTTCATATGAATTTATATAATATTTCAGTTTGAAATTGGGGGTTCTGACTTATGATCATGAATTCCTTGACTTTGTGGAATATAGAGACTTGATTATGTTAAATTATGTGAAATTATATATTATTTACAAATTGAATTCTGAGATTTTAGAAGCTATAAGGCGGTTGAGAATTCAGGCAGATGGAAAAGAGGATGAGAGTGGTTCAACAGGGTATCCGGATCGTCCTGGAGAACCAGATTGCATACATTATTTAAGGACTGGAGTGTGTGGCTATGGTGATACTTGTAAGTTTAATCATCCGACCTACAATGGGCAGGTATATCAGAAGAATATTTTCAATTATAAGTTTCTGCTAATTTTCTCTTGTTGTGTGATTGTGTTCTACAGACCAACCAATTTTTATTCCCATTTGTTTACTAATTTTTAGGTCAATTACCATGGAGGTGACCTTCCAGAAAGAATTGGAGAGCCAGATTGTGTTGTAAGTTTCTTCTTAATCCTATCTGTTTATGCTTCCTTTAGTTTCAATATTTTGCATGAACTTTCGGATAGCATTCCAATTAATCTCCTAATTACATATTTTTTCTTAATCAGAAAGGAACCCAAGTGTGTTTAGAAGGGATGGTTTTCTCATAAGCTTTTCATATTTTTGTTTGCGGATGTTTGGATGTGCTACTTATTGATTCTTGTGATTTCAAGATGCAACAACATGTTTTCTGTGTGTCGGGTTTGATTATGATTATTTAGGCCAAACAACTAGGTTTGGAAACGTAAAATTACCTGGCTGTTCCATACTTTACGTAGTTGATCTTCTAATCACAACAATCACATTGAAAGTGCACATCTGAACACCCTTTTTCTATGTGCTAAATGTTATCGAGTTATGCCATATGCTTGTGCGGTGTGATGCTTCTCTTTCTTTGTTTGTGTTCCGCAAACAATTTATTTGTTTTGTGATTGGTAATGGTCTCTTTCCAGTATTTTCTTAAGACGGGGGCTTGCAAATACGGATCAACATGCAAATATAATCATCCCCGTGATAGGCATGGGGCTGGACCAGTTGTGTTGAACATGGTCGGGCTACCTATGCGACAGGTAGTATACTTTTCTTTGCTAAGTCTTGATGCATTTGTAAAGTTCTTTTTAGTTGAACTTAAACAAACGTATGCTACTACTATAGGGACAGAAACCATGTCCGCATTATATAAGAACTGGATCGTGTAAATTTGGAGTTACGTGCAAGTTCCATCATCCACAGCCACCACTAGATGGATCTAGCACACTTGCTTCAGGACCTTTGCCACATGCACCATCCAGTGCACCACCTCATATTGGTGGTGTTCCTCCATGGCCATATCCAAGTCCTCAAACTTACTTGCCAGTCATTCTTCCGCCCTCTGGTAACACTCAGGGGTGGAGCCCGTACATTGTAAGTAGCTAATCTCTATCGTTTATAAGCGCAGTGGCAGAAGCCAGAAACTCTACTAAGAGGAGTGACATTTACAAAATACTTATAAAATTTTTTGAAGGAGGGGGTCTGCACCTGCTAATTTTTTGTGCTCATTAGTGGTTAAAATGGTTTTTTGTTGGTGTTGCTATCTTTAGGGAAATATGAGCTCAGTACTCTCAACCAATGGTACGGGTTCCATTGACCCTGTGTATCAATCAACTCCGAGCTCTCATCTGCCCGAGAGGCCTGGTGAACCAGAATGTCGTCATTTCATGAACACTGGAAACTGCAAGTATGGATCAAATTGCAAATACCATCACTCAAGGGAACAGATGGCTCAATCTGGTGCTGGTTCCTTGAGCCCATTTGGCCTTCCTTTAAGACCTGTAAGTCATACTCCACTCTAACAATGGGCGTATTGAATTACGGATTGTGAAGTGACTCCATGGTGTTCAAAATGCAGGGGCAACCTGTATGTTCCTATTACAGTCTGTATGGAATCTGCAAATTCGGGCCAACTTGTAAATATGATCACCCTTTGTTGGTGTATTCGTACAACTACAACATGGGTTTGCCTAGTCTACCAATGCTCGACCCATTGTACCTTTCATATGGTGCGACAAATTTACTCAAGCCCCATTCATCGGAGTCATCCCCTTCAAAATCATCAAAAAATCCAGGCTGGATGAACGAATCGAAGAGCAATGGAAAGTTATCTACAAATGAGTCTTCGCCTGAACACGTTGCATCTTCTTCTCATTCTTCGTCATAGAATCATTCTGATTGAAGGAGGATTTTTGTTTTTGGTTAATTTTTGTGTTTTTGTTTATTGATCTTGTTGAACAAATACCGATGATTGATGCAGCATACCCTTTTTCAGCCGGTGATTTTGTGGGAGTATGGTAGCTAATTTTTTTTTTTGGAGGAATGTAAAGAGGGAAAGAAGGGTTGTTTTTGGCTGCAAATAAAAGAAAAATATGTAAAACTTTATCAGCTGTTGTTCATGCCTTTCCATTTGCTATGAACAAGTTTTGCCTTTCTGAATGATTTGCTTATTTAATCCAGAAAACGAAATTGACCCACAACTTTATCTTTGTAGTTTGAAAGATGTTCACAACATATGCTCGTTTATTGAGGGTACAATGGTCACAAAAAAGAGCTCTGAGGTAATCCTTGTGTAATCAAAATGGAGAGCTTCCTCTCAAGCTTTTGATTTTGAGAAAGCATTCCATTTACCAATGTGGAATTCGTTTACACTATGTTTAGTACATGAATTAAGCATAGGGAATTGGAAATAAGAGGAATTCCCATGTTTTCCTCTTATTTTCAATTTCCTAGCTTAATTCTCTGTACCAAACGCACCCTTAGTGGGGTCGTTTGGTGGCTGGTGCTCCTGATGCTTTTTAATATTTATGTAGATTCTCAGTTTTTTTTTGGGGTACAGTACAATATTAGAAAATAGGAAAATAACCGAAACCGAAAACCAAGCTAGAATACACTGGTACTAGTTCGTTCTGGTTCAGGTCTTTACAAACTATTATAAATAAGAAATATAAAAAATCGAAGCTTAAATTTTGAAAAACTGTAAATTGAAATAGTCTAAAGTTCTGTAACCCCTAGATTACATATATGATCGTTGAGCTGTCAGAGACGATCCATGATGACTCGGGCAATGAAGAAAACCTGCAAATCCCCGGGGCGGCCTGGGTAAGACACTCTGATGCTTACATCAGTCCCTTGTGATGATTGAGAGATGAATAATCAATGAATGAATAGCAACAGGGAGAGCGCTCCTTAATTTAAAGGGTGAAGATGATTACTCCTTCAGATATCTGGCCCAATTAGGTACTTGAAGTTATCACTGGAAGTTAGGAGAGAAAACTGTTCACATTCACATACCGGACATTCCCTGGATTCGGATAGTTCCGAACTCCGAACCATTGTTCGGTGCTGGGACGTATGGGAACCATGTCCCAACAATGATCCATTTGAAAGCCTGATTACACATTTGCTTGATCGGACAGGAGCTTAGCGTCGATATATAACAAGGAAAGTAAATTGGGACAACACGAAAATGTATTACCATATATAAATAACAAGTTTAGATTTAAATACTGGTTTAAGTGCTTTAGGAATGATCAAATATATATTATTTGTGATGTTTATTTTTAAGATGTTGATGTTTATAGTGTGCATACTTAGCTGTAGAAGTTTGCAGTTACTGGAAGACACGGAAAGAGATCAGAAGATGTTTACTTTTGTCTTTAATTTAGAAGACATGAAAAAAGCTCCGTAGATGCGGGCATACATAAAAAAACAAACACACTTTCGTAACAAACGTCTTTCCGCATCTTCGATTTTGCAGACATAAGTGCTTCGCAGATCTTCAACAAAAAAAACAAACATGACCTTAAATATCTAAAAGGATGCAATATGAAAATGTCGGAAAGGAATTTGGTTCCATCGTAGCAACTAGCAAGTGAAGTTCTACAAACTTTAAGTTAAATAATTAAGTGTGAGACTGTAGATTGATTTGCGTTAAGAAGTTGTCGGAGGGAGGCTTCTTTTAGAATACACTATGAAAGGTGATAAGAATTAACAAAGTGAACACATGACATCTATAAATAATAAAACCTTTGAATTCTGAGTTATCATTACATGAAATGAAATGAAAGTGAAAGTAAAGCAGCAAAATTGTATTTTAGGAGTATAGTTCAATCTATTTATTATATTATTTTGTTATAATAAATGATAACAATTATTATGTCATTCTTTTGATACATTATTTCTTTTTTCAAAAATAAAACTTAACATTAATTTAAGTAACATGCGTATTATTTAGTCGATTTAATTTAAACTAGTATTCTATAAAGAAAAACATTTAGTACTACATGTCAATACCTCAACTAACTAATTTTTCATTCTATTTTCCTAATATAACTCTTTCAAGTTATCCTTTTACTTATTAAAAAAAATTAATACTAATTACTATCTAATTAAATCATTTGATTTTTGAAATCTATTTTCAATCTTAAAATTTTATATTAATATAAATTTAAAATTAAACTTATGTTACCAACGTAATCAAATTTTAAAATAATTACAAGTTTTCTTATATATGAAAACGTGATTTTAAACTATATATTAATAAAACCAAAAAATACATAAAAATGTCATAAATTTGATACACTATAACCTTTATAATATTGAAAATGCCATTTTCAAATTTAAATGAAATCATCATGTTGATTATTTGTTTATTTTAATTAACTTATAACATAATTATATTCATAATTGATATAATTTTGATAATTTTTTTATGTTAACATTTTGTTATATTTATAATTATATATTAATCTTATATATTTTTAATAAAAAAGATTCATTTATTAACTATAACCATGTAATTCATGGGTTGCTAAACTAGTGGGAGAATAAGAAACCTTTCTTGTAATAGGTGACTATAATGGTGCATAAAGTGATAAAACAAGCATGTGAAGTATTTGTTTGGATTCTTTCAGGAAAAAAAATAAGAAGCAAAATTACAAATTAGAATGCAAACAAACATGGGGAGGATAAAAATGGGTGCATAATGCACATATGCTTGACCATTGAAACTCAGAGGATTAGAGGCTAACTTCACTCCATGTCTTTCTCAGGTCCAAAATACACGGTACTACACGCCGAAACCAATATGATGAAACATCCAACAAGTCTACCGAATGAAGGGGTGACTCGAGATGATGCCAGGCCCCATAACTGTGATAACACGACCTGCAATGCAAGTCCAAAAATGAAACACACAAGATCATGAGACAAAATGAATCCGTTTTAGTTTTAGCATTAGGTTGTGTTTGCTAGAGAGAATTAAAAAGAAAGAAATAAAGACAAATTATCAGTTAGGGAGATTTGAATTGTATATATAAATTCTTTATAAATTCTCATGTTGCATCAATGTATAGGTTAAACTTCATTCTTTCATTTCTCTAGCAATGGTTGATAATTAAGTAGAAACTAAAATTGGGAAAAAGAATTATAACAACCATATGGTTATTGTATTTTCAAATTTCATGGTCTAAAAAACCATTGATTTTATCATCATTTCTTTTCACTTTGAATCTCTCTACAAAAAACAACCAAATTTACAAACCCTTTCAGAAGTTGTAAATACATAGGCAAAATTTTGGATCATATGAACCGGGTAAAGAGAATCTAAAAACAGGATAAATCAATAGGATCTAATCTCACTTTCCAAAAGTGATAAATTAACCCTTATAAACCTAGGTATCGCAAAATTATCTTTAGGATAATCAAACGAGAACACTCACGTTTTAGTGTCTTAGGCACAAAAATGAGAAAACATAGAGAAATGTGTGGAGTTCATATGACTTATTGATCAACCAAAACGTTCGTAATTGCCTATACATATACACAAATTAAGTGTCATTTTGAAGGGAAAGATGACAATTAATTTCGGCAGGTATCAATGATCAAACAACCTTAATAGCATAACTGTTGTTAGGGGTTATAGTAGAAACCTTAACAGCTTAAGAGCAGTAACAACCTTACCAGCCAAACATAAGTTTTACCCATTCAAGTTCACCACATGCAGACCTTAATATCCTTTGTACTAACGGTGCATATCGTTTAGGTTCTGGGGCTCAATCCTTTAACCCCAACCTTTAGACGGGTCCAGAGTCATGTTAGCTTTTACGATTGTGCACCCAAACCTCCTAAGTCCTAACCATGTGAAGTTTAACATAAGTTCCTTTTGGTGAATCCAATTCTCTAAAAATGAATGATGAAACTAAAGCACCAACATAGTTGATGGTTCTTTTTCTGTTTCTCATTGTTTTAAAAAGTTTATAATATAAGGACCTATCCACAAATACAATTGCAGCAATGAGGAATCTAAACATAAAATATCATGGTCATAACTTTTCAGTACCTATCCACAAATATCATCACTATTTAGCATTTACCAATGTTTTAGACACCCTTCAGATATACCCAAACAGGAATCTCATCACCTAAATCAATATCTGGATGAAAAATTATCCAGAAAAGAAAACGTGGTGATTTTCATTTGACATGACGAGCGGAATATATCTTTTTGGTGTGATGGAGGGCTGTTTTCGGTGAAGGGAGGTGAACTTCTAGGAAAGTTGTTCTCAATAAAGGTGGGAGCTTTTTTGCATGCCAGGAATAGGTACAATATAAAGCTGTTGTAGAAAGCTTTGAAGAATGGATTCTTTATGTTTTCTGGAACTTATGAAATATTCTTCGTAAATTTACTAACACCAACCATATGAGGGTGACATTCACACCAATTTAACAACGAACGCAGTAGGCAACGAAAATAATGACAAAAGTTCTGGGGGTTTTTTTTAAAGATAATCGACCGCTGTTAACCATCCCATGGCAAAAGTTTTGGTAGAGATGACTGCTAGGCTAGTTCTTGTGTTCTTGGTCTTAGTTGACAAGTCTCATGTAATATAAAACCAAAGAGTATATAAACATTAAAGCATATACTATTAACAAACAGCATACATAAAAAAGAAAAATAAACCTCAAGGTATTGGATATTTGCAACTTTGCTAGTTTTCTCAAGCTGGAGCCCACGAGCCAGAAACAACTGTAGTAAATTAAAAAGTTCTGTTCAGATAGAAATTTAACTAGTACATGGCCATAATAATATCACTGAACAACATCATTTTATTAAAAGCACACCTCAGCAATGAAGGAAAATATGCCAAGTATAATCATAAGAAGGAAAGAGTAGAAGCTAGGCAGCACAAAATCCTGCAAGAAATCATTATAGATAATAACCGAGTCAATTCTCTAGTATCATGTACAGATTCACCAAGAGATTATGTACGAATCATTTAAGATAAGTTGCATCTAGAAATACTATAATCATCAATAGACATTCAGTACAGTTCTTGAACAAGGTAACTCAACTCGGGTAATAGTGGAAAATTGTATTAAGGGATATTCGAAGTGCCTAAAGCTCCTGCTGCAGGAATGATATTGAAAAAGACAAATAGACAACCTAAATTATTTGCATATGTTAGCAACAAGTGGAGGGAGCTGATCAATATAGATTGTGATTGACACTATAGGTACATAAAAATGTATTTAATTCATTCTTTCTTATGAATAACTGGACTCCAAATTTGGTTATGGAATTCAAGTTGATAAAATAACAAAAAGGGTAAAGCTTTAACTGTGAAGTTCAAACTATCTGATTGACCTTCAGACCTTGCCATGTTACCACTTATTTAGATGACCATGATAGAAAAAAATTGCACTCATGAATATGAATAATTGGCCATTTAAAGTCAGGTATGTGTATATATGTCATATGATACATTTCCATAAGTTCAAGTGAATTTTATACTTTTGTTGGATGTGGAAATTCAATTCCAACAGATAAAGGGCCAGTGATCAACAAATCATCAGAAAAGGCACCAACTTGAGACCTTTGTTACATCAAAATGTCTGAAATTGATTTGATCACATCAGTATCTTACTTCAAAGGTGATCATGCATATTGCTGCAACAGGACTAGAGAGTAGGCCAAATGAAAATATAGTACCCCTGAAAGAGAAATGGAAATCATTTAGCATGCTGAAGTAGATTGATTTTGTACAAAGATGAGAGATAGATGACGTAGTTTCATAAAAGACAATTATCTGATACAACATGCTTTCTGTGAACAAATTTTGGTAGAGAGCTTTACTTACACAGGTTGATCAGACGGCTTTGCTCCAGCCCTTATAAGGCAGTAACTCAGTCCACTGGCTAGTGATGATAATATACCAATCAAAACTACATAAACCTTATGTATGCCTTGCTTTTGCTGACGTTCCTGCACTAGATCACAATTATAAGATATGGATGGATTATTATTGAAGTAGTCTGTCCTGGGTTTGACCAGAGCATATCTGCATCTGAAGAGACCAAATAATAACAAGCATGACCTGCAACTGAGACATGAGAGGAGATGCGGAACGAAGACTTGTCTACGCAATTTGTTAGAAAACTGGGTTGGGGTATATATGAAATAGGAATCACAATCAATAACTTAGATGTTCTTGAGATCGTGTTAGACACTTTCCAATAAAATAACTTCCCCGTAATCGGATATCCAAACCTTGTTATGGGATAATACACAAGAAAAATGCACTAGATCCGGATTGATCAAATTCGTTTGTATATATAGGCTTTCCATATGTTTATAAAGGGATAAAACCGGAAATAACCTTCCAAAATAACTGTTAATAACCGCCAAAACTTCTACAATCAGCAGCGAGTTTATTAGCAACTCGTTGACAGCATCACCATTGGCTACTTGTTGAACGCTATGAAGCTTCAACGATGAGACTTCAGCGCCATCGACACCTTCACAGCAACCTCTGTGAAGCTTCAACATTGGTGACATTAGCGACCTGTAAAGCTGTTAAGCTTCAATCCTCGCTGATCAATATTAGCGCATAGTAGGAAATTCCTACAAAGAACCACCTCAGCAGAATCGCCGCCAGGGGCTCTGTCCCTAGGACCCGAGATGGGACCCAGCCCCCTTAAACCCCCACATTATGCCTAAGTCTTGATTTCGGCCAAACTTATACAAGTTTGCACTCCGTGCTTCCACACTCGTTCGAGTTCCAACCGAGATTCTTAACAGGTCAAAGTAAATTGCATTAAAATACTAACACAAGTTTGGCCTATAGCTGACCAACATTTATTGGCCTAAAATTGCATCACATCTTTTTGGAGTAAAAGATCATCGGGACGATCCATATAGTTTCACATGAATATAAGATTTATGAAAGCGAATGTGGAACCCCTGTAAAACCTATCCCACAAAGAATCTCAACTAGAAAGCAGAGTTGTGTAGTGAATCAGGTATACAAAAAACATAAATTGCTTAAACATTAAAGGTCAATAGTTATTTAGAAGGATTTATTAACTCACATCTGTACCTTGTATGTTGATCTTTGATTGGTGGATAAATATTACACCAAAGAAACTAAAGGCAATACCTGAAAAGAAGATGTCAATTATAAAACAACGATGAACACATTTCAACAAATAGCATGAGGATATGGATAAAATACAACAATCTAAGAGCTTTGGTCTGAATGGTGAAAGGTACCAACACAACAAAGTTCCATAAACTTTGAAGTAATATGATAGGACCCAAATCCTTTACCTAATAAAAATAATGAATAATGAATAAAAAGTTATCGGTCACTGTTCAAGAGGTCGATTGGCTCTCCAAGATGTTTAATTTAATCCTCAAATATGTATTCAAACATAAAATTTTACTATCTCTTAAACCCTATTGATATAAATTTACTACCATGATCCCAGTCCTACCAAAATGCTAATGCTAATGCTTATCTAATAAACTTATAATCATCCCATAAATATATTAAGTAATCACTTCAGGAACAGGATCCTGCTTCATTGTGGTTACTGGCCAGGACACTTCATAATCAGTTATTATCAAGAATTCAATGACAAATGAATTCGTGTTGTGACAACTATATGATCAATTAGTTCACGTCTTGCAATGATACCAAGAATAAATTTTCATTTGGTCTTGAAGAAAAAAAGTAAATATATAAACATGATTAGTTTTTTGGAATGTCATTATTATTGTACCAGCTATTTCTGAAATTTTCAAATTCTCGTACAGAATGAATCTTGCTGAAATTGAGGCCATTACTGGAGTGGTAAGGCTCAGCAGCATCGCTTGAGACAGTGGCAACCTCTGAATGCTGCAACGAAATGTGATATTTAAATATCCAAAAAGAAATTAAACATTAGGAAACATGCTAAAAATCATTTTCCAGTAACTTGGGCAATAGTAAACATAACCTTTGCTAATGAATATACAAGGCCAGATAACAATTGCTTATCAATGATAGTTCAAAAAAGGCATTACAAGATGAAATATATGTACTTAGCATTTTAGCAACCTTTGCACCAAGACCATATATGTTACCAAAAACTATTCAATTTACTATAGATAGTATTATTATTCGATTTCAGATATTTATCAGAATAAACTTCATCTGACTCAATAGTTTGCAACTTATACAGCTTACTCCAACAACTTCCTAAAATAACTCTTCCGAAACATGTAATCTCCCTTAGAAGGATGAATACTTGTAAAATATATAACATCAAATAAATTTAACTTGTTTGATTAACGGATCAATAAAAGAAAATACCAACACTTAGATGAAGGCACGAGTACTGTTGAGCCACATTAACATACCAGTAAATGAACGTCATCAAAGAAATACAACCAGTAACAGCTCTTGAAACAAAAAGACTCCTGACATTTGCAGGTCCAAATATTGGTTGTGCGCTTCTTCTTAACCACATTAATGCTAATGCTGAGATAATGATACATCTTGCAAATGCTATCTCAAAAAGAGGAATTGCTTGAGCTGTCATTTCAAATGAACAAAAAAAATTAAGTGGAAGCTGCATTAAGCATAGGTAATATTGTTAACCTAATTAATGGCACTTCACAAATCCCTTGAGACAATATAATAGATGACTTAACAAGTCATCCAGGCATAAATCAGAAACATGAACACTTGTTAGAGATCATGTAGTAAGCACTTTTTTACAAATATATAATCTAGAATATATGACCACTTACACCGCTCTATCTTTCCAAAGAACATATACCGACCTCCTAAAAACAGTAATTTTCAGTATGGTGTCATTACAGGAGAGAAGCACGTGACATCTTTTTTATGTTTATCTGGATGAACAGGAATAATAGGCCTTTGTTTTTGTTTTATTTGTTGTCTTGTTGGGAATGGGTTAGAGAATCAGACCTTTGATTTCTTCAACCAACAAATATAAATAGATAAAGGAAGGAAAACATCTCAAAGAAAAGGGTATTCTTTCTGTCACCTTTAGTTTCTAAGTACATGGATAAGGATGCAATGTTGTAGTTTAAACTTCGCATTGAATACTTAGAGAACTAGAAAAAAGCAAATAACTGTGCCACAGTAGCATCTAAGAAAAAAAAAAATACTCCCTCTTGATTGATTGATCACAGATTTTGTATTGAACTACAAAGCAGTAGATAGAAAATGGACATGATGAAGAGTTTTGCCACATGGAATTTAGAGAAGATAAATACAAGAAACTGAATTACATTAACTGGTAAAAGGATACGTGTGCAAACTTATGTGAGAGATGGTTGGAAGAAACTGATCATATGTATGCTTAGAGGTGACAATTTTGACCCATATACAAATGAATGGGTCATTTGGGCTATGTGTTATCTATAACGGATCCAAAGGGTAACATAAAATAGTTTAACTAGAAAGGAAAGGATCCAAATTGGTTGAAGTCACTCTCAAAGTGTTTTTAACACATACAACCTCCTAAATTGCTTTTAATCAAAATTTAGATTATAATTGTGATAATCTAGTGTTTGTAATCATATCTTACACAATAATTATTTATAAAGCAATGAAGATAAAAGTGGACAAGTGTTCCAGGTCAACCCGACCTGAACCCCTTATTCGTTCCAAAAATAACCTGTTTTTACATGTTACCCAACCTGCCCGCTTTGCCACCTCTATACAGTGGATAACTTTTCTATTTATTTTACATCCTGTTATGTCCTGTGATGGTTGAAGAATGTGAATCACAGTTTAATTATATTGCATTACAGTAACTGCAAAGTGCAGAGATTGCACTTAACTTGACATGTATGTGCTTTGTGTATTATGCATTTACAATTATAGTGATTGTCCAGGCATTTGATAATTCAACCATAAACTCCTAACTCATTTGTCATGCTATGTTAAAAAAGCCTAGTACTAGAGTCTAGAGTAGGGACTGATGTAGTTTCGATTCTAGAACTTATATAAAGATATCTCCTATAAACAAATCAACTGCTATGTGCATAGTGCTGCAGAGTCCACTGCAACAGTGCAACTGGTGTGCACAGCTGATGTTATAACTTATAAATGCTAGTGTGCATGTGTGTGTGTGTAAGATGGTAATTGGTAAACGATAGAAAAACAAAAGAATATTAGCTGTACGCTGGTGCCAACATAGGTGCATCAACTAATAGTAAAATAGTAAATTGCCCTTAATGGTAGGAAGTATTCTTTTTTACTTTTTAAAATGAGATCAATAGATGAGAAGAAAATGCAGAAATAATGTTATTGACACCTATCAGCTGTGTTATTATGTATAACAGAAATCGGTTATTCAAACAAAATTAAAGTGACGTCTACTCCTTACATTCCGTTATGTCGAATGGAATCTATGTACACCTACTTAGCAAGTAGAAGCCCATGAAAATTTTATTTTTCACCCTTTGGTTACACCAATATGCATTTGTGCAACATGCATCTTATGCTGTACCTCTTCCTCAGGACTAGTTGACTAAAGGAAGTGGACAAATGTATTATGGCGTGTTTGGCAATGAGCTTTTAAGAGCTTCAACTTTTGATTTTAAAAAGCTCAAGTCCAAAAACTCAGGTTAGTTGATAGAAGCTTGAGCTTTTGATTCGAAAATGAAAGCTACCAGAAGCTCTTTTACGAGAAACTATTTGAAGTAGCTTTTTAAATGAGCTTGAGTTTTTGGCTAAATAAAATTACTTTTTTACCCTTCTAATAATTATAAACTACAACTTTTAGTTAATATTAATGTCCTTTTATGTCATTTAATACTAAAAGTTATAACTACAACTAATTTTACTAAACACATATAAAAACTAAAAGCTCTTCTTCCAAAAGGCTACAGCTTCCAAAAGCTCCAGCTCAAAGCTACAACTAGTTGTACAAAATGTGTTCGCAACGGTAAATCAAACAAGCTAGTGATAAAATAACTTAATAAACAAGTAAATATAGGGTCACTCTTCAACATAAAGGTCCCCTTTCAAAAGGAAGACCAACGTTATAATCCTCAATCACTGACATTTTTGTTATGTGAAATATACCTCAGAAGTCAGATACCCTCTATTTATATTTTGTAGAGCTGAGAACTGCAAATACCTACTATCCTCCACCAACTAACTTTGGTCTCAAATTGATTTCCTATTTCCTCCTTCCCTTGCTTGTTATGATATGATGATTCGAAAATAATCATTAATTGGTACAGGAGAATGGTTTCTTGTCTTTGTGTAGAGGCATATAGACTTCGTTAGAACCAATCGGCAAAAGGGAGTTAGTTATATACTGATTAGGCCATCACGGCTGCTTGTCTAAAACTCATAATGAATTGTGTTATCTAACACCTTTCATATCAGATTCCTATTCGAATACTATTGAATTTGAAGGTGATATAGCAGCGAAAGACTAGTGCAACCAGATGGATCATGGATGTCAACTCTGCTTCTTTAAAGTATGTGCTACATATTCTGGAAAATCAACAATCAGAAGATCATGATTCATGAATGCTGAATTTCTAATTTGTATCGCCAACTCCAGAGATACAACAAGCTTTAATTACTTATTAGGTTATTGTCAATTTGACATGGCGGCCACCAGGACCAGTCCAATCATTTTTCGAGTCGCGGGTAAAAACTTAATGTGTATATTCAAAATAAGCAAAATTCAAGTAAAATGATAAATTAACAACAAAAATCTTATAATTATATAATGTTAAACTAAAAACTAAGTATATGTAATAGATTTTTTTTGAGAATGACCCTCTATAATTAATGGGTCTTGGACGGTTGCCTCAGGCCGGCCCTAGCGGCCACAAGAGAAGGAAGTCAAATACACATTCAACAATTCTATGGCATAAAGAGATATCACTAACCAGAGAACACATCTGCAAGAATTCCCATAAAACAGTAGACAACTGAGGATAAAGCCATGCATAGCAAACCAGAATATTTAGATCCACTCCATGTCCACATTATAAACTGAGTGAACGATGACGTCTCTGTTTCCGTTAATCTTCTATCATCATGGTCCTGTAACATACATACATTTAATAGAAAATTGAGTGACGAAGACGTCAACTGAGAGCTCTAATGATGTGAAGAAACCAGAGATAAAGCACCTTGTTAGTAGTAGTAGTTTTCCGATTAGGGTATGAGACAGAAAATATATTGAGTCTGGGTTTGTCTGATTCTGGTAGAGTCAGAAGAGGCGTTATCTGATCCTCCGCAAGCATATCCGGATCTATATCCGAACCGGCGGTTGATGCCATTTCCACCGTGAGAGCATGATCGAGCTCTTCCGCATTTGCATCTGCAGAATCCATATGACTGTGATAATTCTGTGTAAAATTGGCCGAATAAATAAAAGAGAAATAGTGTGGCTGGTAATTTGCTGATCAGACTTCAGAGAAGACGAAGAAAAGGAGGATGGTCATGGTGGTTGTTAATGGCGTATGCTGTATGGGTCTGGAGATCAAGAGTGACACGTCAACGGTCTACCTGGCACTTTTACAACATGATGTGGCGCCAACAGACTACAGAGCCAGCCAAATTCGACTATGGACTTATAAACCCCATGATGGGGTAGAAAAAGAGTTAAGTTGACATTGGAAATTGAAATGGTAAAAAATGACACTTTTCTATTGGCTAACTAATTATTAAAAATTTGATTTTAATAATATTGTAATAATGATGGGCTAGAAATAGACATTTATGGGGTAAGAATAGTAGCACCCACTTATAAAAAGCCAAAAATTTTGGTTTGGTTTCCATATGGTAGTAAAGAACCCGAAAAACTCTAAAATTAAAATGTAAGTTCTAGAAATATTAAAATTTCTTCAATTCTTTGTTAAGAAATTTATTCATGGTCACTAAGAACGCAATCTACCAAGTGATTTCGAGCACGATTGGTGCAAGATCGTTTTTTAACAAAATCGGACGTAGGATCGTGGAAACCTTCGTAAGGTCGTAGGATCGGTCACTGACCCTACCTTTCAGTCTGTCGGGACCCTTTTATCCCGGTACCCGTGTGATCATCTACTGATTCGATCCAACTTTTTAATAGATACAACCATTATATTTATTAGGATATTGAATCAAATTGTAGAATATATGATTGGTTGATTTTTTTTCTATGAAGATAAACATTTTAAACATGAATGTACGTTGGATCCCTATTTATTGCGTAAATATTTTTCTATAAGTGTTATATAACAAATTTATAATATAAAATCACAAATCATAGTACCTAGAAAAAAATTAAAAAGTAATAATTTTGTGGTAGGATCTTACGATATCAATCCGATACTACGATTCCGATCTTGCAGAGACGAAAACAATATTAGCTAAGATCGCGATCTTGTTAACCTTGAATTTATTGATGCTTCATTCTTAGTATTCTTAATTTTTATTTCATTCTTAATGATTTCATTTATTTTTGCGTTGTTTATTTAAGTATAAAATTTAGTTTAATCAAATTTAATCGATATAGATTTATAAAAGAAAAATTAAAAGTTGAAAAAAATTTAAAAATTAAATAAAAAGACCATAAAAAAAAATAAGTACCAAAATTTAGTTTGTTAAATTTAATCAATAAAATTTGTTATTGTTGAACAATAGATTTTATAAAAGAAAAATTAGAAATTAAATTAACAAACTTAAAAAACAACATCCCAACGAAAAATTAAAATCCAAACCAAAAATCAAAATTGAAAAATACCAAGCCTCCATTTGACTTCTAAAATTAGGTTAACTGTCAACAAATGTAACATATATAAATTTGATAATAAATGTATGGTAAAATTAAAAATTTTAAGCTAGAATAAGTAATATAAAATTCTTTTTTTGACAAGAAATGATATGATTTTATTTTAAGGTCAACGAAGATATTGTTTCTTTGCCGAAAAAATGAAACATAAATGAATCATAAAATTAATCTTTTATCTTATTAATTGGTGAGCGGTATATTTTTTTATCAAAATTAAATTTTACGTTATATTTATCATCAAAACTTAAACTTTATGTCACATTTCCTTACAATTTGCTAGTTAAAATTCAAAATCAAAAATTTCCATTTGAGTACGTGATCATTTTTGGTGACTCTACTCGATAATATCGGAGGATCATTCACAGTCAACAATTATAAACTAGTTGAATACCCGTGCGGTGCCCGGGTGATTTATTTCAAAATTAATCCTTTTTTAATTAAACAATTACACAAAAAAAATATTTAATTTTGAAAGACTATACATATATTATCTTATACATTGTTTGTTAAGAAAAAAAAATATTGAACTTTATCATGAAAATTACTACACGCAATTATATTTGAGGTTTGTTTGTTTAAAATTTTATAATCTTCATTATTGTCAGTTTATTTTATTTACATTCCAGTAATAGTTTTAATACAACATCAAATATATTTCATATTATACTTGCTATATCTAAACTTAGTTTCATCTATCGTAAATATCAGTGTTAATATTGAAAAAATCATTATATTTTCATGTTATATAATTTTGGTCTCTTAATATTATTATTTTTAATCATTTTAATCCTTACATTATATTTTATTGAAACTGTTATATTTTGTTCGATATAAGTCAACATATCATTATGAAATATCCTTTCTATGTTTGAAATTAAAAACATACATCAAACTAATTTAAAACATAAAAAAAAACAATGCAATTCAAATACAAGAAAGACTCTTACCACATGAACAAAATTATACAACTTGTATTACTCAACTACTCGTATATCATGTTTTTAGTTTCAATTTAATTTTCTTTAAAGGTTTGCCAAGTTGTTGACCTTGCTATTTTATTAAATGTTTTTCTCAAGTATTTTCCATCATTATAATCATTGCTTGTGGCCAATCTGGAATTCATAATTATCTTGGAGTGTTTGTTGACTATTTGTGTGTCTAAATCGCCCTTTATTTATTTGATTTTGCTGCTTGAATTATATAAAAGACAGAATGTTTAAGTCTTTGTGTTGTGCGTGAATTACATATGTGTATATTAGCTTTCGTTTTTGTCGAGAAATGGCTGGCTAATAAGCCCAATTGGCCTTCGGCCTAACCTTTAATTGATTTCTAAGTGGTTTGTTGATTCAAATGCAAGTATTAATTGTCATTAATCTTTACATTTCTATTGCTGGAAAATAAGATCAAAACAGAAAATAAGTGCAGTATTAGTGTGCTGTCCAGGTGTGTTTAGCTTAAGTTCTGTCCGTAAAAATGGGCAAGAAGGTCAAATGGCCTTCGACCTTTGGCAACTTAATTAACAAGGATGTTTATTGATCAATTTTATGTATCAATTGCCATTTATCCTACCTTATGTTGCTGCTGAAAAAGTTAAAAACAGAAAGATATGAGTTGTGAGTGTGTGCAGTGTGCGATTATGTGTTTGAATATGTGTGTTTGCATGTTAATGTCAGGCTCCGAGACTAAATAGTCTCGGAGTGTTGTGTGTGTCTCGTAACCTCTGTGTGTGTTCATTGAATTGATACAGAAATAAAGGAAGAAACAGCAGCATCATAAGTATCAAACATATATATGCTATGCGTATTATACTATATATGTATCTCATTTTCAAAATATTGAAAGAATATTAAAAAAGATACTATCAATTTTTTTCTGCAGAAGTTGAAAACGTCTTCGACTCTTTATCTGGTTGATTAGCATACGTGAAGTTCATCTTGAAACGGTATAGTTTTCTTCACGCAGACACTGCTGATGCAGTTTTTTTTATCAATATTGATTATGCCTATTGATTGTGTGTGTGTATGTATGTATGTATGTATGTATGTATATATGTATGTATGTATGTATGTATGTATGTATGTATGTATGTATGTATGTATGTGTGTATGTGTGTATGTGTGTGTGTGTGTGTAAATATATATTAGTACGTAACTTCAATAAAACATGTTTTATCTCATAGTTGGTTACATTTAACTCGTTATATAAACATATAATAATTATCAGGTTTCAAATTATATAAAGAATTGATAACTTGATAAATATGCAGCTGGGAATATTTATTATTCAAGTTTGAGTCTTTTTTCCTGCATTATGATATTATCCAGTGTTTTTCTGCATATCTTAATATTTCAGTTATACAATAGCCGATAAAATTTGATTTCTTATTTTTATTTAACTTGATAAATCAGATTGCATCCATTTCCAGCACTACAAATTTGAAATTTTCTAGCGATTAAATCAGATTTGTTATTTTTATTTTACTTGATAAACCACATTACAACGATTTCCAATAGTGAAATTTTGAAATTTTATTGTCATTTTTTTTCTTTCCGGAAAATCTACATATTTAAATTGCAGAAACATTAACATATGTAGAAAAATCTTGATAATTATGTGGAATCTCATCGAGCTAAAAATAGTGGGGAGAATCCCATTATTTTTGGAATTTTTAACCAATTATATTGCGTCAAATCAGTCGCCATAATTTTCTGAATTTTAGCCAATTATATTGCGCCAAATAAGCCATAATTTTCGGAATTTTTACCACTTATATTGCGCCACGTGAGCATTTTTTTTCTCTGCTCCGTCGGCAATCTATACTATATATAATAAGAAAAGCACTTGGAGTTTCTGGACCATTGGATGAAAAGAAATCAATGGTCCAGATTAATGACAACTCATAATTATTTATGAAATGTCTCTTATACCCTTAATTAAAATCAATAATTATACCTATGTCATTTTTTTAATTCATTTCCAAATTTACTACATTACTTTAATTACATTAAATTTTGATTTTAATTTTTTCATTAATGAATTAATATTTACCTAAAATAAATATGTGTCATTATTATCTTTAATGATCATAGTTAAATTCAAATGTAAAAATTTGAATTTAAATGTAGAAGTGTAGTAATAAAGTTAAAAATTTTTGTTAATTATTTTGCTAACAAGATTTAAAATTTAATTGATAAAACTTCAATTGTGAATATGATAAATTTTGATTGTTGATTTTCAGTTTATATTTTATCATTTTCAAAATATATACACATTCACATAATTGAAGTCTTTTGTTTCTTACATTGATATTTCATATTTAAAGTTAATAAAAATTAAAAGAAACATTTTTTGCAAACACATATTATCTGTTTTTAATGATACAATATAATAATAATTTTTTAATTAATATCAAACAACTAAATATTTTTTTATCTTTAATTTAACTAGCTTTTAATTTTTTTTTATTTTAATTATATATAAATTTTATAATAATTTATTTAAATATAAAAAAATATGTATTTTCTAAATCAACCCATGTAATACATGGGTTGATTAACCTATATATTATAATAAAACAAAACAATTCATGTCACGTGTCACTTCTATAATATAAGAAAATTTTATTTTTCCACCTCTTTTTTCAAATTTAACACCTTAACTTAATTGCATTAAATTTTGACTTTATTATTTTCATTAATTAATTAGTAATAAATTAGATTTTGTAACATTTAAAATTAATGTTTACCTAAAATAAATATCTATCATTATTATCCATAATAATCATAATTAGATCCAAATGTAATAATTTGAATTAGTTGTGGAAATTATTATTAGAGTTAATTACAAAAATGGTCCTTGTGGTTTGTCCAAAAATTTGGAATTGGTCCCTGAACTTTCAATTTTGCAGAAACGGTCCTTATTTTCATAGTTTGTTTGCAATTTTGGTCCCTCAACCTATTAACTTTTCTAATATGACCAAATTGCCCTTATTTTGATGCAAACTATAGGGACCATTTCTACAATTAATTTTTTAACTCTTTTTTATTCTTAATTAAATAAATTATTTTTTAGTGTTACTTAAATTTAATAAACTATAAAAAAAAGAAAAGAATTATTTAATTATTTATGTTGCTTCATAAATGATTTAGATATTTTTAGTCTTAATTAATTTTAATTTACTATAATCAAAGTGTAAACCAATCAAAATTTATAATCGAAAAAGTCATTTATGTTTGGAAACTTATTTCTAGAGGTTTCATATATAAAATATTATAAAAATATTTGACTCTATAATTATTTATGTTGGTTCATAAATTTATAATAAAAATATGTTTGTTGGTCAAATATATTTTACTTTATTTTTAAATAAAATCGGCCAAAGATTATATTTTATAATCTGTTCACATTTGTACAAAGCAAGGTGATAATGATAAAGTGATAAATATAAATGGTTTAAATTTTTAAGGTGTCGATTTAATCTGATTAAAATGAAAAATCAAATTGAAAGACGAAAAAAGAATAAAACCCTATTTATGTTTCTCCATTTTTATGTAAAGGTCTGACAAACCAAAGTTCGATGATTAAAGTTGTTAATCATGAATATCAAAGATGTTATATGGACCTAAAATTTTAAATCGTTTTTGGTGTAATTAAAAATTAAAACGATAAAATAATTGATACATTAAATAAAATAATTTGAGTTGCCTTAGACCATTTGGAAGTTTTTTTAGCTCGGTCAAATTAAACGTTAAAATTTTATTTATTTAAGTTCTTTATAATTTATTAAAGTTAATTAACACTAAAAATAAAATAGAGTCAATTACATAAATGGTCTTTGTGATTTGATCAACATAAATATTTTTTTATTATAAATGTATGAACCAGTATAAATAATTATAGAGAAAAACTTTCATATTTATGAAACCTTTAAAAAATAATTTCTAAACATAAATGATTTTTTCGATTATAAATTTTGATTGGTTTACACTTTGATTATTGTAAATTAAAAATAAATTAAGACTAAAAATATCTAAATCATTTATGAACAAACATAAATAATTAAATAATTCTTTTCTATTTTTATAGTTTATTAAATCTAAGTAACACCAAAAAATAATTTATTTAATTAAGAATAAAAAAGACTTAAAAAATTAATTGTAGAAATGGTCCCTATAGTTTGCATCAAAATAAGGGTAATTTGGTCATATTAGAAAAGTTAATAGGTTGAGGGACCAAAATTGCAAACAAACTATGAATATAAGGACCGTTTCTGCAAAATTGAAAGTTCAGGGACCAAATCCAAATTTTAAGACAAACCACAGGGACCATTTTTGTAATTAACTCTTATTATTATTATGTATGATAAAGGAAAACATCAAATGTCACGTGTCACCTCTACGTTCACTAAAAAGATAATTACAACTTATAAAAAATAAAAGATAAATACCATTTAATATTTAAAAAAAAAAGATAAATATACTCTATTTTTTAATCTGTAAATAATAAAAAATAAACACAATTATTAGTTTTGTATGTTTTTATTTTTATTCATATACATTTTATATAAATAAATTTAATTAAAAATATCCACGTAATACGTGGGTTATAAACTAGTATATATATATAATTGGACCAAAATTGCAATTACATTTCGGATCCGATCCAACCCCTGACCTCAAGTCTCAACGGTTCAACCCATACAATGATACAACTAACATAACAAATCCGGATACGGGAATTCTCAACCCATATAACATAAAAGATCCGGATACTGCAATTCAGATAAGACGCCTAACTTTCTGCTCGCTTGAGCTCTCCGATTTCTATCATGGCTTCCATTGTTCTTCCTCAGGTAAACCATAATGTCTTTCGAAGTTTCATTCATACATAAATATCTACCCGATTCTTTGAACTATTTACTAGAAAACATAAATTTTCAGGGATTGTATATGATACCTTCGAATGTAGCAAAATTTCAATCGAAGAGAATCGGGGTTTCTTCGTTTCTACTCCCATTCAACGCAGCTTCTGCCTCAGTCCCTTTGGTTTCTTCATCACAATGCGCTTTTAATTCGGGATTTCGTCATCGAGATTCTTTTGTGGTTAGAGCTGAGGCCGATGCCGATGCAGAGGCTGAGACGACACCTGAGGCGTCAGCAGCTACAGATGATGTTGAAGATAAATCGGTGGATGAGGAGGTGGAGGAGGTTGAAGAAAAACCACCTAAGAAACCTATTGTAAAGCTTGGTGATATCATGGGGGTAAGAAACTTATTATTTTGTGCTTGTTTTTTTGTTAAACTATAGGGTTTATAGTTTCAAGCCCAATTTTTACAAAACTAAGTTGCATTTTGCCGTCTTATGTTAATTTTTGGGCAAATTGTGAACCTTGAATCTGCTGGGATTTTTAAATTGAGATTATTGAAAATAATTCCATATCAAGACATATGTGTTAGAATTAATACAAAAGTTGAGGTCCATTTCTTCGTTTTGAATTGAATTGAATTGAATTGAATGGTGAAATGTTATGTTCATGTGGGTAATCTTGTTTGATGTTTTGATGGTGAATTTCAATTTTATCATCAGCCCTGTTTCAATTTTGACCTTCTTTTGAATCCCTTGAGATAAAACAAACAATTATAAAACCATTCCTACCACCTTCCGTAATTCGTATAGTTTCTATTACTAAAGCCAAAAAAAGGGGTCAATTTTCAGCCCACGTTACACGTTTTGACTTTGTAAGTGCGATGAGTTAAAATCCTAAAAGTTAAATCCATAGAGTTATTCATATGTGTAATGTTGTTGATCTATCAAACGAGTTCTCTTGTTTTCTTTCTTTATTTCTTAAAAATAATTTTTTGGTTTTTGGGTGTATAAATCATAGATTCTGAACAAGCAAGCAATTGAAGCTTCGGAAAGTTTAACGCCTGTACCAGACCTTAGAACCGGAGATATTGTTGAAATCAAATTGGTAAGTATTAAATTTGAATACTTTTTCTTGGATTTGCATACAGAGGGCGTAACAGTGATTTAACTTTACAGGAAGTGCCTGAGAACAGGCGTAGGTTGTCTATCTACAAGGGTATTGTAATTTCGAAGCAAAACGCTGGCATTCACACCACAATTCGCATTCGGAGGATCATTGCTGGAGTTGGAGTTGAAATCGTGTTCCCTATGTAAGTTGCATAATTACATTCTAAAAATTTTCTTGAAAGAAAAGAAAAGGCACAAAACTTGTGGGTCGAAACAATGATCATATGGAGTTAGATTGTTTTATTTTTATCAAACGATTGTAGGATCTGATCTGTTCGTCTTTTCTTTGGCATTCTTGTATAGATACTCTCCAAACATCAAGGAAATAAAAGTAGTGAAACACAGGAAAGTCCGAAGAGCCAGGTTGTACTATTTACGAGACAAGCTTCCCAGGTTATCCACATTCAAGTGAAAACCCTCGTTACATGGTTTACTTCCTATTTTTCTTCAGGCATTGACGAAGTTTTATGTTTTATGACTGAACATATTACTATCCACATGTATTCTTTTTGTATGACTGATTAGGCAGAAGCTGGTAATGCAATTTGGTTTGTCGAACATGACTTGTGCCAATTTTTTTCCTACTTAAATGATGATTCTACTCTTGGAAGAATCAGATTCTCATTAGGATCGGTGACTGATATACTATAATTAGAAACAGAAGCAAATTTCTGGAAATTAGATATTCCAAATGATGAGAAAGGATAGAAGATCATTTCGATATTCTCACAATGCTTAATTTAGCTTGTTGCTATGATTGTGAGAATTTCGTTCGATTAGAGAGTAGTTTCAAACAGAATCACTAGCAGCAGCAGTAGGTCTCAACTTGGATTTCTTTGTTATTGAGGTCTGACAGAACACATAGACGAACCCTCGTTCTAGCACTAACAATTGTCATCCTCCTACATGAATCTCGACCATTATGATTGATGATGTAATGGCATGATCGATCATACTTTGTATGCCTTAATCGCAAGTGGTGGTCGACTAGCACACCTTCAAGGTTTTCAAGCATGACTTTACGGTAACTCTCATCTTGACTGACTTTTAACTTTTACATTGTGTTCTCTAAAATACCAAGGAAGGGAAAGATAAGATAGCAGAAGAAAAAAAAAGAACGGAATGAGGAAGGAAAGAAATCTGTTCTCTAAACTACCAAATGGAAAGGAAAGAAAAGATAGCAGAGGAAAAGAACATGCCTCAATCAATATGTTTTTTCCACCCTTTTCTTCCAAGATTTGAGAGGAAATAATCCATTTTTCACCCTAAAAAAATAATTGGAGAACACACAAACCACAGTTTTTCCCTCAGTTTTCATCCAATTTCAGTCCCCTGTGTCTGTGTCTGAGTGTGTTTTGGAGGGAACTGAAGTGGTAATTTAGTGTGGAAACAACCCATATAGGCAGGGGCCAGGGAGTTTTCAAAATGCACACATGCCAGTGTATAATAAATTGTATATGGCCATATACCATTGGTGTTTTTAAGATAAATGTGGTTTGTATATAGCCATATACAAGGCCATACAAAACCAAAAAATGAGTCATATAAAACAGCAAATTCAAATATCGCGAAAATGAAGAAAGTAGATGAGGTTTTTTGAATATTACCCTTTATAAATTTTCATTTCTTAAAAAAAAGTTATGTTTAATATTAGTTTTTTACAATGGGTCCATTCAACTGTTCGACGCGTAGGGTCAAAATTGTTACCCCTTAAATAGGGTTTGGTGCTTAAAACAGCAACGTACCGGTCAAGAAAGTAATGTACTTCATTTTCTTCTTAAAATGTCATTGTACTTCAAATTTTTTTCACAAATAAACATCAAACTTCACAAAATAGCTCCAATTCAGCAATAGGTTACCTGATTAAGGGGTAGCCGGTTACCTATGTTCAAAATGTCAAAGAAGATGGTGAGTTGGCCATATATGTGGCAATCTAGTCATTCCATGCATGATGTTTACTTCCACGTCATATTAGAACCAATAACATAAGGAGAGGTCCTCAGTCAATGAGAGTTAATGAAAAACCAGTGAGAGTCATCATTATTGAGAGCAGGAAGGAAGGAGACAGTCAGTTGCAAAGAAGAGCCAAAAAGGCCTGACGGTAAGAAGGTAGATATATAAGTGAGAGGTCACGGGTTCGATTCCCGTCGGAGGCAAGTTGATGTTTAGGTGGTGAAAGTAAGTCTTGTGGTAAAGTAGTAGTTTAGGAGTAGAACTAAGATAGTTTGTCGTTCAAAAAAAAGTTGCAAAGAAGATGAAGGATCAGTCCAACAAACGATACAGCAAGCTGTGATTTCTCAAACTTCTTCAGGTTGTGTTTAGTAAGTAGTAACCGAAAATTTCCATCTCAGTTTTCAAAAAAAATGAAAACTTGTTTAATTAATAACAATTCCGTAAATTTTCATTTCATTTTTTTTCTTACTTTCTATTTTCTACCTTATATTTCTTTATAATACTCTCTTTCTCTTTTTTATTTTTCTATCATCTGTCTTGTTTTTCTTATTTTATAATAACTCGTCTTATTTTTCTTAAAACTAAACTATATCATCTAAACAAATTTTAACATTTTTTACAGAAACCCTTGTTCTTTTGTGAAAACTATAACTTGAACACTGAATTCGAAAAATAACTAGTTTTCGCAGTCGAATATGTTCTTGTCAATTATAAGCTGACATCACATCATACAGAGAAAAGTGATCCTAAAAACTTAACAAATGGGCTTACAAATTAAATTACAGGAAAGTAATCATTTTCTTTCTACTTTTGCAGTTTTGCACATGGTATGGTAGTTCTAAAAACTCATTGTGTTAACTTGTTTCGTTTTTCTTCCTTGATTTTTCTTTGGCTAAAATCACATTCACTTATAGTTGAAGTATTAACAAATAAAGTTTATTCTGATTAAAATTTATATGGTTCAAATTAAAATATATATTATTCATGATTTGCAAAATAAAATTTAGAATAAAACCCTAAATTAAGTATGACTAATTTTATCCAAAATAAATAAAGATTAAAGTTATCATTAAAACATAATACATAAAAATCATCTATGATATATAAACAAATTAAAACATGCACTGACCCTTATTAATTTGCTAAAAATAAATTACTTCACTTATTTAATACACATTAACAAATTAATAATATATAATACTCTGCATTTTTTAGGTACTCACAAATCATATTATATATATATATATATATATATATATATATATATATATATATATATATATATATATATATATATATATATATATATATATATATATATATATATATATATATATATGAATTATTAGTTCATTTATTTGGGTGCATTATTCGTGCATGGGTTGTCAACTTCACACCCAATTCCTTCCTAGGCCCAAGAATATTAATTGATTCCCTGTGTCTATTTAGCCCATCTCTACAAATATAAATAATGATGTCATTTTGAAGAATGAAATCAATGCTTGAGTAAATGATTGGCTATCTGCCATCTCTACAAACACAAGGGATCAAGCCCTTTCATCATTCGGTCATGAGCCATGACTAGGGATGGCAACGGGCCGGGGATCAGTACCCCCGTCTCCGTCCCCGTTTAAGAAACCGCATACCATCCTCGTTTGAAAAACCGCGGAGATTTATATGGGGATCCCCGTCGGGGATTCGGTTTTCACTGCGCACCGCGGGGATTCGGTTTCCACCATTTAATGTAAACGGTTAATTTTCACCGCAAAAATCCCCATTTAAGGAGAACGATTAAATCTTGTTACGGCGACAATAAAAGATGCATAAACTAGGATTACAATGTTCGAAAGACGACACTACGAAATGTTCCAACCAACAATACGGTTACAAACCACAAAATAAAGTTTATGAAAAGGATTTGTGACTTTACATTTAGGGTTTCTTATATATATATATATATATATATATATATATATATATATATATATATATATATATATATATATATATATATATATATATATATATATATATATATATATAGATTGAGGTTCTATGAGGCACCATATGCATCGGGAACTAAATGGGAACCAAAAATGCATTGCTTGTTTAAAAATGATGCAATAAGGGTAATATTGGAATACTTTATTTGAAAAAATTAATTATTCTTTTAATGAATAGATTAGGATTGAAATAGGAAACTAAATCAATCTCAATAACCATTCTCCATATATTATTCCCTCTTTCTCTCTCTCTCTCTCTCTCTCTCTCTCTCTCTCTCTCCTCTCACACACACACACACACAATCGACCGATGAGTTTGAGAAGACGATGATGAGATGGAGATGAAAATGATGCATCACGTTGAACTCATGAACCTATGAACGTATACGAAGTGAAGAAGACGAATACGAAGATGCACAGTATGAAGACGATGATGCATAACCTTGTGCTCCATATGAACACGATGATGCATAACCCGGGAAAGATAAATACGAAGATGCACAGTCAATGAAGATGATGAAGCATCATGTTGGATTTTTGTTCAATTGGAATTTTTTAAATTTAGAAGTGCATTTTATAAATTTATTAGCATTTAATACTTGATTATTGAATTAAATATTCAATCAATATAAATTTAATTTTGAGTTGACTTGATATATTATTTTTTTCGAAAATACCCTTATGCACATCTAATATGTAAATCGTGCATCATAATGCGTTCACAAATTTCATCTTTATTACCCTTTTGCCATTGTAATCTTAGCCATTCATTTTCTAAATCTAACGGTGTATATGGGTTCCTAAGTTGCACGATGCACACAGGTGCCCCATAGCACCTAGCCCTATATATATATATATATATATATATATATATATATATATATATATATATATATATATATATATATATATATATATATATATGTATATATATAGATTGAGGTTCTATGGGGCACCATATGCATCGGGAACCAAAAATGCATTAAGGGCGTTTTAGGAATGCTAAACTTGTAATTTAATTTAATTATAATTAAAATATATTTTAGAAACATTTAAAATAGAAGGAATTAATTTAGGTAATTAAATCATTAAATTAACAAAATAACAAACATTCCATTTATCCCTCCCACAATCCCACATTCTCTCCCTCACCCTTATCTCTCTCCTCCTCTCTCTAAATCCGCCGGCCGGCCACCACCCCCTCTCCCGGCGGCCACCACCACATTGCCACCCCTCTATCTAAAGTCGGCGACCACCAGCCCATGCATAGCAGCCGGTTCACGGTGCAGTTTAATGAAGATGATGATCACCCTTATCTCTCTCCTCCTTTCTCTAAAGTCGTCGGCCACCACCCCTCTCTCGGTGGCCGCCACCCCATTGGCATCCCTCTCTCTAAAGTCGGCGGTCACCGCCCCATGCCTAGCAGCGGTTCATGGTGCCATTTTAATGAAGATGATGATGACTTCGCAATGATGATGATGGAATGATATCGTTAAAAGGTACAGTTGTTTTTTATGCATTTTTTTTATGGAAATTTTTGAAAGATTAATCGTGTTTATCCGATGTTTATGGAAGACGAATATGATGCATCATGATTTTTGATGAATCCGATGAAGATGCGTCATGTTTGAAGATGAATCAAATGAATTTGCATCACGAATGAAGATGCATTGTGTTTTTATGGCCGAGATGCAATTTGTTGAAGATGCATCGTGTTTTTATGAAACAAATGAAGATGCATCATGATTTTTGATGAATCAAATGAAGATGCATCGTGTTTTGAAGATAAATCCGATGAAGATGCATCACCGTTTTGATGATGCATGATGGTGGGATGAAGAAGATGTTGAATATGACCGAAAATGAGGATGAAGAACCGAGATGCATCACGAATTGAAGGATGACTATTAGATGCATCGACATCAAATCTTTTTTTTTAAATTGTTTAGATTTTGTAATTTTGGAAGTGTATCAATTAATATTAATTAGCATTTATTGTTTAGGTATTGATTGAATATTTAATTAATATAAAATTAAATTTTATTCGACTAGCTATATTTATTCTTCCCAAAATACCTCTATGCATACCAAATACATGCATCGCGTGATGCATCAATGATCATTTAATCTAAAGGTTGTGGTTGGTTTTTTTTTGGTTCCCGATGCATATGGTGCCCCATAGAACCTGACTCTCTCTCTCTCTATATATATATATATATATATATATATATATATATATATATATATATATATATATATATATATATATATATATATATATATATATATATATATATATATATATATAATCGGTTTTTTAAGCGGGCCTCTTAAACGGTTAATCGGGCCGGGTAATCGGTTATTTACCTAATACCGGCCCCGGCACCATCCCCGTTAAAATCCTAGCGGTTTTCCCCGAAACCGTCCCCGTCCCCGATTAGTGTCCCCGAACCCGGCCCGTTTATGTCGGTTTTCGGGTTTCTCCGTCGGTTTCGGTTTTTTTTGCAATCCCTAGCCATGACCAAACCTCAACTCCTCAAGTCTTGATTTCGCGAGCCGATTTGTTTGATTTTCCCATTTTAATTAAGGGTTTATTATGAAAAAAAAACATGTTTTCACGTTTTTTGCGTTTTCGTCCCTCCATATTATTTTTTTAATTAAGGATTTTCATAGTAAACCCTTTAATTAATTAAACACCTTAAAACGATTAAGTATCAACCAAATAAAATGAACTAAAGTTTCAAAAACCTAAGTTCCGAAGAACTTCAAGGTCGAACGAGACCACCATGGGGTTCCCAACCCTTTGGTCAGTTTTCTTCCAATCAGATCAAAACATTAAACGTTTTTAATCGTTGATTTCGATTGTTTAACACTTTTACTCAATAAAAATCAAACGTTTTTAATATATTGAACATGAATACTAATTAACACTATTATTATTGTGTGTGTGTACAGATAAAATAATGTAGATTTAATTTGATTTATATTATATTTTATGTTATTTGGTTTAGATTAAATTCCTATGTTATTTTAGCTTTAAAAATAATGAGTTGTATAAAACATTTTTATTTTAAAAATAATAAATTATATTTATCTCTACTGATGAAAAATGGATGCAACACGTAGGCTTCTAATGTTCTCCTTTATTATATTTAAAAACATTTTGTTCATTATCATAAAAATATATACATATTATGTTATATAAATATTAAATCTTAATTTAAATCTTAAAATATATAAATTTATAATTAAAAAGTTTAAAAGAATTATAAAACTATTATATCTATTTATAAAATTATAAAAATAATACTTATAAATAATTGATATTTGTCTGTTTAAAGTTTAACTTTGAATATATTTTTTATGTAAATGATTTTATTAAAAATATTCACGTAATATGTGGATCAATTGAGTAAACTAGTGTTTAATATCATATTGTTTAAGAGATATCTATGAAATCTATGTCGTAATATATTTTACGTAAAAGTGTTATTTATTCATAAGTTATATTTAATAACGATAAACAATAGGTCAATAACACTATTTAAGGGTATAAATAAGGTAAGAAAATTAATAACTAATTACAGTGAAAAGATTAAAATTTAGATATCCATACAGTACAATATAATATAGACTATGGAGGTTTTATACAAAGAATTACAAGTATAAGGGGAGTGATTCTATATGGGCCACCACTAAATATTTATGTCCCTCAGAAAGTCATGGATTGTGACATAAAATATGGCATTTATAATTAAATTTTGTTTTTTCTGTAATAAAGGAATGTAACTAAGTTTGACTTCAAGTCTTTATAGATATGGTGAATCTAGTAGTCATACAAAAGTTGATATTTCACTTAACTCACTAAATATTCACTAAGAATTGTATAATTAAAGATTTTGAATTCAAAAAATTCAAATATTCTGAAGTGTATATGCTCAATTTCAAAAAGTTGAAAACCGAAAGCCCATGCCAAATTTGATCGACCATAAAAAATTTTTGGGATATTTGTGCAAAAAACCTTAAGTTGAATTATTTTTGTGATTAAAATCCCAATCATTTTTCATTTCACAAAAAACCCCAACTGACTAAAATTTATCAAAATAAGGTTTTCTTAAACCAATTGCAATATGCTTACCAACCATTCGTCTCTGAATAACATTCTTCTAGCGAACTCATTTGTCTGTGTTTTATGATTCACATTCACATTTCTTCTTGAATTCTTTATTCAAATATGTGTTTTTGTTTTGAAATTTACTTTTTCGGCAAAATTCTGATGGTCACTAATGACTTGTCAACGACGGACTAAGACTTTTAATCGGTTACAATCGGTAATATCCTAATTTTGTGAAATTTTGTCGGTTGGAGGTTTTTTGTGCAATGAGAAGTGGTTAGGGATTTTAATCACGAAAATGGTTCAACTTAGGAGTTTTTTTTTTTTTTTTACAATTATCCCAAAAAAATATGTATGCTTAATCATGATTGGTGATCGAGCGTTGTTAACTCGTCAAAAATTAAAACATTACAAACTTTAACTTAGTAGATATGATAAGTGGGATTGTACCCACAGGAAGCTTGTGGTTATCAATTTTGTTTCACAACTAGTGTAGAATTTAAAATTAATTTTAAAAAATCAAACTTTAATTAAGAAAAGAACTAAATATAAGGTGCCGTTTGGATTGCATGATTTTAAAATGATGGATTCTAAAATGATAGGATTTTAAAATTATTAGGGGGGTGAGTGCATTGTGAAATGAGGAGAAGTGTGGAATGTGAAATCCTAAATGAAGCTAAATCCTTTCATTTTAGTTTTTATCCAAACATGACATAGAAGGATTTCTAAATCCAAATCCTAAATGAGTTGTTAAAATCCTACAAACCAAACGCCACCTAAAAGTTTTATAATTGAAGGTGTAGACTTTGTAAATCAAATAAACTAGAAAATAAAGAACATAATAGAAATCTAATAAATATGTTAATGGCTTCAGGTTTAGGGTTCGGATGGGTGAATTTAATAATCAAACTTAATTCTATCGGTTAATTAATCATTCACAAAATCAGTTAGGTTACTTTATAACCTAACTACATAGACATAGTCATGGCAATCAATTTTATCAAAACTGTATTTTCAGCACAAATCGTGTTGTGTTAACCGTCCGTCTTAAATTCTAAACTAGGATGAGCTCGACAAGAGAAGTAACTTGGCTACGATACGTCTTACGATAAAACAATGATGAAAAAGAAGAAAACAATCACATTTACACTATTAAACATAAAGAATTTGAATTGAAAGCATTGTTTGTTACAAAGTAAAACCAAGTCAAAAACATGAAAACTTAAGTAACGGTATTCCCAAGAACGATTGTTGAATCAATTGTCGTTCATCTTCAATAGAAGCTGAATCTTGATCTAAGATATCACCTTCATAAATATATAACGTTGGATGAGCTCGACAAGAAAAGTAACTTGGCTACGATACGTCTTACGATAAAACAATGATGAAAAAGAAGAAAACAATCACATTCGTACTATTAAACATAAAGAATTTGAATTGAAAGCATTGTTTGTTACAAAGTAAAACCAAGTCAAAAACATGCAAACTTAAGTAACGGTATTCCCAAGAACGATTGTTGAATCATTTGTCGTTCATTTTCAATAGAAGCTTCATCTTGATCTAAGATATCACCTTCATAAATATATAACGTTGGATGAGCTCGACAAGAAAAGTAACTTGGCTACGATACGTCTTACGATAAAACAATGATGAAAAAGAAGAAAACAATCACATTCGTACTATTAAACATAAAGAATTTGAATTGAAAGCATTGTTTGTTACAAAGTAAAACCAAGTCAAAAACATGCAAACTTAAGTAACGGTATTCCCAAGAACGATTGTTGAATCATTTGTCGTTCATTTTCAATAGAAGCTTCATCTTGATCTGAGATATCACCTATAAAATAATTAACCTTAACTTGCTTTTATTCCCCAACTTACTTACTTTCATGACTTTCAAAGTTGGTGAAAAATTAATTAATGAGATTTGTTAATAAAAAATTAAATAGTTGATCAATTTTTTTTTTTAAAACTCAGGTAACTAGTTTTTCAAATTAAAGTATTTATTTTAATGAAGCATTCATAAATTTAATTCAAATAATAAGTATGATTGTGACATAGGAATATCCCCCACCTCTTTTTCATATAGAAGTGAAGTAAATGCATATGTATGGACCAATTAAGTGCAACTAATATCGACTTCATATATATTACTCCACACTCCACTCCTTATGCCCTCCTGTAGTAGGTCACCACCACCCCTTATATATTAAACCTTCTTACGTAAATAGGTCCTACTTATTAAATTAATTTTTTTAAAAATAGAAATTAATGTGTCCATTTATTTATATATTCTTTATAAAAATAAGCCTCTTAAAATTGTAATATTTTTATATTATTATAATTGCATAAACATTGAGTTCAATTGGCAGGGCCGGTCCTGACTATTTTGATGTCCTGGGCGAGATAAAAAATAATGCCCTCATATAAAATTTAAACATTCAACACACTATTTTTTAAAAAAGTAAAAAATAATGCCCTCATATAAATTTAAAAATATAACATACTATTTTTTTAAAGGGGTTTGAAACATAGTCAAACTAGGTGGTTCATCATGTCGTCGATTATTATTAAGTTTTAGGGAGAATTTCATATATATCCTTGTAAACTTTCAATATTACGCATATATCCTTGCAAAATTCCTAATTACACATATATCCTTCTAAATCTTTAAATCTCACATATATATCCAAATGACTATTTTAAATGTATTTTATCATCTAAAAATTTTTTGAATACCTAAACTAACATCTTAAATTCCAACAAAAGTAAATTAGAAAAATAAAAAAAAATATCATTTTTTAATTTAATTCTATAATAAACTAATTAAAAAATGATATTTAATATTTTTCTAAATGATTTAATTAAATTTAAAATAGTCATTTGGATATATATGCGAGATTTAAAGGTTTAGAATGATATATATGTAATAAGGAAGTTTGTAAGGATATATGCGTAATATTGTAAGTTTACAAGGATATATATGAAATTCTCCCTAAGTTTTATAGTATATAGACTGTTATTGAAACAAGTTGTAAGTATAGAAAGATTATACCTCGTTGTCCTTTATTTCTTTTGATCTCTTCGTCTCTTCTTCTTGTTATTCAAAAATCAAAATAAATTAAGTCTACCATGACTCGAGTCCATGAATATCCACCTACAAATTTTGTAACAGAATGATTTGAAGATCAAATAACTTTCATTAGTTGTAATATTAGCCTGCAACAAAACCGAAAACAAAACCAAATAAATTCACTTCAATAAAAAAACGAATTCAATTTATCACGGTTTAGCATTTTGCCTCAACAACATACAAATGGGTCTAATCTTTTAGTTACAAACCAATCTAAAACACCATTAAATCAATAGATCCATATATCCAAAATCTCAAATGCTAACGATGTAAATTTATCATTTACAGAACATTTTACTAGAGACACGATTGACATATGGGTTGGATACATGTTTGGTTCCTAATCCTGTCACATACCAAAGGCAACCAGTAAGCCATTTTGTCCCAAATCACAATTTAAAAAAAAAACTTCAATTGTACTTGATGCTTTACCATATATTGTTGGGTTTGGGACAAAGAGGGGATCATCCATCCCATTTGATTGTCTGACTATAGCCCTCCATTTTTCAGTTTACTTCTTGACTCGATGGTTCAGACAATCAAACCCATCTAAAACCAAGGATGATGCATCATTTGGAGTAGTTGTGTAACGATCTTCAGCCGGCCATCACCGAGGGTTGTTCCAAGTTCACCGTGGGTTGTGCCAAATCCAACCGCTGCATCCGAGATGACAGCAACACGATAGACGATTCATCTTCGGCCAAATCCCAATATGAGATCGAACCTGCTAGTCGGCAGAATCCCAATACGAGATCGATTCATCTTCGCCCAAATCCCCATCCGAGAAGACAGCAACACGCTAGTCAGCCGCCTCTTCTGCTTCCGCTTGCTTCATTATGATCGAACGTGATACACAATATGAGATCGAACCTTGCTGCTGCCTACACGATATCATATCGAAGTAGCGAAGCAGGAATACAGACGATGAAATACGAGTTTGAAACTCTTTGAAGATCGAAAAGACGAAAATCTTCTATTGATGGCTGGTTGCAATTCCCTAGCATCGACCCTTGATTCCTCCCACAGTCCCAACTCCCAAGCTTTGCTATCGTTTGCAATTCCCAGGGCATAACAACGCTTCATTTTCAAAGAAAAGGAGATGTAGCAGAATAATAGTTTGTATCCTCAGCCCAAGCCCAAGCCCAAGTTAACTGATCAATTATTTTTTAAAATTATTGGGCCTAATCCTATAACATAAACTCAAAAATTTTTATGCCCCCTACACATTTCATGCCCTGGGCCGAAGCCCACTCCGCCCCCCCCTCTGGGTCGGGCCTGTCAATTGGCTTGAAACATATTTGTAATCACAGCGATGTAAATTAAGCTTGTATTAGTATTAAAGCACCCAACTTGTTATTTAGATGTATTTTTAATGGTAAATAACTTAAAATCATACTTTAATATATAAGAAATTTTTTGATTCAATTGATTATGAACAAAAATTTAACAATTACGATTGTTAACATAATTTTAAAATAAATATTAATGTACAAATTTATAAGAATGAGAATGGATTTTAAATTGATACATTTGATATACAATCAAACATTTAACCTTTAGTTTAAATTTAAAAAAAAAATAGAATGTTATAAATCACTTAGATATTTTAGATAAAACATTTTAGATAAAATTAGAGGTTAAATTAGGAAGTATTTAAAATTCTTTAATTATATAAGATTTCATTTAATATTTAAAATTTTCTAAAATAAATTAGATGAATTAATTGAGAGAGTTATATTAGGAAAAAGAGGCGAGGAAATGAAAATTCTGTGCATTGTGGAAGCGCCACGTGGCACTAAGTGTTTTGTTTTATTATAATATATAGATTACTGAATCGAGTAAGCTGTCGAGTTGAGTCCAACCAAATTATTGAGCCCTCAATTTTATTTAAAGTATTTTTTATAATTAAGTCGTCAAGTCTAGCTCAAGTGTATTATTGGTGCTTGTATTGGGTTCAGTCTCGAACTTGAAAACTAAGACTTGGTCAAGCTTGAGTGCTAATGTTGACCTTGAATTACAACTCTATATGATAACCACATGCAAAAGAAGTACGACATGAAGATGGTGGTATACCCAGAAACTTTTTAACACCGTGACAAACTTCAAAGCTAAAAAAATTTCTTATGTTTTTTTAAAAGGCAAAATTTATTAAAAAAGACGAATACCGAAGTGCAAGAACTCGAGGCAAGTGGCATCCAAGCTTGAGAAAAAAATCGACAGAGACAGCCTTAAGGCAAACCAACAACTCACCACAAACTACAAAGATAATTACTCTATCGCCATGAGAGGGTTACAAGACCACATCAACCAATTGACATGAAGCGAAGGCTTCCTACTAGAAAACCATAGGCCAGAAATTCTTTGGATTCCGGGAAAAAGATCCTCCTCCAAAAACTTTTCATCCTGCACTTGGTCTACATGGAATATTTTGTTACGTCATTTCCATATTGACCATAAAGTCGAAAAAATCACTTCCATGAAAAGAGAAATCCTAATTTGGTTCCGACAAGGAAGCATGACTTTATCCTTAAGAGCCATAACAGAATCCAACACTAAGTCCGACTGATTCTGTAACATCCCAAATTTTAATTATATGTAATTTACGATTTTAAGACTCAATTATTGTACTTATGGAATATTAAATCAATTTAAGTCAATTTGATCATTATTATCAGTTAAATGAGAAAATACAAAGTTGAGGGGTGTGTTATGCAAATGGGTCAAAAATAGGAATAAAAGAGAGAAACCCTTCATTTTCACCAACATCTTCTCTCACTACACTCTCTCTCTCAAATCGGTTCTCTCTCTACTCTCTCTTCCTCTCGGCTTTGATCCAAGAAAAACCAAGAAATCAACAATTTCAAGTGTTCAAAAGTTGGATTCAGATAGCAAATAAGGAACTATAAGTGTTGCAACAAACAATTCGAGGTAAATATCATTCAATCTTACGAATTTATGAAGTTTCTATTCGGTTTTTAGTGAAAACCGAATCAAAAGATTTTGGTTCTGATTCTTGATGCATGTTATGTATTCTTGTTGTAATGTATAAATCGAGCATGTATGATGTTGTATACAAAAATTCAGAATCAGATTCGAAGCCTAAGTATGATTTTGGAAATTAAGTGTGTGTTTTAGTGTGTGTGTTCATCGAGACATGCTGAAAATTGGACATAAATGGGTTATTTCGGTACATAAGTGTGATGTTTTAAGTTAAAAGATAGAATATAAGCTTATAGCTGCAATATTAGACTCAAAACATGCAAAATGGACAAAATGCAAAATCTGGAAAATATTGGAAAATTTTCTAAGTATGAACTCGGATTGATGATCCATCCGAATTCGGATCATCATCCCAGTTCGGATCAGTTGTAATTCGGACCCTACTAATCCGGATCACCCATTTCGGATCTATAGTAATTTCGGATCACCTTAGTTTCGGATCCCGTCCCAATTCGGATCCCCATTCCAATTCGGACCACAATGACTTCGGACTACTACCCCATTTCGGACCAACACCCAATTCGGACCATTCGGATTTCGGACCATCCGAATTCGGATGTGGTCCGAATTCAATTAGAGTTTCAATTAAATTACAGAATATAATTTTTAAGCAATTACTGATACAAAATTCACTATTACACTTACATTACAGATCATTGTGGTGTTATCAAAACACACATTGATTCAGGATCAAGTCACAAAACCAATCACTGTGAGTAACAGATTGTCATTCGAACATTTATTGTTTTTGCATTCATGTTTATACATTCAATGGCATGTTCACATTGTTCATATACTTCATTTGGCACTCATGAAATGATTTGTTGTTATGATGCACACTCGTACTTGACATGTAACACACATGTAGCTTGCGTTCATTTGAAAGTGCATCTATTTACATCATGCTTGCACTGCATGATCATTACTTCATAATCTGATGCGACCTGGACTGGGGCTGACAGTAGGCCACTGTCGGGGACTGATCATCCCACTCGTATCCCATCAGGTTCGGCACATCCCCGATCAGCATATTGAACTGCCAACCCATGCTAGCACTGCATGGTTTACTCACACATTGAGGCTTTCACTGCCGTTTTCACATACATGGGGCTTACACTGCCCATGATTAAACATTGCTTGTAAAGAAATATTTGTTGTTTGCATAATCTGTTATCTCACTAAGCATTTAGCTTACTGTTGACTCACATTGTTTCAGGCAAAGGCAAAAGTGTAGCTGGACCTTCATCTTAAGCAATCAAATTCTTATCTTGGTGACCTTAGAAGCTAATTGGTACATGGACGTGTAGCTTTGGGGCTGGGAATTTGTTACTTTTAAACAATTATGATGATGTAATAGCTAGACTTAAACACTGTAGACATTTACTTTCATTGCTTTAGTGTGGATTTGCTTAATTCTGATTTAAGTACTCAATTTCAATTATTATGATACTCATTGGGTTGTTTGTCGATCCTGGTGATTGCTACAATTATATCATTAATTTATCGAGGACGTCACAGATTCCACCAACTTAATACTTTACGCCATAGAAGTACAATCTTAGAACACTTGAAGAAACAATGGTCGATTTCTTCATCATCAATGTCGTATGATACGCAAGCAGTGGAGGCCAAAACAATACCGCAGTCACTTTATTAGGAAGCGCATTATTAATCATCCGTCAAACAAATACATTCACCTTTTTAGGAATTAAGGAACAACACAACTTTTCTTATGTTATCACGAACTAAATACGTAGATTAAATATAGGATGTGAGCAAACTTACCAAAATAACATTTAAATTATATATATATATATATATATATATATATATATATATATATATATATATATATATATATATAGGGGTGGGTTCAATGGAAAACCACTATGCACCGGAAAACTGTGGAAACCTACGCATACCGTCCGATTTGATGCATTTCATGAAAAACGCGGTGGCATGATCGTAAATAAAGTGATGCATCACGCGGGATTTTGATGCATCACGCAGGAAATTTGATGCATCACGCGGGATTTTGATGAATCACGCGGGGAATTTGATGCATTTGTGGTGGTGCAGTGCGGTTTTCACAAGTTTTCAGGTGCATTGTGGTTTTCCATTGAACCCTCCTGTATATATATATATATATATATATACATATATATATATATATATATATATATATATATATATATATATATATATATATATATATGGGTGGGTTCAATGGAAAACCACTATGCACCTGAAAACTGTGGAAACCTACACATACCGTCCGATTTGGTGCATTACATGAAAAACGCGGTGGCATGATCGTAAATAAGGTGATGCATCACGCGGGATTTTGATGCATCGCGCAGAAAATTTGATGCATCACGCAGAATTTTGATGCATCACACGGGGAATTTTGATTCATTTGTGGTGGTGCAGTGCGGTTTTCACAAATTTTCAGGTGCATTGTGGTTTTCCATTGAACATCCCTCTATATATATATATATATATATATATATATATATATATATATATATATATATATATATATATATATATATATATATATATATATATATATATAGAGAGAGAGGGAGGTTCCATTGAGAACTTTTGTGCATCGAGGCACAAAAGAACCCCCACTGGCCATTGGATGAAAAAAATGTGTGGGTTAGATCAAATGACAAAAGGGTAATTAAATAGAAAGTTTTATGCATCAAGTGCATATAATGAAATTTGCGGAGGGGTAAAACAGGAATTATGCAATCCTTATTTAATTATTACACTTCCAAAATTAACAACAATAATACAAATTCAAAATACATCAAAATACATGCATATCGTTCATCTCTTCATGCATATCGTTCACCTCTTCCAAAAATAAATCATGCATATCGTTCATCTCTTCCAAAATCAAAATACATCAAAATACAAACATGAATCGTTCATACAAACATAAATCATGCATATCGTTCATCTCTTCCAAAATCAAGAGGGGCATAAGAGAGAGGAGAGAGAGAAAGAGAGAGTGATTTTAGGAAAGAAGTTAATGGTGATCTTTATATCAAATTTAGTTATTAATTATCTTAAAAACATTTAAATTCAAAAATAAATTCCATACATTTAATATCTCCTAAATGCCCTTTGTGCATCCTTGGTAGATAGTCCGATGCACAAAAGTTCTCAATAGAACCCCAATATATATATATATATATATATATATATATATATATATATATATATATATATATATATATATATATATATATATATATATATATATATATATATATATATATAGAATATGGTTCGTGTGAGTAACTTAAAAATGCAGAGTACCGTGAGTACCTGTGAACACACGGGTTTAAGATGTGAACATGCTCCGAAAAAAAGTTTTTTTTTTGTAATTTTTTTCATATTAATTTAGATACAAATAATATAAGCCTATTCGTAAAAGATTACACACATTCACACTTTCTAACCTCTTAAAAGTCATGTGAACGTGAAAAAATTCATGTGAACATGCTTAGCTGTGAACATACGTCACAACAGTGCAGTTCATGTGAACTTGCACGTTTCACATAGTTCTAGTGTGTGTTTAGGTGTGATTTTTTGCAAGTAGTCTTATATTATTAATTTAAACATGATTATGAAAAAAAATTTCAAAAAAAATGGTTTTAAGCGAGGTACCTCCGGTACTCCGCAAAATTAGTGGTACTCATTTGAACCCAAATCTATATATATATATATATATATATATATATATATATATATATATATATATATATATATATATATATATATATATATATATATATATATATATATGGAATGGATCAAATGAGGACCGTGCTTAAAATGAGGATGATAGAACCAATAAAAAATCGTCACATAAGCAAGTTTATTCTCTCTCCTTGAAGGGCATTATGGACATTTAATTGATTATTATATATGGTAACTTGATTAATTTTATTATTTAAAAAAATCTCTACAAATCTATTCAAATCTCGGTCAAATTTTTTCAAATCAACATAATCCTAATCCACACTATTTGAAATCTTTGTCAAATCTCCAACAATTATCCACCACTCCAACATATATTTGGAAAATTTTTTCAAATTCCTTCAAATATCAGTCAACATAAAAGTATATATTTCGATCACCCAAATCGAAAAATTAAAAGATCGTATTTTTATTAACTTAGTTGTTTTTATTTATAAATATCATAACTTGTTTTGTTATCAAGATTCCGCAATTGAATATACTCGAGTATTACAAAGAACTTGAACAATCATGGATGAATATGAACTTAAGTAAATTTTTTTCCACGTTTCATATCTTTTATTTGTTATAGAAATAAACGAAATGATTTGTTGCTTTACATGTACGCCTACTAGCTATTTACAATGTGCATCATCCAATATGTCGTTAACGATGAATGATTCGCAATTTTTCTTGGTGAACAATCATTGTGAACCACATCGTCTTTTATTGTAAACGTAATTGTGAATCAGAATTTGAATGGTAAACGAAATTGAATGGTTCATATGAAACATTCATTGTGTTAATGCCTAACTTGATTACCTATATAGTCTTCGTGAACCACATGGTGAACCGTCGTGAACCACTCCACAATCTACTCTCTGACCATATACTCTCCTACACACCGTGAACCGTCGTGAACCGTCTTTTACAACTACCAAAACCCCTCTGCCTTCTACTCGCCTTCTACCGTGAACCACACCCACCTATTCCATGCATGTCCCCGTGAACCACACCCACAACTACCAAAACCCCTCTCACCATCGTCCGTCGCCTGATTCACCAACCTGCCGCCGAGACTCGCAAACCCCCAACCTGCGTGAACCGTAAGCTAGCAATGCTATCGTGAATCGCCACCCACCAGAGCCTACGTGAACCACGAATGCCGCCGTGAACCGCAAACCCACCACCGCCACCGTGAATCGCAAAACCCTATTGCCGCCGTGAATCGCCTCTCAAACCACAAAACTGTGAATATAACTAATTAGCTAATTAATGAGATATATCTGCACAAATTACCATATTACCCTCTACATGTTTTAAAAGGGTTATAAAAGTCTAAATAATTACAAATTTGCCACCTTGAATCCTATTGGTTGATTCACAAGATGCAGCGATTTCATTGGTTCTTACCGTCCTCATTTTAAGCACGGTCCTCATTTTATCCTCATCCTATATATATATATATATATATATATATATATATATATATATATATATATATATATATATATATATATATATATATATATATATATATATATATATATATATATATATATATATATAGATTTAGGTTCAAGTGAGTACCACATCTAATGCAGCGCACCAGAAGGTACCACCCTTAAAAGTAATTTTTTTGAAATTTTTTTTCATGAACATGTTTTAATTAACATTACACAGATCATATGTGAATTTCACGCAAATCCGAACACTCTAAGTGGATGAAAACACGAATCACATAAATGCACGTTCACATGTCTTCAAAATTATGTAAGTGTGCGTTCACATCATTTTTTAGGAGCTAGGAGATGTGAATGCATGTGAAATTTACATATGATCTTCATAATGTTAATTAAAACATGTTTATGAAAAAAAATTTAAAAAAGTTTTTTTAAACGTGGTACCTTCTGGTGCGCTGCATAACGGTGGTACTCTCTCGAACCATATTATATATATATATATATATATATATATATATATATATATATATATATATATATATATATATATATATATATATATATATGAGGGGGTTCAATGGAAAACCAACATACATTGGAAAACCTCAATGCACCACCACAAATGCACCACAATTCCTGCATGATGCATCAAATTCCCCGCGTGATGCACCAAATTCCAACGTGATGCATCAAATTCCTGCGTGATGCATCGACTTTCTGCGTGATGCATCACCTGATCCAATGGCTATAATGTGGTTCCCGGGTTTCCGATGCATATAGGTTTTCCATTGAACCCACTCATATATATATATATATATATATATATATATATATATATATATATATATATATATATATATATATATATATATATATATATATATATATATATATATATATACACACACACACACACACACACACACACACGCAAACCGTCCGATTTGGTGCATTTCATGAAAAACGCGGTGGCATGATCGTAAATAAGGTGATGCATCACGCGGAAAATTTGATGCATCGCGCGAGGAATTTGATGCATTTGTGGTGGTGCAGTGCGGTTTTCACAAGTTTTCAGGTGCATGGTGGCTTTCCATTGAACCCCCCCTATATATATATATATATATATATATATATATATATATATATATATATATATATATATATATATATATATATATATATATATATATATATATATATATATATATATATATATATATATATATATATATATATATATATATATATATATATATATATATATATATAGATTGGGGTTCGATTGAGAACTTTTGTGCATCAAGGCACCATTGAGAACTTTTGTGCATCGAACTATCTACCAAGGGTGCACAAAGGGCATTTATGTGATATTAAATGTATAGAAATTATTTTTGAATTTAAATGGTTTTAAAATAATTAATAGCTAAATTTGGTATGAAAATCACCATTAACTTCTTTCCTAAAACCACTCCCTATTTCTCTCTATCTCTCTCTCTCTCTCTCTCCTCTCTCTTAGCCCCTCTTGATTTTGGAAGAGATGAACGATATGCATGATTTATGTTTGTATGAACGATTCATGTTTGTATTATGATGTATTTTGATTTTGGAAGAGATGAACGATATGCATGATTTATTTTTGGAAGAGATGAACGATATGCATGAAGAGATGAACGATATGCATGTATTTTGATGTATTTTGAATTTGTATTATTGTTGTTAATTTTGGAAGTGTAATAATTAAATAAGGATTGCATAATTCCTGTTTTACCCCTCCGCGAATTTCATTATGTGCACGTGATGCATAAAATGTAACACCCTCAAACTAATCCACAATGCCACATAATTACCACATCAGCAACGATATAATATAATAATCTCTACACTATTCCCAAACATACACGCGGAAAACCCGATAATTTAAAACATTATTTTACACAAGAAACAGTCACAGAAGTCCCTGAATAGTACACAACCTATCCGAAGTATATAAACAGTCCACAAAATGTAACTACCTCTACGCGGGTAGCTAACTCCTCAATCACGGAATATAAACCTACTTTGGTGCAGCAGGCCTACTAACAGTCCGGTCACCTGGAATATACACAACAACACACACAGGTCAGCTAAAGCTGGTGAGAATGCAAGGGTTAGTGTACGATTATAAAGCTCAATAAATAAATAACTCAGTAATGAAACGTTCAGCGTTCTCTACTGAACAAGTATATGAGATCCCACAAGGTAGCTCAACTCGCGTGGATAGGCCCACGTACCAAATCCCTAGACCGCACAAAGCAGTCGTCAGGAACTCGAAAGGGAATTGGGAGCGACCCAACCCCTGCCCAGCCGTACGGTTTAATATCTCAACAGCTCAAGTGTCCCAAATCTCATATATAAAACACATTTCTCAATAAAGCACAGTAATACATGCATGATAATATCTCAATAAAAACTCGTAAGAAAACTCATGATATCTCGTAAAAAGCTCAGTAAAAGATCATGCAAGTATTAATAAATAATCGTACAAGTATCTCAACAAAAACATGCAAACTCACCTGCTCAGCTAGATAAACTAAGTCTCGGTTCCCTGCCCGTCCTCAACCCTATCAACTCGAGACCCTGGAATCACAACACAATGACTCTATATCACAATCACAATCACAGCTCAAGTTCTCAATCACAACCCAACAGCTCTGGATACTCGATTTCTCGATAACTCAACAGCTCTATACACAATACTCATATAACTCACACAGACTCAGATACTCAACTACCAACTCACACAACCCGAATACTCAGACACAAGATCCCAACTAACTCACACAATCCCAGATACCCAAAAGACGCATTCTCAATATCACAATTTCGACCCAACACTCTATACACACTTCTCAGCAATTCTCGAGACCCCAAGGACCCAAATATACGACTCACAGAACCCGAAAACCCGACCCGAACCCTCAGCCGCATCGCGGCCGAGCTCAACCAATCGCGGCCGCACTGACTCTATCGCGGTCTCGGCCGCGCTGACCTCAAACTCGGCCGAGCTCACAACGCGGTCCGAGCTCGGGCTCAAACCGCCTGCGATCATCTCAAGAACATCGCGGCCCGCGATCAAGGGATCGCGGTCGCGCTCACGGACGAACAGAACCAGTTATGCTCTGTTTCTGCACAGCCAGGGGATTTAATCCCCAAATCTGATTCCAGCTTATTTTTACCACAGATTTATGTCCGAATTTACTCAATACTATACATAAACCCAATTGAACCCATCACTTACAATTAACAACATCTAATCCATGATTTTAAGCTCGAAATTACCTCAATGAGCAACAAAAGGTGATGAAGGAATTTGATGGCTTGAATCACGAATTAAAGCTTCGATTTTGGTTTCCAGCAGCTAAGTTCCTCTGATACACACACATACACTCTTTTGTTACTGATTTTGGAGATCAAGGAATGAAAGCAGGCACCCAAGAAGCAACATATATATACGTTTTGGGTTTAACTCGGTCCGACACCCAAAAATCCGATCCCGATACCCCAAAATACAAACTTATATCCCCGGGTCCCAAATTAAATAATTAATCCAATGAATTAATTCCACGTACCTATCTCAAAATCGGGATGTTACAAGTCCTCCCTCCTTATAAAGATTCTGTCCTCAGAATCTAGCTCGAAGCAAAGAGGTGAGGATAACGGCTGCGCATCTCTGACTCTGGCTCCCATGTGGCGCTGGTACCCTTATGGTGCTTCCACTGCACCAACACTAACGCCACCTCTTTATTACGCAACCTCTTCACTTTCCGATCTGTCACTGCCTCAGGCTGCTCGGCATATTGAAGTCTATCATCGACTTCAATCTCAGATAACGGCACTCGCTGATCATCACGGGCTAACCACTTACGAAGGTGACTAACATGAAAAGCATTATGCACTCCCGACAACTCTGAAGGCAAATCTAGACGATAAGCCTGATCCCCGATCCTCTCGATAACCTCGAATGGCCCAATATAACGCGGTCCCAACTTACCTCGCCTACGAAATCGAATAATACCCTTCCAGGGTGAGACTTTAAGCATCACGGAGTCTCCGACCTGAAACTCTAACTCAGACATCCGGCGATCTGCATAACTCTTCTGGCGACTCTGAGCTGTCCTAATCCGCTGCTGAATCATAGCGACCTTGTCGCTAGTCTCCTGAAGAACCTCTGGTCCGCCGATAGGACGCTCCCCAACCTCTCCCCAACACACCGGAGTCAAACACTTACGCCCATAGCGAGCCTCGAATGGAGGCATGCCGATGGACGCATGGTAGCTGTTATTATACGCAAACTCGACAAGCGGCAAATGAAGATCCCAGCTACCCCCAAAATCAATCACACAAGCCCGCAGCATATCCTCCAGAGTCTGATTCGTTCGCTCTGTCTGACCCCCTGTCTGCGGATGATAAGCTGTACTCAGCTGAACTCGGGTGCCCAACTCCCTCTGAAAACTCTGCCAGAATCGCGACACAAATCGACTATCTCGGTCAGACGTAATAGATCTCGGAACTCCATGTCTCGCAACAATCTCGCTGATGTAGAGGCGCGCCAACTGATCCATCGTAATAGTCCCACGAACGGCCAAGAAGTGGGCACTCTTCGTAAGCCGATCAACAATAACCCAGATCATATCATTCCCACGAACAGTCCGCGGGAGTCTCACTATGAAGTCCATGGTGATATCATACCACTTCCACTCTGGAATCTCTAGCGGCTGAAGTCTGCCATGCGGCTTCTGATGCTCACTCTTAACTCTCAAACACGTCATACACGCCTCCACATACTTCCCTACATCCCTCTTCATCCCTGGCCACCAATAATGAACTCGCAGATCTCTATACATCTTCGTGCTGCCCGGATGAATCGATAGTCTAGACTTATGGGAATCGTCTAGAATTAGCTGTCTCAAACCACCCACTCTGGGGACCCATACTCGATCACGGAGGGTCATCAGACCTCTGTCATCTCTGCCCAATAACTCCAGCTGACCAGCTAATCTCTCTCTCTCTGCACATTCTCGCCTCTCAAACCCTCCTCCTGAGCTAACCGCAGACTATCAATCAAGGTCGACGTGACCTCTAATCGAGAAGCTCTGGATACAACCGTCTGCTCATAGGATCTCCTGCTCAAAGCGTCTGCCACCACGTTAGCTTTCCCCGGGTGGTACTGGATGTCACAATCATAATCCTTTAGGAGCTCCATACTACGCCTCTGCCTCATGTTCAGTTCCTTCTGACTGAACAAATACTGCAAACTCTTATGATCGGTGAACATAGTAAATCTCGTCCCATATAGATAATGCCGCCATATCTTCAAGGCAAAGACTATGGCGTCCAACTCTAGATCATGCACTGGCCGACTCAACTCATAGCTCCGAAGTTGTCTCGAGGCATAAGCAATCACCTTACCTCTCTGCATCAGTACACACCCCAACCCGGTGAAGGAAGCATCGCAATACACCGCAAAATCCTCGGAACCCTCTGGCAACGCTAGAATCGGAGCCCTACACAACCGATTCTTCAACTCTAGAAAAGCACTCTCCTGCTCCTCGGCCCACACAAATGGCACTGATTGCCTGGTCAACATCGTCAAAGGCACTGCGATCCGCGAGAAATTCTCTATAAAACGCCGATAATATCCGACCAAACCCAAGAAACTACGAACCTCAGATACAGATGTGGGCTGGCCCCAACTCATAATCGCCTCAATCTTCGCGGGATCCACCTTAACGCCTTCGCTCGTCACCACGTGCCCTAAGAACTGCACCTCTCGAAGCCAAAACTCACATTTCGAAAACTTGGCGTATAGCCTCTCTCTCTGCAAAGTACTCAAGACCTCCCTCAGATGCTGGCTATGCTCCTCGCTACTCCTTGAGTAGATCAAGATATCATCAATAAACACAATCACAAAACGGTCGAGCATCGGCCTGCAGACCCTATTCATCATGTCCATAAATGTTGCTGGGGCATTAGTCAGCCCGAATGGCATGACTAAGAACTCATAATGACCATATCTGGTCCTAAACGCAGTCTTAGGCACATCCTCATCTCTAACTCGTAGCTGATGATACCCGGAACGCAGATCGATCTTCGAAAAGAAACTCGCTCCCTGCAGCTGATCAAAAAGATCATCAATCCTCGGCAAGGGATAACGGTTTCTCACCGTTACCCTATTAAGCTCTCTATAATCAATACACATACGCATCGTCACGTCCTTCTTCTTCACGAACAACACTGGGGCTCCCCACGGAGAAGAACTGGGGCGAATGAACCCACGATCTAACAGATCCTGCAGCTGCGTCATCATCTCGCGCATCTCGGTAGGAGCTAACCGATACGGCGTACGCGCAATAGGAACGGCCCCGGGAACTAGGTCGATCCTGAACTCAACCTGCCGGTCCGGCGGCAGACCCGGCAACTCATCTGGGAACACATCGGGAAAATTAGACTGGCACATCACTGACCTCTTTCTTCTCCTTCTTCGCATCTACCACATAAGCTAAGTAAGTGGCACACCCCTTCGCCACATACCTCTGCGCCTGCACCATCGATACAATACTCATCTCTCCCCTGCGCCTCTCTCCATACACGACTGCTGACTCTGACTCGGAAACGGGAATACGGATCATCTTCTTAGAACAGAAGATATCTGTCTGACGCGCTGTCAGCCAATCCATGCCAACAATGGCATCAAAACTACTAATCTCCATAGGCATCAAGTCTATGGAAAACCGATGGCCATCTATCTCTAACACACAATCTCTATAGATGCGGCTCACTAATACAGTACTACCATCAACACGCTCAACAATAACGGGCACAGATAACTCAGATGAAGGGATAGCAAAATAAATACAGAAGGAGGAAGATACATATGAACGATCAGATCCCGAATCAAATAAAATAAAGGCACGCAGTCCATTAAGGATAAACGTACCAGACACAACATCAGGCGACTCACGCGCCTCCTCCGCAGTAGCTTGGAAAACTCTGCCACGAGCCCTCGGTGCTCCTCCTCCCCGAGGTGCCGAAGATGACCCAGATGGCCCTGCTCCACTCGAACTCGACCCCGGAAACCCCGCGCTCGGGTTCGGACAATCCCGAGACATATGACCCGGCTTCCCGCATCGGAAGCAAAGAGACTCCTGGGAGGTGCATGCAACAGCTGTGTGACCATACTGGCCACATCTGAAACAACGGAGATGCTCCCGGGCACATGGCCCTGCATGGCGGTGATGACACCGCTGACAATCTCTCTCAACTGATGCCGAACTCTCAACTCGGCTCCCAGAATCCCGAGATCCCCTCCCAACACTCCCCTGACTCTGACTCTGCCTCTGGCCCTGACCCTGACCCTGCTGTCGCTGCCCCTGCTGCCTCTGACCACCCCGACCCTGACCCTGACTCTGACTAGCACCCGACTGTCTATCATCTCGGCCCTGATCTCGTTGGGCTCCCGAACTCTGTCCCTGCTACTCAGAATAACCACCCTGACGGCTCTCCCGATAAAACCTCGAAGTCCCCGAGCTCTGACCCTGACCCGACGGCTCAATCCGCTGTCTCTGGGGAGCTGACTGCTCCCGCTGTCTCTCAATCTCCCGCTCTCGGCGGCGGGCATACTCCATCGCTGATGAAAAGGTGGGGTCACGCAACATCCCCACGAACTCCCGGATGTCCGGCCTCAAACCCTCAATAAACATCGTGACCTTCCGGTCCTCTGTAGCTACCTGATGCGGCGCGAACTGAGCTCTATCATTAAATACATCGATATACTCCTGGACGGACCTGGACCCTGCTGCAGATGGATAAACTCTCGCTCTAATTCTCTCCTCGTGTCCAACGGACAGTACTGCAGCTCAAACTCTGTACGGAACGCCTCCCAAGACATCAGATAGGCCTCATCAACTCCCTGAGCACTGACCACTGAACTCCACCATCTCAATGCTCCTCCCTTCAGAAGGTAGGAAGCATAACTCACTCTATCCGCTCTATCCACATGAGCTATACGGAATGCTGCCTCGACCTCTCTCAACCAATCCAGTGCCTTCGAGGCACCGACTCCACCGAAAAACTCAGAAGGGGGACCCGTCATGAAGTCCTTAAAGGACCCACGCGATGGCTGGCTAGAAGAAGCACCAGCCCCAGAACTCTGCTCTCTCTCGGGCGGAGGCACCGCACCTCGACCCCTACCCGCGCCCTGGACCGGAAAACGCTCATCTAGAATCTGGCCTATCACAGAATATAAGTCAGATCTACGCACAGGCTCATCATCCCTATGGTCATCCACCTGAGGCCCGCTGTCCTGACGGTCCATAACAACCTGCACAATAAGATAATAACACAAATCAACTCTACAAAACTCTACACACTACTCGTTCATTACCTAATACTCTACTTCGGATTACAATCCAAGGATCTAGACTCTAGGGTTTAAGCTTAAGCATCCACTAGATACTTAATCTCTTAAACCTAGGCTCTGATACCAAGCTATATGTAACACCCTCAAACTAATCCACAATGCCACATAATTACCACATCAGCAACGATATAGTATAATAATCTCTACACTATTCCCAAACATACACGCGGAAAACCCGATAATTTAAAACATTAATTTACATAAGAAATAGTCACGGAAGTCTCTGAATATTACACAACCTATCCGAAGTATATAAACAATCCACAAAATATAACTACCTCCACAAGGTAGCTAACTCCTCGATCAACGATAACGTAAACCTACTTTGGTGCAGCAGGCCTACTAGCAGTCCGGTCACCTGGGACACACACAACAACACACACAGGTCAGCTAAAGCTGGTGAGAATGCAAGGGTTAGCGTACGATTATAAAGCTCAGAAAATAATTAACTCAATAATAAAACGTCCAGCATTCTCTACTGAACAAGTATATGAGATCCCACAAGGTAGCTCAACTCGCGTGGATAGGCCCACGTACCAGATCCCTAGACCGCACAAAGCAGTCATCAGGAACTCAAAAGGGAATTGGGAGCGACCCAACCCCTGCCCAGCCGTACGGTTTAGTATCTCAACAGCTCAAGTGTCCCAAATCTCATATATATAAAACACAGTTCTCAATAAAGCACAGTAATACATGCATGATAATATCTCAATAAAACTCGTAAGAAACTCATGATATCTCGTAAAAGCTCAATAAAAGATCATGCGAGTATTAATAAATAATCGTACAAGTATCTCAAGAAAAACATGCAAACTCACCTGCTCAGCTAGATAAACTAAGTCTCGGTTCCCTGCCCTTTCCCTACCCTGTCAACACGAGACCCTGAAATCACAATATCACAACACAATATCACAAACTCAACCCAACAACTCTATACACAACTCTCAACAACTCAGGATACCCAAAGACCCGAATACACGACTCACAGAACCCGAAAACTCGATCCGAAACCCTAGCCGCATCGCGGCCGCACTCAAACAATCGCGGCCGCACTGACCCTATCGCAGTCGCGGCCGCGCTGACCTCAAACCCGTCCACGCTCACATCGCGGTCCGAGCTCGGGCTCAAACCGCATGCGATCATCTCAAGAACATCGCGGCCAGCGATCACTGGATCGCGGTCGCGCTCACGGACGAACAGCAGCAGTTCATGCTCTGTTTTTCACAGCCAGGGGATTTACCCCAAATTATCATTTCAACTCGATTTTAACCACAAATACAGACTCGAATTTACTCAGAAATAGATACAAACCCAATTCAACTACTAAACCACAATTAACATCAATTAATCCGCGAATTTTAGCTCGAATTTTCCTCAAATATGGACCTGAATCAAAAGAAGGATGTGATGACAATCTCAGGAGCTTAATTCCTAACTTGGAGCTTCAATTTCTGTTACTGGAAATCCAATCACACACATACACGCACTCAATCTTATCTCTGAATTTTGAAAATGATTTGGAGAATGAAGAAGCCACAATATATATACATTTTGGGTTTAGCTCGGTCCGATACCAAAAAATTCCGATCCTGATACCCCGAAATACAAATTTATATCCCCGGGTCCCAAATTAAGTAATTAATCCAATGAAATAATTCCACGTACCTATCTCAAAATCGGGATGTTACATATTATGCGTCTAAATTTAGATCTTTATTATAAGTGAGACCCTATGAAATTGGGGGCCTGTGCGGTCGAGCCTAATTTCGCCACCCTACAAGCCACCCCTGCTTAATTGTTTGGAGGATACAAACGAGGGTAGGAAAATATAATTTGGCTATTGAGTTCCTAGATTGATATACATACATAACATATATTGATCCAGATTTATCAACAAGAGCAAGGTTCACATGGTGCTTATCAAAGGATATGTTAGAGATATGAAATGAAATGATTGGCATGTTTGGAGGGAGACCCCAAAGGTTGCCCAAATCATCAACAATTCAACACGTTATAAGTACTTCCAGAGAGCATGAAAAAAAAACTAGCATATCCCGAGTCCCTCCTCGACTACATACTTCGACACTTGTCATGAGTATGGAAATAATTACCAATTAACATATAATAATTAATAGGGATAATTACAAAAATACCCCAAAAAAACCCATTTATCAAGTTTTACAAAAAAAAAATAAATCACATTGCCAAGATAGCCAAGATTTTTGTTACTACATTTACGTGACGACCAATATTTACGTGACGACCAATGTTTACGTTACATGTACTTTAATGCATTTCGTTACAAAATGTGAATTATCACATAAAGTACTCTTACTTTACGTTACCAAATCTCATTGTGCTCCTTTCCAAGAATAGATTTGGTAACGTAAAGGTAATGTACTTTACGTTACGTTTTTCCTTTTGTAACGTAATGCATTAAAATTATTAGAAAGTACATGTCACATAAATAGTAGCCGTCACGTATAATTGTGGTAACGCAAATGATGAGTATTTTGGTTAGGTGAGTTTTTTTGGGTAAATTTAAGAAGTGGGTTTATATTTTGGTTATTTTTGTAATTATTCCTAATTGATAACACATTCTGGATCCAAATGACATCGCATATGAACATGCTAACTTCAAAATTAATCAAGAACATAGTAGTAAATGAAAGGGAAAATTTCGCAAAAAACCATCAAACTACAATGTTTTTTTCGATTAAGTCCCCCAATCAATTTTTTTGTCTGATAAGTCCCTTAACTAAATAAAAATCACGAATTTGGTGTTTTTTTAAAAAAAGTTACCGGTGACCTGTTGAGCAGGTTACAATTGCTGACGTGGATTTTATAAATCTATGATTTTTTTCGATTAAGTCCCCCAACTAAATTATTTTGTCTTATAAATCTCTTAACTAAATTATTTTGTCTTATTAAATCCCTCAACTAATTTTTTTGCCACATAAATCTCTTATCTTGATAAAACCCATGTTATTTGTTGTTTTATCAATTTAAGTGATTGTTCAATTGACACTCACGTTACACATACGTGGATGCAAAAAAAAAAAATCAAAATGATAAATCAAAACGATCATTTTTATTGTTTAAAATTTAGTCGGGATGAACTAGTTAAATATATTTAAAAATTGTGGTCTAGACAAACATAGGATAATTATAATCATAATTTATGTTTTTATATCAAACCAACTTATGTTACCCGGAATAACGGACTTTTAAAAAAATTTATTATTTTCAAACAACCATCGTCGTTTTGAAAAAAATATTATTTTCAAACCAACTTATTTGGTCTACACAAACATGACATGCCCTGTCATCAAAATAAACATCGTCGTTTTTAAAAGTTTAAAAAAATTTCATTTTATTTTATCGAGAATTTGAAAGATTTAAGTAGTTCGGGGACTTATCAGGAAAAAAATGAAATGGGGACTTAATCGAAAATTTTTTTATAGTTTGATGGTTTTTGTAAAATAGATTTAAGCATGTTAACCTGTTATCACCGGTTAACGGACCAATTTAAAAGGTTTAAGCAGTTTGGGGACTTATCAGAAATAAAAAATGAAATGGGGACTTAATCGAAAATTTTTTGTACTTTGATGGTTTTTTGCATAATTTTCCCTAAATGAAATCCAAGGATTATAGTAATTATCCCTAATTAATAATACATTCCGGATCCAAATGACATCGCATATGAACATGCTAACTTAAAATTAATCAAGAACATAGTAGTAAATGAAATCCAATATATATATAATATGGTATAGGGGGTTCCGGTAAGCACCCATTAGTTCCGTGAGAACGTGAGAACCACTTCAAAATTTGTGAATTTAATGCATAAAATTATGCATATGATGCTAAAATTTATATATTTGATAAATTTATGCATTTAATATTAATATTTATGCATATCATGATAAATTTGTTAACTTTATATACGAATTCGGGCATTTGACAATATGTTCATTTGGTGTTTAATTTGATGAATTCGAATTTTAAAGGCAATTTTAATGTTATGTAATGATATTTATTAATATTGAAGACTAACAGTGATTTAAGTTATAAATCTAAATTTTAAATGTGTGCATACAAACTGGTGCACTTTTTATGATTCTCACGGAATTGAGGGGTTTTACCTGAACCCAACCATATTATATATATATATATATATATATATATGTTTTCACGAAATTGAGGGGTTCTTACGTGAATCCAACCCTAGGAAGAGACTCTTTTAAAAACATTAAAGATGATGAGAACCTAGGAAGCCATTAGAGCCATTGAATAAAAAATGTATTTTTGGAAAAAAAAAATTTCTATTTCTTTCTCCACCTTTTTTTTTTTCTGCATATCCCTTCTCTCATTTTCTCTCATTTGGGCTTTTCTCAGCTCCTATCTTCTCTGAAGAATATAAGCAACCCACCTGCCTCTTCTCGTTCTCTCTCATCAAGGGTTTTATTAACTTCTCTTATTTTTTTTCTCTCAAGAATATGAGCTGCTGCCACCACCAATCGTCGCCGCCACCACTGCCAACACCGATCGCTAACACACTCTCATCATTCTCTCATTCTTCATCTCTTTCTCGCGATTTAGAAGATACAATGGTGAAAAACGAATTCTAGAAGCCACAGAGGTTGTTTGTAAGATCTAAATGTGTTATGTTTCATTTCTTTACTAAGATTTGAAAGTTGTCGTTATTTAAATATGAGTTTATGGTGAATTTTTGTATAAACCAAGTGTTTGATGAAATGTCTAAATAAAATCATATTTTTTGTATTTCAGTTCGTCTACGATATTCTATATAAATAACGTGATACTTTACATAGAAAACGTGAGACTCTACATAGAATCGTGATACTCTACATAGAATACTTTTATGTGGTCGTTCCTATATAATTTTGTATGTTGATGGTTCTGCGTCTTTATGTATTTTAAATAGAATTGGTTTATATTTTTATATAGAATATATGATACGCTATATAAAATAAATAGTATTAAATATAGAATTGGTTCTAGCTAATTTGTATCTATATAGAATGCGTAACATTCTATATAGATTGTTGTCCCACTTAATTTATTTTTATATAGAATATATCAAATATATTATGAAAAATATATGGATGAAAGAAATGATTTATATATTTTTTCTTTATGATTGATTTCAATCTAATTAAGAATATACATAGAATACAAAGTATCATATACACGATCCTCTACATAGAATACAAAATATCATATACGCGATACTCTACATAGAATACAAAATTGATTGTAGCTAGCTAGTTTGTATCTATACAGAATGTATGATATTCTATATATAACACATAATATTTTATGTAGAATATTGTTATTGTTGTACGAGTTAATTTATTACTCTGTATTATATAGAATATATGAAATGTATAGGAAACATAACATGAACGCCATGTTTGTTTGTTTAACTTTAGCCGAATGAAAGCGAGATTTACTATTCATGTGTGTTTGTTAAGAAATCAGTCTTGTTCATGTTCGTTTATGTTGAATATTAAAAGAACACATCTGAACATAAATGAACTAATTAAAAACAAAACCCACAACACACAATTCATAGTTTTCAAATTAATTATGTTCATACACTAAGTTTTATAAATGACTCCAAACTACTATACTATTTATGTGAACGTTCGTTCATTTATATATTTATAATAAATTCTAACAAACATATTATATTTACTATAGATATATTAGTGTTATATAATATATTTGAAGTCATATATAATATAGTAGTTTGAAGTCATTTATAAAACCTATAAGTGGTGAACATAATTAATTTGAAACTAGGAATTGTGTGTTGTGGGTTTTATGTTTAATTAGTTTGTTTATGTTCAGTTGTGTTCGTTTAATTGTTCATTTATATTCAACATAAACGAACATGAACAATACTAAGTTCTTAACAAACAAACACGAATAGTAAATCTTGCGTTCGTTTTTGTTTATTTGTTCGGCTAAAGTTAAACAAATTCGTTTAGAACGACCTAGATTTAAGAATGCATGAAAATAACTTATAATGAATAAGCAACAAAAAGTAAGAAATGATATAGTTTTTAATCGTGACATCTCGAGATTATACACGCGTAATAGAAGCCTATAAATTAAATATAAGTGCAGGTTTAAGTTGCCTGAGCAGTCTATACCGAAAGATGCTGCATATCAAATAAAAAATGACGAGTTAATGCTCGATGGTAATCCAAGATTGAACTTGGCATCGTTCGTGACGACATGGATGGAGCCCGAGTGCGATAAGCTTATCATGTCATCAATCAATAAGAACTACGTTGACATGGATGAGTACCCTGTCACAACTGAACTTCAGGTCTTATTAATGCTTCTACTTTAATTTGCTTACTATATATATATGTCTATATATTATCATTCTTAAACAATTTGTCAAATAACTTTTTATGTTATCACCAACCCAAAAGGGTGGATATGATAAGACATATAGTCTATATACGTATCTTTTTTAATATTTTCAAGATTCTTACGTAGTTTTTCTTGTATTATTTTTACTATTTTACTCTAATACTTTTACAACCCGAAAACCATTTGAATCCACATAATAGAGAGAATGAAATTTAATTGATTTTCAAGATTATTCTTTCATAGGATGTCACCATCAATTCTCAAGTGAACGATGAAGATTTGGTTTTTAATGTAAATATCATTTCTTTAATATTCTCATCAACATGAGAGAATCAAAACCAGAGAAAGAGAATTGAGATTGTATTGTTTTTTCTTCATTCCATGTGTCAAATTTTTAATGATATTATGTTGTCCTTTGTCAACAAAACTTAAAAACTAACGCAATTCCATCCTCTTCATATATTCGTACCAAATGCAAACTAAATTGAACATGCATTGATGTATATGTTGGCAAACCCTTTAATGAAATCAATTAACTATTGACATAATTATATATTATGACTTTATGATTTACTGAAATTGTTAATAAATCGTCAAAACTAGACATCATCTAGAGTACGCCATTTATAGTTGATTACTAGAAAAACTTTGTCAACATATATCTCAGTGTAGACCTAATTTAGTCAATTCTGGTAGTTTTCCGGTTGCAAAACTACTAAACTGAAGCTGCAAAAAGAGTACGGATGTTAAATAGGTGTAAAACAAGTATTAGTCATTACTCTGGTAAAAAGAGTCGATTTCACGCAGGTGTGTTTGGTATGAAGGAATCGGGAGAACGGAATCATGGTGGGTTACAAAGAATTGATATTAATATAAATTTCATTTATCCCGTTTTCTTTTTAAAAAAGAGAAATCAAATGAAAAAGAAATGAAACTTTAAACAGTTTTTCCATGTCAATTTTATTTATGTATCATTATATATATCAATAGTTGATAAAACTTGTAAATTCCATTCCCTATGATTCCAACGTACCAACCACCCTTAAGTGTAAGTTTGGTACCATGGAATAAGTGGAATTGTTTAGGCTTACAAACGTTGTTAATGATAATAACATATATATGAAAATTGACATAGAAAATGAAAACTTCATTATCTTTTCATCTTTTTGTTCCTTAATTTTTATAAGTAATTGAGAGAAATGAAGTTTATGTTACAGTCAATTCTGCATTCTATTGAGAATTAATACTTTCATCACAAGATAACAGACCTTGTAAACCCCAAATGAGAACATGATTTTATTCTCGATTCCATTGTACTAAACATATCCTAATATATATAGGGAAGCATTTATCTGTATGGTCTCGCTACAAGAAAAGTTGTTACCTAGGGTCAGTATTGGTTACTAATATCTGGGTATTACCGACGGAAAGCCTTGGTATCCCCTCGGCAATCTTTTGGTAATTTGTGAAACCACAACCCCTCGGTAATTGGAAATTCCATGGGTAATATATAGTCAATTTTCTCATAGTGCTACTTAATTGTTTATAATCTCGCATAAATCACTATATTTATTAACTTTATTTACGGATCTCTGCTTTGCTTTTGTTTATTTGACACTGCAGAATCGATGCGTAAACATGATAGCACATCTGTTTCATGCTCCCATTGGAGAAAACGATACTGCTGTTGGTGTTGGAACGGTGGGTTCATCAGAAGCAATAATGCTTGCAGGTCTCGCTTTCAAAAGGAAGTGGCAAGCTAAGCAAAAATCGCAGGGAAAGAGTTGTGACAACCCGAATATTGTTACGGGCTCCAATGTGCAGGTTTGGTTGATTACGATCTATTTTTTCAAATTTTACCTGCTTACAGTTATATATATATATATATATATATATATATATATATATATATATATATATATATAGGATATGGATCACGTGAGAAGAGATCTTATCGTGAGAAATGGTGAGAAAGAGGGTTTTGCATTGATATTGAATCATCAAACTATTGATTCATGATTATTGATTCATTTTAGACATTGTTGAATCAAATGTATTTGATTATATCAAACCCGGATCACAAAAAAACATGGATAAAACTTTTGGTGCATCATGATCGCAGAAAAATGCATTATTACTGAATCATTATTTTTAGCCCGTAAATGATGATTCAAATCTATATATTTGGTTCAAAAGTATTGATGATTCAATATCAATGCAAAACCCTCATTCTCACCATTTCTCACGATAAATCTCTTCTCAAGTGATCCATATATATATATATATATATATATATATATATATATATATATATATATATATATATATATATATATATATATATATATATATATATATATATATATATATATATGGATCCATTGTGAACAAGTTATTCGTTGTGAACGCTGTGAACAAATAAAAATAATACATATAATCATTCATATATATCAACAAGTGTTTGTAATATGATTCATATGATTCAAAAGGTTCATAGAAGTGTCTATTTAAGATTCAAAACATTCAAAAGGTTCATAGTACGTAGTTTTTATAACAAGATGCACAAGATGCATAGGATGCAACAAGATTCATAGGATTCGACAAATTCATAGGATTCAATAAGATCCAAAGGATCCAATAATATTAATAGGTTAATAGAAGAGTCGAGTACTATTTTCAACAAGATTCATAAGATTCAGAAGCTATTTTATGGTTGTTCACAATGTTCACAACGAATAAAGTGTTCACAAAAGATCCTTAGTCTATATATATATATATATATATAAGGTTTTATGTGGAACCATATGCATCGAGAACCTAAAAAAGAACTAACCACAACCCTTAGATTAAATGATCAAATGTGCATCATACGATGCACGTACGTATTTGGTATGCATAAGGTATTTTGAGAAAATTAATATATCTAGTCAAATAAATTTTAATTTTATATTAATTGAGTATTCAATCTAATAATCAAACAATAAATGTTAAATAAATTAAATTAATATACTTCCAAAATTTATAAATCTAAACAAATTCACAAAATCTAAACAAAACGTGATGCATCTAATATTAACCATTCAAATTCATGATGCATCTTGTTCATCGTCACCAACAATTTTCGGCCATCTTCTTGTTCGTCGTCATCGTCGTCGTCAAACACAATGCATCTTCATAAGATTCATTTTCAAACGATGCATCTTCAAGGGATTCATCTTCAAACACGATGCATTCCATCAGATTTATCTTCAAATACGATGCATCTTCAAATACGATTTATTTTCATAAACACGATGCATCGGGGTCGTCTTCCTTAAACATCACATGATTCATCTTTCAAAGTTTCCCATGAAGAAAATGCATAAAAAACTACCATACCTTCAAAACGAGAAAAACGGATTACATCATTCTCGGTCAAAAAGTTGCATCATCGTCAATGGTCGAGATCATTGTCGGCCGGATAGAGAAAGAGAAAGATATAGGCCTAGAGAGGGAGAGAGACGAGCGGAGAAATGGTGGAGAGGGAGAGAGAAAGATGACCGGAAACATTGTTGCATCATCATCATCGCCGGAACCGAATCCGAAGCCGAGAGAGAGAGGGGGGATGCGACCACGTGAGAGAGATCTAGAGAGGGGGGAGAGGGAGAGAGAAATGGGGAGAGAATAACGGGATTGAATTAATTTAGAGATTTCATTTCCTAATTTAATCATTCTTAATATAGAGGTTACCAATATATAATTATTTATGAATTAATATTAAATATATTTATCATTCCTAAAATATTGTTCCCGATGCATATTTGGTTCTCAGAGGTTCCCAATGCATCATGTTCCCATTGAACCTCGATATATATATATATATATATATATATATATATATATATATATATATATATATATATATATATATATATATATATATATATATATATATATATATATGTGTGTATACATATATATACATACATATACATACATATATATATGTGTATACATACATATACATACATACATATATATATGTGTATACATACATATACATACATACATATATATATGTGTATACATACATATACATACATATATATATGTGTATACATACATATACATACATATATATATGTGTATACATAGATATACATACACACATATATGTGTATACATAGATATACATACACACATATATGTGTATACATATATATACATACACACATATACATACACACATATATATGTGTGTGTGTATGTATACACACATATATATGTGTGTGTGTATGTATACACACATATATATGTGTGTGTGTATGTATACACACATATATATGTGTGTGTGTATGTATACACACATATATATGTGTGTGTGTGTGTATACACACATATATATGTGTGTGTGTGTGTATACACACATATATATGTGTGTATGTATACACACATATATATGTGTGTATGTATACACACATATATATGTATGTATGTATACACACATATATATGTATGTATGTATACACACATATATATGTATATATATATATATACACACATATATATATATATATATGGAGTCAGGTTCAAATAATTACTTCTCGAAATCAAGTGTATCCGAATGTACATCCATTTGAATGGTCATTCATGTGAATGTGAATGGTGTAAATGACCATTCACATGATCTTTTTTTACCATTCACAAGATTTATGATATTGCTCATGTTGAAAAAAAGTCTTATAATGTTGTCTTATACATGTCTATTCAAAAAAAATATATGCGAATGATCATTCACATTAGGGTACGCTGGAATCTCATAGGTATGCTGATGAACCTGATTCTATATATATGTATATATTATCAATCCAGTTTTTGCTTGTGGCTGTGTTTCTCAGGTTTGCTGGGAGAAGTTCGCGAGGTACTTTGAAGTCGATTTAAAAGAGGTGAAAGTGAACGAAGGTTACTATGTAATGGATCCTGCAAAAGCAGCAGAAATGGTGGATGAAAACACTATCTGTGTTGCTGCGATTCTTGGTTCCACGATGACAGGAGAGTTTGAAGACGTCAAGCTTCTTAATAAGCTTCTGACGGAAAAAAATAAGGAAACTGGATGGGATACTCCAATTCATGTTGATGCTGCAAGTGGAGGGTTTGTTGCACCTTTTCTTTACCCCGATCTTGAATGGGACTTCCGTTTGCCACTCGTGAGGAGCATTAATGTTAGTGGTCACAAGTACGGGCTCGTTTATCCTGGCGTTGGTTGGGTCGTGTGGAGGACGAAAGAGGACTTGCCTGATGAGCTCGTGTTTCACATAAACTATTTGGGATCTGATCAGCCTACCTTCACTCTCAACTTCTCGAAAGGTAAAATGAATCTACTGAAATATGCATATATAGACGCTTCATCAATTAAATAACACATGTTATGCTTTCCGAGAATTAAAGATACGGTTGCGCACATATTAACTTGTCATGTAAACATGGACAGGGTCAAGTCAGATAATTGCACAATACTACCAGTTCATACGGCTGGGCTTCGAGGTAATTAATTGATCTTCACGCATGATCGACCATTAATATCACTTGCTTAAAAAAAATAATAATAAAGACACAAGTTACGCGTTTATGTTTTGATATAAAAAGTCTAATGTACTTGTTCCTTGATGTATACATTTACATGTACAAAATGGTTCTCCTTCTTTATGTTGGAGAAGAACAAATAAAAACAAGAAACGTCCACTAAGGATATAAATGTTGAAAAAACGATTCACTAAGAATCAGAAAAATAAATGTTGTTTTCACTAAGAATCACACAACATTGATTATAATTAATTATTATAAATCATCAGTTTCATACAAACATAATAAACACACATATGTACAATCGACGATGCAAAGGGAATAGTCACAACTATTCAGAACCATCGCATCCCTTCACAAATAAACTCCTAACTGACATATTAATTAACTGTCATATAACTTCCAGAATAATTAATATAATAAATCTAGCTTATTATTTCAACAGCCTCCTTTAAGCTAGATTTGTATGACTCCCAAACGCTTCTTCATTTTAGTGAAGTCTCCAACCTTTAGAGCTTTTGTGAAGATGTCTGCCACTTGATCAACAGTCTTGCAGAAAACAACTTCAACATCACCTTCTCTTACCAATTCACGAATAAAGTGATACTTTATTCGGATATGCTTGCTTTTTCCATGATACACAGGATTTTTTGTAAGTGCTATAGCAGATTTATTATCACAAAATATGACTGTTGAATCAAGTTGAGGCTGAACTAATTCTTCAAGAATTCCTCTCATCCAAATTGCTTGACAACCTGCAGAAGAAAGGCTCATGTATTCTGCTTCTGTAGTAGATAGAGCTACAACTGTTTGTTTCTTGGATTGCCATGAAACTGCTCCCGAACCAAAATTGAAAATGAAACCAGAAGTGCATTTGCTGTCATCAACACTTCCTCCATAATCACTATCACAATAACCCAATAACTTTGGGTTTTTCACTTTTTCATATAAAATACCATGATCAAAGGTTTCTTTTACATACCGCAATACCTTCTTTCCAGCATCCCAATGACTTTGCTTTGGATTCTCCATGAATCTGCTTAGAGTACTCACAGAATACATCAGATCTGGTCTCGTGGCTGTTAGATACATCAGGCAACCAACCAAGCTCCTGAATATTGTTGAATCAACATCATCTTCCCTCTCTTCTTTTGATAATTTAAGACCAAAATCCATTGGAGTTGAGCAGGGCTTTGCCTCCTCCATATGGAAACGATTTAATATGTCCAACACATATTTCTTCTGTGAGATTGCAATTCCCTCACTTTTATATTTTACTTCAATTCCCAGGAAGTAGTGAAGGTAGCCCATATCAGTCATTTCAAATTCAAGCTTCATTGACCGCTTGAAATCCTCTATCAATGCTATCAATGCTGGACTATTCCCGGTAAAAATCAAATCATCCACATACAAACAGACAAACAAATACTCACCTTTGTCCTTACATTTTTTGATGAAGAGAGTATGTTCATATGGGCATTTCTTGAAACCATGCATAACAAAATATTGATCAATTCGACTATACCAAGCACGCGGTGCTTGCTTCAATCCATACAAGGCTTTCTTTAAACGACATACTTTATGTCTTTCATCCTCTTTGATATATCCTGGAGGTTGATCAATATACACCTCTTCACGCAGAGAACCATTCAAGAAAGCAGATTTTACATCCATTTGATGTATTTTCCAATCATTTTGGGCTGCCAAAGCAATAACCTTTCAATCCTTATAACAGGAGCAAAGACTTCATTATAATCTATTCCATGCTTTTGCTTATAACCCTTTACAACTAACCTTGCCTTATGCTTCTCAACTTCACCATATTCATTTAATTTTGTCTTGTAAACCCATTTAACACCTATGGATTTCTTTCCTTGAGGCAGATTGACTAAATCCCAAGTATCATTTCTTATTATGGATTCTATCTCTGAATCCATTGCCCCTCTCCATTTTTCATCATCCCAAGCTACTTCAAACTCCACTGGATCTGCATCAGAAAATAATGCAAAATCCACCAGTTCCCTATTTTCAACTTGCTGAGTATTTGCATAAATCTCATCTATGCTTCTCATTCTCAGTGGTGGAGTTTCAGGAGAGCTAAAAGGTGAGTTTGAAATAGATGATGAAGAGGGAGTCGAAAGTGGTGAAGTGTCAGAGTGTACCTGATTAGGATCAATATTTACTCCTCTAACAGTACTGAAGTTGATGTGGTTTTATTTTCATCTTCTGCCCATTCCCATACCTTATCCTCCATGAATAACACATCCCTGTTTATTATAACTTTGGATGTTATGGGGTTGAAAAGTTTATATGCCTTAGATGCTTCACTATACCCAATGAAGATACACTTTTCTGCTTTGTCATCTAATTTCCCACGATTCACTTGAGGTATATGAGAGAATGCTAAACACCCAAATACTGTTAAATGAGCAACAGAAGGCTTGAACCCACTCCATGCTTCTTCAGGTGTAATTCCTTGCATACTTCGAGTACTTGATCGATTTAATATGTAACATGCACATGCTACAGCTTCTGCCCAGAACCTATCTGGAAGTTTCTTCTGTTTCAGCATGCTTCTTGCAAGTTCCATCAATGTCCTATTTTTTCTTTCTGCGACCCCATTCTGTTGTGGGCTATAAGGAGTAGACTTTTGATGTCTTATACCATTCTCCTTTAGAAAAACTTCAAATTGATTTGAAGTAAACTCCCCAATCGTAGAGCTTTAATTTTAAATCCTCTTTGATTTTCAGTAAGTGCTTTGAAATTTTTAAAATTTTCAAAGACTTCACGTTTTTCACGTAAGAAAAAAACCCATGTTTTCCTGCTATAATCATCGGTAAAGGTAAGTATATACCTTTTTCCACCAATGGACTGTGTTCGCATTGGTCCGCAAACATCTGTATGGACTAACTCCAGCGGATTGGTTGCTCTCCATTCACTTTTATTTGGAAATGAATTTCTTGCAAGCTTTCCAAGTGCACATGCTTCACAAGCTTGTCTTGTATCCTTGAGTGTAGGCATTCCACGAACTATTCTGTTTTTGCTCATGTAACTTAACGATCCAGAATTCACATGTCCGAAACGCAGATGCCAAATTCTCTCCTTATCATCAACAGGCATACTGAATGCAGACAAGCTCTCCTTGTTAAACATCAGTGGAAACATCTTATTTAAGTTCATCTTTATTGTACCCAACTGAACACCACTAGGATCTTTGATAATACAAGAATTATCAACAAAGTGTACATCATACCCTTTTCTAATTAATTGCCCAACACTTAACAGATTATGCTTAAGAGCTGGTACGAAATACACATCACTAATTCTCTTCTTTCCTGCCTTTGTGTTCACAACTATGTCCCCTTTTCCTTGAACCATGTGCTTTCTCTCATCTCCTGTCCGCACCTCACTACATGTTTTGTCATCAATTCTAATGAACAGATTTTTATTTCCAGTCATGTGATTACTACACGCACTATCCACATACCAAAGTTCTTCAATTTCCATTTCAGAATCTCCATATGTCATGAACATGGTGTCACCATCTTTTAATCCATTTTCATGCATAAATGTAGACTCTTTTTCTTCTGCTTGTTTCTTTCTGCAATACTTAATGGTATGGCCATAAAGATGACAATTATAACATTGAGTTTGAGAGAGTGGTTTCTTACGTCCTTTTCCTTTGGAAGTTCCTTGGTCATGACTGCTAATCTCTCGAGTCTGATCTTGATCAGCACTTTTCCCTTTGCCTTTACTTTGCCATTTACTTTTTCCATGTTGCTTCCATTTCCCCTTATCATTATTGTTTCCTTTTGATGGCACCTGAGTCTGGAACGCTTGATCAATCAAAGGAGTGTCAAACTGTTTCAATCTCAATTCATGAGATTGCAAAGTTCCTAATAAACTTTCAAGAGAGAGTGTAGCCAGATCTTTGGATTCTTCAATTGCCACCACAATATACTCAAATTTTCGAGTGAGGCTTCTCAATATCTTTTCTACTATGCGTTTGTCTTCAATGGGTTCACCATTCACACTCATCTGATTTGTTATTACAATTACCCGATTGTAAAACTCTTCGATTGTTTCTGCATCCTTCATTCTAAGATTGTCCAATTCACATCTTAGAGTTTGTAAACGGATTGTCTTCACACGTTCTTCCCCTTGATATGTTCTATGTAACATTTCCCAGGCCTCTTTTGATGATTTACATGATGAAATCCTCTCAAATATTGCATCTTCCACTGCCTGGTAAATCAAGAAAAGTGCCTTTTTGTCTTTCTTCTTTGTCTCCTTCATGTCGTTAATTTGCTGGGGTGTCAAGACTGTTCCTGTTGTTGTTGTTGGTTCGATCACTCCTGTCTCAATAACAGTCCATAAATCTTGTGATTCATAAAGTACTCTCATCTGTATGCTCCATTGATGAAAATTACGACTGTTGAGTTTTGGTAGTAACGGTTGAAACGTATTCCCATTCTGCGATGTCATTTATTGTGCCTGACTAAAAAACTCTTGTACCCACAGATACCAGATTGTTGGAGAAGAACAAATAAAAACAAGAAACGTCCACTAAGGATATAAATGTTGAAAAAACGATTCACTAAGAATCAGAAGAATAAATGTTGTTTTCACTAAGAATCACACAACATTGATTATCATTAATTATTATAAATCATCAGTTTCATACAAACATAATAAACACACATATGTACAATCGACGATGCAAAGGGAATAGTCACAACTATTCAGAACCATCGCATCCCTTCACAAATAAACTCCTAACTGTAACTGGCATATTAATTAACTGTCATAACTTCCAGAATAATTAATATAATAAATCTAGCTTATTATTTCAACACTTTATTTGTACATTTTGATTCACTAGGGTTACAGGGATGTCATGAAGAACTGTAAAGAAAACACAATGGTGCTTAAAGAAGGGTTAGAAAAAATGGGGCGGTTTGATATAATCTCCAAAGACATCGGGGTTCCTTTACTAGCATTTTCTCTAAAAGACAGTTCAAGATACACCGTGTTTAATATATCAGAGTCACTAAGACGATTTGGATGGATCATTCCTGCATACACCATGCCACCAGATGCACAGCATATTTCAGTTCTTCGAGTGGTGATTCGTGAAGACTTCAGCCACAGCCTTGCAGATAGACTGATCTCAGATATAGTCAAAGTTGTTAACGAGCTAGAAGCTGCACAGTCTGCTACCCAAAAGACTAGTGTACACGATGGTTTAACTATAGAACATAATGCGACTGAGATGCAACGAGGAATTGCCAAATACTGGAGGAGGTTCGTTGGTAGCAAGAAAACCAGTAGTGTCTGCTAGTCGGTTAGTTGTTATATTTTGTTTTGTTCGTATGAAATAATCTATATAACATGCTTGTAAATAGACTGCTAGCATGCACCCAGCCTTTCGAATTAACAATTTTAAGCTTTTCCCTTGCAAACTTTTTAGCCATCATACTTGTGTGTGGGTCGTTATGATTTAATTAAGGGTAAATTACAAATTTGGTCCCTGTGGTTATAGGGAAATTACGGATAAGGTCCTTTTATGGAAGAAATTACAAATTCGATGTCTGTGGTTAACATTTTTTTATGGATTTGGTCCTTTGACCAGTCATTTTATTTAAAATGACTATTTTGCCCTTGAAATTATTATAAAATTAATTAATGAACTTTGTTTTTTTTATATATTTAAATAATAATATTAATAAAAACAAATTAAAATAAAAAATAAAATCAAATTTATTTTTAGTAGACTTTTACACTTCTCTTTCCCCACCCTTTTTTTCTCATACTTCTTTCACCAACGTCGTCCACTGTAACTTTGTCTTCGTCCACCGCCACCAATAACCCAACCAACACAATCATCATCCACCTACCACTACCACCACCGGCTACACCGGTGGTCATAGTCATACTCATCCTGACTACTTCAACATCAGCACCACACAAACAGATCCATTCCTAGGATCAATTTAAACAACAGCAACCCACAAAACTCTTACCGTTCACCACTCGCAGGAATTCTTGCGGACCCTTCTTCTCAGATCGGAATTCGTCGACCGGACTTCATCGCAGGAAAAAGATCTCTGGCGGAATTCCAACAGCATCAACAACTACAACAACAAGCTGCGTTTTACTTGAGAAACGTCAAACAACGGCCGTATAATATTAATCGGCCTCCTCTTTCTCTAATGGATTTTGCGAATTCGCCGGAAGTTTTGTCGGTTTCTAATAGTTATTGTCTTTTTGCCTTTGGTTACCCCTCTCTCTTTCTCTCCACACACCCACATCTATGCGGTGACAGTTCCGGCGGAATCTCCGGGAACCATTTTAATGTGCATACTAAAATGACCAAAAAGGAAGGACCCTTTGGATTGGAAGTCAGTGCCGATGTATTTGCCTAGGGATAACTGGATCTCTGAACCACCATTGAAGTATTTGATATGGTCAAATCCCTTTGTTGTTGATGATTAGAAATCAATTCATCATCAAATTCAACAACATGGCTCAACAAGAAGGCTGGAACCACACACACACACTTGAAGAGAGAGAGAGAGAGAGAGAGAGAGAGAGAGAGAGATTTTGATTTTTTAGAAATCCTATTTTACTAATTAAAATGAAAAACAATTTAAGTTTTGGATTTTTATTATTTTATTTTATGAAAAAGAAAGTTTATTACCTGTTTTTATAATTATGTCAAGGGCAAAATGGTCATATTTAAAAAAAATGGTTGGTCAAAGGACTAAAAGCGTAACAAATAGGTAACCACAGACATTGAATTTTTTCTATAGAAGGACCTTATTTGTAATTTTCCTATAACCACAGGGACGAAATTTGTAATTTACCCTTTAATTAATTACGCTGTTCTCACCAAAATAGCATCAAGGACAACAGTCAACAGCCTGGATTTGATATATTGCTCTCACCAAAATGGGCAGCAGAAGAAGTAGCTAAATGCTTCCTAAAAGCTATCTTCTTTCTTCGAATTTTGGTATTAATTCCTGCTCCTACACGCGCGCTCGCGCTCACACACACATATGATCCTCAAAGTTAAGGGAGTTCGCTGCCAAAATGTAACAGCCACAATTTGCTTTGCACATAAAACGGACCAACACCAAACAAAAAATAACTTTCAAGAGTCACTGTGATGGATTAATCACAATCATAAAATAGTTTAGTATGTTAATTATGTATTAGTCTAAAGTATGTTGTATGAATATGTAATTAATGTAAGTAGAAGGACCTAATTAGCATTATAGAAAACTTGAAAGGTTGCACCTTATCAAAAAGAATGTGACTTTTCGTGAAAGGGTATGTACGAGGAGTCGCGATGGTTCAATGCACTCTTTCAATTAGTATAAATAGGGTCCTATGTAATCATTTGTAGGTGTGATTTCTAAAGATTGTTCAATAAAGTTTATGTTAGTAAGAATTTCTGTGCAATTTTAGTGTTAGAATCCAACAATTGGTATCAAAGATCCTCATCATATACCATTAGAAGCACGAACAATACGCAACACTAGAGGACGACTGGTTTTCAGAACCAACGTCATAGTAAGAATTGTAGGTTCAGGTCCTGTTTTATGTGTGTACGTGTTTGTGTTTCGGAATGGAAGAAAAGCAAATGGATGAATGAATTTTAAAGAGGATAAGACTCTTCTTTAATTCATTCAATAAATTAAAGGGCTATAAATAGCCTTACAAATCATTAGTGCATGGGATTCATAGAGGCCACAAAATAAACTAATCTACCTAAAGAAGTGGTACACCCACTCTCCACTTCAAGGCTTCTTCCTAGACTTTCAGTCAAGCATTTACGAAGTCTACCCAATGAATTATTAGACGTAAACATACTAAATTACTAATTAATAAGTAAAACATAAAAACAAAACTAAAAATCAAGATTAAAACCCAACATTCTCCCCCTTAATCTTGATCATGTTTCTTCATCAAAGCAATGCGGGTTCTTCGTCTTGGATCAAATTTGCTTCTTTCTCGTTGTCTTTGTCCTTCCATTTCGTGCACTCATAGTTAAAGTGCCCAAAATCTCCACAATCAAAACACCGGAATCCACTTTTGTCACCTCGAGCTCTTCCTCTTCCTCGGCCTCTTCCACCTCTTTCAAAACTCCATCCACGTCCTCTTCCGCGTCCATTACTTTCGCCATGCTTTTGCTCACTTGCCCACGATGTTGCTCTTCTTCCTTTTCATCATGACTTTTGAGCCTATCTTCATACGTTTTTAACCTTCCTATCGCTTCCTCCAATGACATACTTTCAAGGTTGGAATATTGTTCAATAGATGCTACTATTGGCAAATACTTCTTTGGAACGGAATTAAGAAACTTTCTAACAATCGTTTCTTCATCAATACTCGAACCAAGACTTTTAAACTTTTCAACTATACCATTTATCTTACCCGAAAAATCGTCGATTGTCTCGGTCTCTTTCATCTTTAGCTTCTCCAATTCACCCCGTAGCGTTTGCAACCGTGCCTTTTGTACCCCTTCGGTACCTAAATACCGAATCCGAATAGATTCCCAAACATCTTGTGCATCCTTGTGTTTGGCAACCTGGAAAAGAATATCATCTGGGAGAGTGGGATAAATTATAGCTTTTGTTGTATAGTTGCGTTTCTCGTCCTCGTTTTCTCCGGTTACCGTCTTCCAAAGGCCTTGTGCTTCCAACACGATTTCAACCAATATTGACCATGAAGTATATATAATTGGTTTCGGTCAATTTAGGACAATGGAGTGTGATACTACATTGCTCACGAATGGTTGATGTGCTTGCTTTTTCTACCATTTCCTTGCTAATCTTTCGAGTTTCAACACCGGTCTCGTTCTCCTCCTTCGGTCTAAGTTTTCAAGACGCCGGTCTTGCGCAGCCTTGTCGGTCTTCTCGGTCTTCGGTCTCTCGGTCTTTACTTGCTAGCAACGGTCTTTTCGGTCTACGCTGGACACTTTTGGTCTACCGGCGTCGATCGTTCTTTTCTTGCGTCGGTTTTTGGAGGAACTCACTTTCCGGCCACGGTCATTTCTTTCTTCTTGGTCTTGGTCCAGGTTTAAGCCCCTATGAGCCCTGATACCAAGTGTAGGTTCAGGCCCTGTTTTATGTGTGTACGTGTTTGTGATGGACGATTGAATTTTAAAGAGGAAAAGACTCCGCTTCATTCAATAACTTAAAGGGCTATAAATAGCCTTACAAATCATTAGTGCATGGGATTCATGGAGGCCACAAAATAAACTAATCTACCTAAAGAAGTGGTACACCCACTCTCCTACTTCAAGGCTTCTTCCTAGACTTTCGGTCAAGCATTTACCAAGTCTACCCAGGGAATTATTAGACGTAAACATACTAAGTTACTAATTAATAAGTAAAACAAATAACAAAACTAAAAATCAAGATTAAAACCCAACAAGAATCAGTAAGAGTAAGCAATTAATGTGCGGAGCGGCCAAACACAGAGTGTTCTACCACCAAACTGGCACCAATTCATCAAGAATTAAAGAATTCTGATATCAAAAGTTTGATCAGAATTGGAAGTCACAGTAAATCAAACCACAAAACAGAACCGACGTAATCATAGGAACATAAACAGTAAGCCATATCGCAAACCCTAGAATCGAAGCAAGAGAAGAGGCAACAAAATCAGAAAGTTAAACCTGATTTTAAAAGCCAACCGTAAGATAAACCCCACGGTCAGAAGCCAACAATCGCCACCAACCATCGCCAACCACCGTAAAACCAACCGTAGCCACCAAAACAGAAAGTTAAGGCACCGAATTCAAGTAATGGGTGGGAAAACCAGAACGAAACAACGATTTAGCAAGAAAAACCCCAGCGATTAGGTTAGAGGGTTGCATCGGTTCAAAGGGAGAAAGAAGGAGTGATAGCATCGGTTGAAGAAGGAGAAAGCCGGTTGAAAGGAAAGGTAACGGAGAAAGAGCGTATGTTGGTATTAGAAAGAAGGGCCATGTAATTTAATATCAATTAATGATGATGGAGCATCTCGAAATATCACTATAAACACCACCTGATATTTAAGTGTGCATGATTGCCTCTGTGTCCTAGAGAATTTGAGCAAACAAAGCTTCATCGCTCGATCATCTTTTGCATGCATATCTTTTACTTTTTGATTTGAAAAACATTTGATATATATTTAATTTTTAAATTCGATTTGGAAATATAATAATAACATATACTCTACTTCTTTATGGTTAAAGAGTGGCATCAGATTCCTAAAGTTTTATTTACTTTTAGTTAATTTATCACAAACTGACCAAAAGAAAAGAAGTAATTAAAGAATCCGTATCTTTAGAATGCTTTAGCTTTCAGCAACCCCCCTTCCATAAACTCCTCTTTCAGAATTCACTTCTAGTCTTAGCCTTTCGAATTTTAAAATAGATCGAGTGTTTTCGAAGAAGATTGAGTTCTACAAAAAGCTAAGGTCAAGCATTCTCTAATCTTTTATCGATCTTTTCATACATATATATATTGTGTTAATTTACGATCCCATGTTTGTTTAAGTGCATGTTTTTTCCCCTTAAAAATACCTAGATTACGGAATCAAATAACGAATATGGGTTTGTGTAAGAAAACAAGGAATTGAAAAACATGTGTGTGCAGTGTGCTTTTGCGAAGTAGATCTGTACAAAAATGAGGGTACATTGTACATATGATGTGTGTTTTTCAAATGAAACCCAATAATCCTACTAATTAAGTCGTTCATCGTATTCATTTAAATTTGGTTTGCAAGGAAAAACATGTGTGCTTTTGCGAAGATGATGCTCACGAAAATTATTTATTGTGAGAAACATATAAACCTCACAAAATTTTATGTATTAATTCTAGCTAATTTATTCCATGTCTTGATTTATTCATTTTCATGCTAATAATCTAACATTACCATCTATATCTCAATAACACATATATTAGCTAGATTGGTGTATAATCCCTAGCTACTATACAATATCAATCATATTATTATAGAGGTTGAAGCATACAAAATAATCCTCCAAAATATTAACAAAATTTCAGAGTTTTAACTTTTAACAAATATTTGGTGTACTTTATAAGATATCTATGAACAACAACTTGATTTCCATCGACTCGGACAAGTTTTAGGTTATGGCCAGGTTAATATACATTCGGCTTAAAATGCTTAATTTTTTGAACGTTGATCAAAACATGGCTGGGTTGGGTGCAAAGCACCTTTTTGTTCAAACTTTGAAGTTATTAGCAATATAGTTATTTGCAAACTTCATGTATCCTTCAATGAACAATTAAGCAGACACGTAAGCTGTCTTAGTTTATATAATACTAGTTTATGACCCACGTAATACGTGGATATTTTTAATAAATATTATTTAAAATAATGTAAGAATACTATTATTATTCATCAATGATTGTTTTTAAAAGTTTATTTTTAGTTTAATATATTTTAATTTATATAAATTGAAATTTTAGTTTATACATAATATAATACTTATATATTTTACTACAAATTAATATTTATAGACTAAAAATAATAGAGTTATTTATATTTTTAAAAAGAACAATTGTATTTATTTTTTATTATTTATAGATTAAAAATAACATAATGTATTTATCTTTTAAAAATGATAAATTGTATGTATCTTTTATTTTATATAATAATAAGTTGTATTAATCTTTTATGATGATATGTGGAAGTTTATTAACTCATGTGTTACATAAGCATTTAAAAAACCTAATTATTTTTTGAGAATTTAAACTTAGAAACAAATACACAATTGTTATATGCATGTGATAGAAACATGTATTTATTTTATCAAAAGTTCAATTCAACTAAAACATTTATAATGTTTATCAACTATACCATTTTGTATAAAATCAATGTAGGATGTCATAAAACCTTTATCCATAAACTTTTAACACAAACTTAATTTTATTTTTTTAATTATAGGCATGTGAGATTAATTCAATATAAAAAGTAATAAAAAAACGTGTGCTCGATTTAAATTTAAAACGTTTTAACATTAAACAATCCAAACATAAAATTTAAAAGAAAATAGTTTATCTAATTATTAATACAATAAGATCAATTATGTTTTCTAAATAAGAAAAACTCAAACATGTAATCTAAATCCAGTTTATAAAAAAGTAACATAAACTACTTTTGTAAGAATTAATAATTATAGAAAATTTTAAAAATAAAAATAGATTCTAAATTTTATAAATTAGTTTAAATTTTAAAAGTCAATATTTATGAATGAAAACATAAGAAATATAAGAAGGAAAAATTGTATCTAATTTGTCAACATTTTATACTTAATATGATTTAACTAAAAAATTTATGTTATATTAATAAATAAATATCTCTTTTAAGATATTAATTATACAAAACAAATACAATTATAATATGCATGTATCAAATTTAAAGACAATATATATGTTTTAGTTATTAGTAACCTATTGGTTTAAATTCTTTTAATATAATAAATTGAAGTAATTAATGTAAGAAAATAAATTAGGAAAGAAAGATAAAAGGTTATTTATATATTTTTTTAATTAATTAAATTTATTATTGAATAGTTCTAAATTAGGAAAAAGAGCGGGAAAATTAAAAAGTAATGTGCTAAGAAGATGACACGTGACAATGAGATGTTCTCATTTATTATAATATATAGATTATATAACAATTCTGTTTTCATGTGATAACTTTTGATATATTGTATGTTTTTAATATTTGAATACATCATTATGATTGTATTATTTTTGTCTACATTCTGATGATAAAATTTACCATTGTCGGAACCATTTTCGTGAAGCAGCATGCAACTACCTAAATATATTTTATTTTATATATAATATATAGTTGTTTTGTTTTTCTATTAAAACGCTTGATATATTATATTCTATAAAAATTAAAATATATCATCATGATCGCTTTCCTTTTATCTACATTTTAACATAAATGTGTATTTCGTCTCAAAATATATATTTTAAAATGATAAAATTTTATTATTTAGTTGATTAGTCGATCGCACTCTTTCGTTCACCGAATACTAAAGCCAGCTCTCACGTAGGTAAGCCACTAATTTTTGTATTATTTTATATATAATATATAACATTTTTGTTTTCCTGTGATAATATTTGATATATTACATTTTATTATAATTTGAATATATTATTATGATCGCATTATTTTAATCTACATTTTGATATTAAATTTGTTATCGTCGGAATTATTTTTATCAGGCAGGGTAAATATGCAGCTAACTAATTATTTTATTTCATACATAATATATACTTGTTTTGTTTATATGTTATAATGTTTGATATGTCATATTATATAAAATGACTAATATATCATTATGATTGCATTTTTTTTAATACATTCCAACAACATAAAATTGTTTTTAGTCTCAACTATTTATAAAATGACTAGTTTTTTATTATTTAGTTGGTTGATGAATCACAATCTTTCCATAGATAAACTTATATTGAAAGCAGATATCGAATGATCCTCGGATGAGAATCACAATTGGTGGCTAATATTATTTTATTATTTGAAAGTAATATATTTATACAACCACAATTTATGATCCCGGTGCAACGCACGGGGTAAACGACCTAGTTTTAATAGATAACAAAATTCAAATCGTTTGATTATACGAGCTAATTCAAAATTAAATTAATTTATTAATAATAGTTGTTTAGTCGATCAGTTGTGAGCAATTGTATATATATTTTAGACGGTTTTAATTTGTGCTTTTTACTCAATAACTTGTGAGAGATAAATTATAAAACAAAATCTATCTATTTATATATATTATAGGTTATTGAATTGACATCTTTGTTATCATATTCAAAAGGGAAATTTTCATACGAAAGCATTGTACGTACTTCAGGTTTATTTTTAATATGGCCATAAAACGTACTATGTTTTATCAAAAATAAAAGATAATGAACTTTTAACACTTTAGAAATACGATGATATTTTATTTCATACTATTTTTAACTTATTTGTTTTTGAACGACAAATTAGTGTACTCTTACTCCTAATTCTAAATTACTTATTTGCCCCAAATGGGGACTTTAGAACTTATGTCTCCACTTAAATTTCAACTTGTCTCCAACGAGAGTCGAATCCGTGACCTTTTACTTACATACCACCTTTATGCCAAATGGGTTAAAATTGACGACGAATCGACGATGTGTATTCTTCAAACATTAATTAGGGTACGATGCAAAGGCATTTTAGTGGATAACTTAATAATGGAATTCTGAAATATAATAAAAAGCCGACTTCACACTATTTTGGTCTTTATCACCAAATTAAGTTGTTCATCTTATTCATCTCATCTTTTTATTTTGAGTTATGGTAATTTTTGATCATCCAACTTTCAAATTTGTTTCATTTAACCATTAAACTAGTTTTTATACATTTAGCCACTAAACTTATTTTTGTGTACACATTTAACCACTAAACTATTTTTGTACATGTTTAGACACTTTAAATTATACACATTTTGCCATTAAACTATCATATTTTGTACACATTTGACCACTAAACAATTATATTTTATACATATATATTTGACTACTAAACAACCATATTTTGTACACATATATCCACTACGCATGCTAATGGGGTGGGGCGGAGATTTCATTTTCCAATCCATCCCCGCTTTTAATCTTTTCCTTCATTCCCCGCTCCATCCCCATTGGGGAATGAATCCATATCTCCATTCCCGTCCCAGTTGCATCAGGTTTCTCAACCTAAGTTTAAATTATAAATAGTAGTTTAGTAGAAATTGTATGTAAATAAATCAATCTAAACATATTTGGGTTGTTTACATATATAATTTTATAATAAAACTAAAACATAGACAATACAGTGCGTACGATTAGGTTTGATAACTCTGTTTAGTTTATACATTACGTAACAACCTACTTTTTCATTTGTCTTGTTTTGATCACTAATTAAATGTAATTTTTTCATCTCAAAAGGTGGTTGTACTTTCAAATCTGTCGCAATTTGATGATTAAGCAATCCTTCAAGCAAATACACATCTCCAATGATACGGTGTGAGTCTGGTTCTTCGTATAGATAATACCCTACTACTAGTAGAAAAAGCGGATTCCGAAGCTACAGTAGAAGCTTGGATGGTTAGTAAATCTCGAGACATGTCGGTTAGAACGGGAAATTGAGAAATTGAGATTCCCTTCCTTGCCACCAATTCAAAATATCAAATTGTGTGAATTGTTGGGGTCCCATAGTGGCCAAAAAATCGGTTCCCATATATTTCCCAAATTCGCTAGTTGATGGTTCGTCACCCTCACTCCTCACCATATATATTGTAATTACAACAATCTTAGGGTTTCGGCTTGTTTCTAATACTCCAATAATCGTTGGTGCATTTGTAGAACCAATACGGGTGGAAGTACGTGGTAGAACTTTGAATTATTATTTTTCCGAGCGTTTTTTGAATTTTCGGTTTCAAGAATGCGTTTTGAGAGAGTTTTAGTATTGTGACTAAACCAAACTCAACATACATATTTATAGAATGTCAGGGATGACAAAATGGTAAAAAAACAAAAAAAGGGCCACAAACGGCTACTTTTTTAAAAAGGTCCAAACTCGTTTCCCAACAACCGGTTATGTACGGCCATATCCAAACAGGTTGCAAACCTACGAGTTTTCTTAAAACCGTCAATTTTTTTCGGTTTTGGTTTTTTTTTTTGTGCACGACTACATCTACAGTTGTTTAATTTATCCAAACGAAATTTATTGGATTCTCACCCAATATGTAAAGCAGCATGCATGTCACAACATATGTGCTAGCTTATGGGCTGTGGGGTTACCAACTTTTGTGAGGTTTGCTGGCAACCATATACTCATCAATCAGTGAGAGCTGAGGAAGTCACATAATTAGAAAACAAATAATTGATTTAAAGTAACTTTAATTTGATGATAAAAAACCTTTCTATTTTCCTTTCATAATTCACTTAATTATTCTCTTTACATCCTCTCAAATTTTGAATCCTATTGTTTCATAGAAGAAGATATCTTAACAATCCAAAGTTCAGGTATTCGATCTCTAATCTCCAGCTTATATATATTATTATTTAATTATTTACAAATTATGATATATGCTTGTTGTTATAAAAAAAGGGAAATGCTGGCTACTTTGACTTACTAGCTAGGTAGTCATGATCTTGGCTGCATAATACAACGTAACGAATTGAAATGAATTGAAGAATCTTATTTGAATGAATTACTAGTATATATATTATCCGTGTACTACACGGAATAGTAGATAATTTTTTTTTTCAAAACTATATATATCTGAAAAATTATTACGAAAACTACAAATAAAATAGGAATATTATACTGTTAAAGTGATTTTAGAAAATATATAAAATGAGTTAAATGTAAAATACATAACTAAAAAAAAAATAATGACCAAAAAAGGAAAAAATTATGGAAGCTAAGAAGTTTGGATAAAAAGCCAACAAAAGATGTGAGTTATAGACTTAAATTTAAATTTGAAATCCAAAATAACAGGAGTTATAGACTCAAATTTAGATTTGAAATTCAAAATAATAGGATGATATTTTGGTTCTAATTAATTTAATTAATTCAATTATTATATTAATATGAAAATTATAGATTATACATGTGTCATATCCACGTTATGCCAAGTGGCATTCTAGTTAGGTGCCAAGTGACATCTATTTACTCTTTTAATAGAATAGATAGATTTGCATCAATGATCACCAACCATGCACTCATCTATCATAGGCTCATCTATTTATACACTGACTTTAAAATCATTAACCAACTCCTAACAAACTAATTACACATTAACGTACCCCACTTATTATTAAGGATATTACAACTTCCATCCTTATATTAGACGGTGTCGTTTAACTCTGTCGAGTTTCATGTTTGTTAATTTGACTGACTCATTTGCATCCATATATTAATTACAACTACTTTCTCCTCATATATAGAGGAAAAACCAAAAGAAAATAAGAAAAAAATGTTGGACACAATTAGTGGTTAATAATCAACTAAAATTGGAAACCTTATATTACCTTTGATCTTTAATCAATGTGGATTCCAGCAATATAACTTGCTTGGTTGATTCTTCACTATAAATACAATGGCAAGATGATATGGCTGCCTTGTAAAAGAAGCAATTTTTAACCAATAGTCGCCTAATTGGTTATTTGGTAAAAGTGTTCTCAAATTTTGTAATCGAATGGATTTTTAGTATTCCTTTTTTATCCTAGATTCGTGGAACTGAATCAAAATAAAGGAAATATTCGTTGGTTAAGTTGCACACAAACCAACGAGTGTCACTCTACTTTATTTGTTGATCGATTCTCTCCATAAAATATTTCTTTTGGAATACCTTCAAGAATGTTAATGATATTGGGAATTCCTTTTGACATCTTCTGTTCGCAAACTGATCAACAGTACGTCAAGTGTGTGTGTGCAGAAATGATTCTGATGTGTGTCCATGTGCAGTAAGAAAGAAACACAGAAGAGTATGTATATATAATAACTAACTTTATTATATTATCAACACACACATAATCACATTGTTTTGCTTCCTTATATATGCATCCAACCGGTGCAATCAAAGGGTGCAATGGTTCATAATTTGGCACGAGTTATAACCACCAATAACTCTTATCCTCTATATAAATCATCATCCGGCTTATATATATACAACCGATATACAACCATGTCCTATACATAATAATTAACATTATAAACATAACATAAAGTTTTAATACTTATAAAAGATTTCCAACAAATGAAACGTACAAAAGCTTTAAATCCAGAAAAATATGTACCAAGGCTTCCAAGTTCTAGTTTATTTATGAGTGTAAGTCGACCACCAAAATCTATCTTTCCAAAATGATAATTAACTAATTCCAAAACTTGTCAATAGTTATGAGGCTCCAAATTGATCCCATTGACACGCTTACTCCAATCGACAGGAAGACCCAAATAAATAGATATATGGGTGAATATATTTTAGAAGTCTTACACCCCAACATAGAAGGCATCCTCACAATTTTGATATAGTTAATCCGGCACCAATATATTTACTTTTTTCTCACTTCAATTCACTTTTAAGTCAGACGCCACAACCAAAACATGTATATTTATATTTGTACGTACTCATTTTTATGTAATTTCTTCCTAGCTAAGTTCTAGTCGATCGAATCTCTTTTGTCATTCAATATAAATGGTTGACATTTTTGATAGAGAAAATGGTTTATTTTGAAAAAAAAAAACAACAAACTTTTATATTTTTTTATCAGTCTAGTCTTTCCGGTTTTTCTTCCCTCAATTTAGTTGGTATACTTTTTGTTTGTTTGTTTTGGTCCTGTATTTAAGACAAATACACCAAATCAATAAAACATTGAACGTATAATAATTACTTTTTAAGCACATGAGCAGTATAAACCATAATATATACTCTCTTGTTAATTTGGTCTGTAGGTCATCCCATATAAAACGACTAAAATGATTACGTAGGATAAAAGTATACGTGCTAAAGTAGGAAAAATAATACTAGATGGACCAAACCAATAAAAAGTGAAAGTTTGTTGGTTTTTTTAATATACACCCTAGAGAAAATTAAGTGCAAAAAAATGTAATACACTTTAGGTCAAAATTTTCTATTCCGAGTAATATGTTATGTTTGATCTAACAGAAAGTAATATACTCTTAGAATATTTGAGAAAAAAAATTAAAATGTAATATGTTATCTATCATTACCTAGATCCGATCCGATTAAATCCATTGTATATGTTTCGTCAAGTCAAAAGAAATAATTGATCTGATGATCCGATAGATCGATATTCTTACATGGATGATCTGTCTAGGGTCGAAATTTAATTGATCTTTAAAGTACACCACCAACACCTCCACTTGCTCCCACACCTGCCAATCACTACAAGAAAATCAGCTTTTTGCGACGGTTGTAATGTCGTCGCAATTGACCCTTTGCGGTGACATGTCGTCGCAGATGAGTCGTCGTCGTAGGCGCCTCGTAGCTAAACATCTTTTGCGACGACAAGTTCCACCTTTTGCGACTACATTTTTAAGCAATATCGTGTTGACACGTCAGCGTTTTTTGCGAAGACAATGTCGTCGCAAAATTTTTTACGAAAATTAATTCAAAATTAAAATAAAAACAATTTGCTACGACAGAGTTGCCGCTAAAGGTATCTTTTTGCTACGACATTTTTAGATTTGGCGACGACATGTGTCGCTAAAAGTTAAAAAAACATTCCAGTGGGCTTTGGCGACGACATGTCGCCGCAAAAGGTCAACATGTCGCAAAAAGTGACAAAAAAATGCACGGTTTTTGCTGTTTTTTGGCCCCCAATCGGGTTATATAAACTTGTTTGCAGATGTTACAATTTGATATGTTTCAACAAACTCAAATCTAATACATTTCAAAACAACGATAGTTACAAAAGATTTACTAAACAAACATTTACAATTAAAAAAAACATTACATAATATAAACTAATAATCTTCTTCGTCTTCGTCGTTTTCCTCGTCTTCGTCATTTTCCGAGTCTTCGTCATAACCAGGAACATCTATATTTGCGGCTCTTAACGCATTGTATAAAAGTTCTTGTCGAGCCATTAATTTTTGTTGCTTTTTTGTTTGTCGAGCAACTAATTTATCAACTTCTGCTTTTGAATACGTTTCTGGTTGTGATTGAGACTTTGAACTCGATAAACTGTCTGATAATTTTCTCCCAATTCCGCGATTATGACCACGACGTTCTCCCAAGGTTTGAGACTGTATTCTTCTTCGGTCATCGGGTTGGAACTTCCGACTTGACAAAAAAATTTCGATATTATATATATTTCATAATAAACACTAAAAAAATATTTATATACAATTTCATGCATTTAAGTAAAACGATTACTTACATATTGTCTTGCAGCAATGTCATTGGCGAAAACGTTATTTCGTCGATACATATCACCAAATTGGTCGATAATACTAGGAAACTGACCCGTCGTACGGTCGTACTGTAACACATTTAATGTATTTGTAAATAAATCAATTGTAATTGTATATAACAACCATCATATAAAGTAGAGTAGTACTAATATTTCAACAAGTCTATATATTACCAAATAGATATCATAACTATACTATACATATCAATTCGTCGCAAATTATCAAGTATCTTTTACCAAGTATATGTAATTGTATATAACAATCATCATTTAAAGATAAAAATATATGCATATCAAGTCTATACAAATTATCAAGAATACATTCACTATCTCTATAATACCTTTTGCCAACTAATATTACAACAAGTCTATATATATTACCAAATATATATCATAACTATACTATACATATCAATTCGTCGCAAATTATCAAGTATCTTACCAAGTATATAGACACACATACACAAGTGTATACATCATCATCTTTATACCAACTATATGTAATTGTATATAACAACCATCATTTAAAGATAAAGTCTATACAAATTACCAAGTCTATACAAATTAGCAAGTCTGTACTAACTATATATATGCATATCAAGTCTATACAAATTAGCAAGTATACTATATTTATATATATCAACTATCATTTAGAGATAAAGTGACTTACACGACGATCTTGTATTTAAACGTATGCTTGGGATCCATGATAACTTGGATAGAGTTGTTTCGCTCTATTTACAGCATTTACAACTCCTCGATGTACGGTCCCCTCTTGCATAAAGTAGTCACAATACTTGTGCCACTCATCAATTTCCATTTGTTCGGGAGGGGAATTTCGAATGTCATCCGGATGTTCGTACCCCCCTCGACTGCTAAAGTGTTTTATTTTAAAACGGAATTTTCGATCTTTAAATCTAGAAGCACATTGTGCATTAACTCCCGCAACTATTGCGTCGAATGTGGACCCGACAATTGAGGTCCCATGTCAAAGTATGTCTGCAATTTATAAAAAATAGTCATGTTAGTGTGTATTTTAATGTCTTTACAAAAATATATTAAACAAATTTAACAGTAGTTCAGGCCAAAGAGGGGCTTTTAGATGATCCGGTACATCACTCCACGAATTATAATATTCAAGTTGTTGAAACCGCTAGCATTATCTCCAAGGGCTCGATACGTCCCCTGTTTAATATCAAACCATTCAACTTTCTTTCGAGTTGTATGATCCATGTCTTTACGTACACCTTTACTAATTGATGTACATTCTGATTGGAACACACGCAAGTACATTCTGATTGGAACACACGCAACTGACGTGCAATATTCGGGGCATCTTCGTTTCTGTCCGGACGATTAAATTTCATGTGAACACCTCGAAGATACATTGAGCACAACGTTAAGGGTTCGTCTGCAACATATCCCTCTGCTATAGAACCTTCGGGCCTAACTTTATTTCTGACATAATTTTTTAAAGTTTTTTATGTATCTTTCAAACGGATACATCCATCTCATGTAAACGGGCCCACCTTGAATAGCCTCGTCAGGTAAACGCATAACCAGATGAATCATTACGTCAAAAAAAGCCGGAGGAAATATTTGCTCAAAAGTACACAAAACATTGATCAACTGTTCTTAGCTTTCAACATATCCGACTCCATCAAATTCTGAGCACAAATTTGCTTAAAAAGTGAACAAAGTTCGATTATGGGCGTCGAAATTGTTCGATCCAAGTACCCATGAAATCCAACTCGAAGCAACCGTTGAATCATCACATGACAGTCATGAGACTTCAAGCCAGCTATGTTGCTATCATTATCGGTCACTCTCCGTTTGAAGTTTGATCCAAATCCGTATGGTAGTTTAACTCTTTTATCGAATTGACAAAAGCCCCGCCTGTTTTTAGTTGTGAAAGAGTACATGAGATGAGGCTTTGAAAACTTTCCGTCTCCTCTATCTTGGAGCCACAACTCATTTCGTATGTTCAAAATTTTCAAGTCAATTCTCGCATTGTGAGTGTCTTTAGATTTATCATTCATTAATAATGTACCCAACAAACTCTCACATACATTTTTTTTTTCAATATGCATGACATCCAAATTGTGTTTTAGTTCAAGAAAAGTCCAATGCTCAAGTTCAAAAAAGATAGATCGTTTACTCCAGTTCAATTCGGTCACATCACGTTTCCTTTTGACACCCCCAAAACTAGGATGTTTCCCAATCCGCGCCAGTAATTGAGCAAGTTGTTCTAAGATTGCATCATTGTTGAACAATCTAGGACGACATTTCTTCTCAACCTTCCCATCAAACATTTTGCTTTTTCTCCAAGGATGGTTTATGGGAAGGAATCTTCTGTGACCAACATAAGCAGTTTTCCCTGACGAGTAGATGTGGTGTCTTCATTACATGTAGGACATGCTTTATAGCCTTGACCACTCCAACCAGATAAGCTACTACGAGCTAAAAATCATTAATGGTCCATAAAAGCATTGCACGCATTGTGAAAACAGTGTTTGTGACAGATCTCTCGTCTGGACTCCGTCAAACCATAGACTCTTCAATTCATCAACCAAAGGCCGCAAAAAAACGTCAATGTCTTTCCCAGGTGACTTAGGACCAATGATTAACAACGTCAACATGAAAGATAACTCTTTCATACATAACCATGGGGGCGTATTGTATGTTGTCAATATGACCGGCCACATGCTATAAGACAGACTCATATTCCCATATGGATTGAAACCATCAGCAGCTAACCCTAATCGAACGTTTCTAATTTCTCTTGCAAAATCTGGATAGCTTTCATCAAAATTTTTCCATGATTTACCATCAAACCGGGTGGCTCATCTTACCTTCTTCTCTGTAGTGTCCAGTAGCATGCCAAATCATACACTTTGCAGTGTGTTTAGAGCTATACATACACTTTAGTCTGGGAGTCAAAGGAAAATAACGCAACACTTTGTTAGCAACTTTCTTCGCTACGGTGTCTTTGTCTTTCCATCTACTTTCATCACAGATTGGACAACTCTGCATATCAACGTTCTCCTTCCAAAATAAACAACAATCATTCTTACAAACGTGGATCGATTCGTATCCTAACCCTATCTTTTTCATTATCTTTTTAGTTTCGTAATGTGACGATGGAATGTTGTTGTCTTTAGGAAATGCAGATCTAAGAAATTCTAGCAATTGGTCAAATGGACTATCAGTCCATTTATTCAATACTTTCATGTGCGACATCTTTGCTAGAAAGTCCAATGAAGACATCCAGTCACAACTAGGGTATAGCTCGGTCTCGACAAACGTAAATAGCTCATCAAGATCGTCATTTGTAGCGGGAGGTGTAATGGGCTCATTAATAGTCTCATGAGTGTCTGTGTTGCGTTCATTGTCAATATTTTCCCAACGAATATCGTTAAAGACATCAACCATCTCATCTGTCGTTTGAGACATGTCATGTAGTACTGGAGGCGGATTAAGTTGTTCACCGTGATACCACCATGTCTTGTAACCAACGCTAAACCCCCATCTATGTATGTGAGCCCCAATATTTTCAATTGTACCCCATTTATGGTTATTACATTTTTCACATGGACAACAACATAATTTAGCCCCATTGAAGTGATCTTTACACCTCTCAAGAAATGTGTTAAGACCATTAATAAACTCATCGGAAGTACGATTTCTACACGTAGTCCAACTCTTATCGATGGTCATAACTGCGTTCGTAATAATTAATTATCAATACCAAGAAATGAAAACTAACAAATCATATTAACTTAATACGAAACTGAGAAGTGTAAGGGTAGTCATTCTAACCCACTTTCTGAATGTTTTGTCTCATATATGAATGTGTATCATTAATTTACTATTCAACATTTTCCCTTAACTCCCCAATATGTGTAGGAAATACATATTCGTATGAGCGAAGGGAAAATATTTACCGAATTTTTCTCAAATAGTAAACCAATCATACACATCCATATCCTAAATGAGACAAAACATTCAAAAAGCAATCCCAAACAGGGGACTTTCCGAAATTAATTCCTAATAAATTAATTTCAGATGGGTGACTTACGGTATAAACACACGCTTATAAAAATAGTAATATTTTATTATCTTATTTTGAATAATAATAATATTAAATGAATATGTGATTATAGATGTTCATACTAAAAAGTAATAATAAAAATAATATATGTTTTAGTTTCATGTTACTTTAAATTAATAATAACATTAACATTGTTCTAATTTTATGTTTCGTCTTTATTAATTAACTTTATGTCACTTTAAAGTAATATATGTTTCTATTTGATGATACTTTAATATATGTTTTAAGTTAATGTTACTATTAATGAATGTATGTTTTAATAACACTAATTAATATACATATTAATATATGTTTTAATTTGATAATACCTTAATATATGTTTTAATTTGCTTTTATATGTTTTAATAACACTAATCAATATACATACTAATATATATCTTCATTTTATGACATTTTAAAGTAAAATATATGTTATAATTAATCTAATGTTACTTTAATTTAATGTATGTTTTAATAACACTAATTAATATAATTAATATTAATATATATACTAAAATACGTTATACTTTTATGATACTTTAAAGTAATACAAACATACATACACATATATACAAATTCTAATCTTATGTGATATCAAATAATGCATATTAACTTATTTCGTTTAAATATTATATGAATTTTTTAATTTATTTTTTTTAATTTATGTTACTTTAAAAGTAATAATTTTTTTAATAGAAATAACTAACATATGTTTAATAACACAAGTTAACACTAATTACAAATAATAATACTAAACTAAACACACTTTTAAAAATATGTATTAACATACATAATATAATTATAATTTTTTCATACTTTCTAAGCAATAAAAAATATATTGCAATTATATACACTTTTTTCATATCATAAAAACTCTATATGCATATAAAATTTATTTTTTCTATTAAAAATCATATTAAAAGCAATCATATTTTTAGCACAAATTTAATACATAATATTTTGAAAAATGATTTAAAAACTTAAATAATATGTAAAAATCAGAAAATAAAAAATACTAACCTCAAATGTCGACCCACTAGAGTTTTCACCGGACCCGGAACAACTACAAATGTCAACCACCGGAGAAATAAAACAAACCTTGAGTTCCTAGAAATTTACATAATAATAATGACATTTATGTTAAAAGAAACCAACCTTAAACTTTATTTGGAAATAACCAAATTGTCGTCAGAGCTTCAACCAACCGGAAAATTGGAGACCGCAAGTCGCCGGAAGAAATGGAAGAAGATGGCCGGCGTAGCTTCAACCGAGGGTGGCCGCCGGAGCTGCAGCGAGGGTGGCCGGAGATGGAACCGAGAGAGAAACCGGAGGAGAGAGAGGTAGGTGAAAGGGTAAAATATGAAATCGACTGCTGCTTTGTGTAGGTTAAAACGCTAACCCTTGTGTGGCGACATATGTGTCGTCGTTGTATCCCTATCGCGGCGACAAGTCGTCGCCAATTCCCTAAAATGTCGTCGCAGATACCTCGAAAAAAAAACACGGTCTTTCTACCGCGCAAAAACTATTTTCGTGCAAAAAAAAAAATTTATATCTATTACCTTTTTGCGACGATATTGTCGCCACAAAAGGTCTTCCCCGAATATTGACCACTTCAAGTCAAAAAGCAGGCTTTTTTTGTCTTTTAGTGGGCTATTTGCGACGACACTTGTCGCCGCAAAAAGCCTCCGTCAAATTTTCTTTATTTTCTTGTAGTGAATGCCACCATTCACCAATGATGCCACCACCTCCACTACTACAACCACCGTCAAGCAGGGATGAGGGTAGGTGTAGGGATGGGTGTGGCTAGAGTGAGGGTGAGGGTGCATCGATGTAAGAAAGAGGGCTGGGTAGGAAAGGGTATGATGGCGATAAGGTGGGATGGGTGGGTATGATGGATAAGGTAGGATAGGATGTGATGAAATAGAGACAGGGGTGAAAGTGGAAATAGAGACAGGGGTGAAGGTGAGGAACGGGGTGGGACAAGGAGGGTGAGGCACAAGGTGGGATAGATGATTTAGGGGTCGAAGTTTATCACGCTGCGACAGTACGAGTGTTTGTGGTTCTATAAAAATACATAAATGTTACAACTCATTAATCGCTACAAAGTAAAAGAAATTATATTCTACAACTGTCCCATATGAGTTTTCGTCTTTTGAAAATGAGTTATTAGTTATTACAAGTAATTTTTTCAGGTGCAAATGCAACAATCAATTTCATCACTAATTGAATTGTGTAATTACTTGTGGAATTTGTGGAGAATTATTAGAAACTCTTCCATGTGATGGAAATTCAGATCTTAGTTATTTTTTTTTCAAAAATCGATAAATATTGTCCAATGAACTAAAACAATTAAACTAATGTAACTTAATGTTAATTGATAAATACTCAAATTAAGTCTTAGAGATTTAATAATCTAAATATCTAAAAGACTAAAATAATAAAAAAAATATTTTTTACAAACAACAAACAAGTAAGTAGCAATAAGATTAAGAATATATTCCTAATCCAATCCCAAATTTACAGTGTCCAATTATGAGTTAGCCCAATAAATGAAGGTTCAATACACATGTAATTTTAAATTATTTGTTAAATGCATAACAAACTATTAGGTTTTAGTATATTTCTTAGAGTTTGTAACAAATTTTTTTATATGTCCAAAATTTACAAAAACTAACAAAAATATTGGGGTCAACCTTAAAAAATCATAGGAGTCAAAAAATGTTCGATTATATATATAACACATACAATAAAAAAAAATTGTGGGGGTCGTCACTAGATCCACCCCTGTAGATGAGGGCAAGGTAGGTGGGTGTACGTGGGGTGGGCCATGAGCTTAAGGGTAGGTAGGATGGGTATAGAGTAACATGAAAAACTAATAATTAAATAAGTCAATGGGATCACATCACAATGTCCATTAGCTAATAGATCAACCACGATCCATGTAAACAAATCATGTTAGATAACAACTAATTCATGTTAGCGATGGTTTGATACAACAATGGAAATAATCATGAATACCTTTATATGAAATTTCCCATTTGAGGTTGGTTTGGTTAATGATTTGGCTATCAAGAATAAGAATAAATAAACCCAAGTGATACCAAATACAACTCGCAATGTACCGATTGTATTTAACCCGGCTTGAAGTTGACCTTGGAAATTTATGAAACTCAGGAAACGACTACCTAATTCTAGCCACTTGATGATTTGTGAGAAGATATTGAGCTAAAACAAGAAAATTATGCAACCAAATAATCTTTTTAGGTTTTTTCTTTTTATAAAAACATCACACACTTAAAACTAGATAAGTTCTTGAATAAAATACTTGAATTGCATTAAAAAGTCACGTTGAATTGACTGATAAAAGTAAATTAATCATTTAAACGCATGATTTGTAAATCAACTATCACATAAGTCATTTGCGATGAGTAAATGAACTAAAACATATTAACCATGCAATTATGTATACCATTATGGTGTAAAGCGCCAAAATGCAATAATCAAATAATTAATGAATCAATCCATATTATCATGTGTAGCACCTAAGAATCAATAATATGCAATCATGAGTCTCTAATCATTTCTATCCCAAATTTAAGCCACGAAGATGAAATTGAACCTGACGCGTACTGTTCATGCTATATCAGTATCTAATGATTTCTATCTTAGATCTAAGCTAAATCTATGTTAATCCAAAGCAAAAATGACAAGAATGTTGCGAACCAATTCTGTTTTGGACAGAATCTGTTCGTTTGTTTCTTTGAATCACAGATCCGAATGAAACCATTTCTGTGATCAAAAGGGTCTGAAATTGGACAAGGAAATAATAGCGGTAATTTAACAATGAATTATATATTTCATTGATAGTAGGATCGATCCAAATACATACACTGAGTAGGCGGTTTCTCACAGCACCCTTATAAATACAATGAACCGGTGCAAGTGTTTGTGACTTGTACTTACGCTAAATAATTAATAACAGCCCCTAAGATACAATTACATAATAAAAAATATATACCTTAAAGTATTGATATTAAATACTACAAGGAAAAGCATAGAAACCCTAACCATTCTAATGTAATAAGACTACCCTTTCTTATGCTAAAATTATGTCTTTTATTCTCATCTAGGCTCCACGCGGCCACGTAGATTAAGTCATAAAGGTGTGTGGGATTTTTGACCAGTCTGTGCTAGGATAAGCCTCTACACGGACACATACCACCGTTTTTTGCCAACTTTCGCTTTTGATAAAGGAAGATGTCTGAATCATCAAATCTCGTCTAGTTAATTTCCTTGTTTTCCATTCCTTTATCCATTGGGTGGCTTTTACACACTGAACCCAAAATATGAAAGAATTCGGTATCTTTTCCACGAATTTAGGTATAAGAATCTCACAAAACCAAGAGGTAAACGAACCACAAAATATGTATATGTCGTCACAGCCATATCAGTTCATATATAATAAGAAAACTCAGATATATATATATATATATATATATTTAGGTTTATTGCTAAGACTTTTGACATTAAATTGTTCATGGAATCGAATCAAGATATATATCCCAAATAAGAATTCAACTTACAAATTAATAAAAGTGCTAGAGCTTTCGAAATAAAATAAAGGGTTGTTATTGAAAAAACAAATGTTCTTTTAACATTTTTCCGATTAAATCCAAATGTTTAAGTCATTGTACCTTCATTTGTCTAATCTAAAATTATATTTTTTTTAACTTCATGTTAAGTTGGTAAAACAATTTATATATTAGTCCAATGATTTAGTTGAAAAAACCAATTTTCTTTCATCATTTTAGCGATTAAGTCACTAGTCTTTTTTCCTTAGCTAGGTTGCTTTAATAACAACGGTTCATTACCCTTTTTTCTATTCATTGCTTAATTTATTTTACTTTCTTCATATGTAGGTCTCCCATAAAACTAGAGTTGGGAGATGGAGTTGGCAATCGAAATTATTCGTCCTGTGGTTCAATTATTGCTGGTTCCCATTAAAGAATGCATGGACTTCACAGTTTCCTCGTCAAACTACGTTAGAAAAATGCGTACCAGAATGATTCATTTAGATGCTACAGCAGCTGATGTCAAGACCCACATGGAGACAAACAATGCAAACAATCTAGAGATACCTCATCGTATCCCGGATTGGTTGGAAGAAGTCAAAAAATTTAAAACACAAGCAGAAAGCATTCCAATCGATGGTAATGGATGCTTCAATGTGAAGATGAGATACGACGCAGGAAAACGATCTTGTGACTTGCTCAAGGACATAGAACGTCTCATTAAAGAAGAAGAATCGGAGATCCAGTGGACCAATCGAAAAAAACCTCTTGGAAGAGTCGAATCAAGAAAGGCATCCAGCTCCAAACCATTCGATGTGGGTGGCCAAAGCAGCAACTTCGTCGAGTCAAGAGAAAAGATATTCAAAGTTGCATTAAAATACCTCCAACCAAATGAGAAGACCCAAAAGATCGCCTTATGTGGAATGGGCGGTGTGGGCAAGACTACAATGATGGAAAAACTCAAGAAGGTTGTGGAGGATTCAAAAATGTTTGATTGGGTGCTGAAGGTGGTTATTGGGCAAAAACTTGACCCGATTTATCATGTTCAACAAGCTATTTCAGAGCAATTGGGTCAATCACTAACTGAAACAATAAAAGAGACAAGAGCTGAGCGTCTTCAGAGAATATTCAAGTCAATATCTGAAGAAGGTAAAAAGAAGATTTTGCTAATATTGGATGACTTGTGGGAAAATATCGATCTCGAAGATATTGGACTAATAAGTCCTTTGCCAAATGGTTTCAAAATGTTGCTCACATCACGATCAAAAGATGTTTGTACTCTCATGGGCGTTGAAACAAATCGAATCCTTTTAATCCCCATCTTAAAAGACGCAGAAGCAAAAGTTCTCTTCTGGGAAATTGTAGGACTTTCAGATGGTGCTCATCCTGAGCTTCATGAGATCGGAGACGATATTGTAAAGTTTTGTGGTGGTTTGCCAATTGCCATAAAAACCATTGCATCTACTCTAATCGGCATATACGTTAAGGATGAATGGGAAGGTGTACGTTTTCGTTTAAAGCATAATGACCTTGAAGACCTTGAAGGGATTGTGCAGAATATTTTTGAAATGAGCTACAACCATTTGAGAACAGATGATGAAAAAGCAATTGTTATTCTTAGTGGCTTGTTCCCAGATGACTTTGATATTCCAAAGGAGGACTTGTTAAGGTACGGATGGGGATTAAAGTTGTTTAATAAAGTGTATACTCTACGAGAAGCAAGAAGCCGGTTGAACACTTGTGTTGGCAGGCTTGTACGTGCAAATTTGCTGACTGAAAGTGATCGCGCAGGATGTGTCAAAATGCATGATCTTGTTCGTGCTTTTGTTTTAAGTAATTTTTCAGAAGTCAAGCAAGCTTCGGTTGTAAACCATGGTGATAAGTCACAGTGGCCAAGAGAAGAAGCACGTGAGTCGGTTGCAAGAATTTTGTTGGAGTTCTCAGGCATGTCAGAGTTTCCGACAGATTTTAACTATCCAAACCTAAAACTTTTGAAGATAAAGGATAACCATCAGCTACGAAACTTTCCCAAAGATCTTATTCAAAGAATGAAAAATCTTGAGGTTTTGGCTTGTCAGTCGATTGATGCTTCATTGCTGCCTGTAATACCAGACAACACAACCAAGCTTCGCACACTATGTCTTCATACATGTTGGGTTTGGAGTGATTTGACATGGCTTGGTGATCTTATCAACTTGGAAATACTCAGCTTTGCTCATTCTGGCATCCGGAAATTGCCATCCATGATAGGGAAGTTGACAAAGCTGAAGTTACTAGACTTGACAGGATGTAATGCCCTTTGTATCGATGAGGATAATGTTTTTAGAAACTTAGACAATCTTGAAGAGCTTTATATGACAGATTGTCATGTGGGAAAACTTGGCTCAATGTGTGTTGTAAGGTTCACCGAGTCCAATCGTATAGAATTTGAGAAGCTCTCAGCGAAACTTTCTGCACTAGAGGTCGAGTTCTTAAAGGATAATGTCCAGCCAAAAAATGTGTCCTTCACGAATCTTGAAAGGTTCAAGATATCTATGGGTTGTGTCTTTCATTTTACTGAAATTGATTCATTGTATAATACTTTGAAGCTGGAAACTAACCGCAATGAGCTTCTGGAATCCAATATTAATGTTCTGTTTAAGAAAACAGAGATCCTTCATTTACAAGTGGATGACATGACTAGTCTTGAAGAGGTTTCTTCAATGGATTCCTCTCTGCACTCATTTTGCAATTTAAGAGTCCTTAAATTTGCTAATTGTAAAGACTTGAGATACCTCTTCACAATATCTGTGGCAAGTGGTTTGACCAAACTTGAGCGCCTCACAATTTCCTGGTGTCCTGTTCTAGAAGCACTGATACATGATGAGAATAGTGGAGCTGGAGCTAAGGGGGTGATTAAATTTCAAGAGCTAAAGGTTTTGGATTTGCAGAACCTACCAAAGCTTGTAAGTTTCTGTGACAATGGCAATGTAGTTGAGCTACCAGAATTGGTGGAGTTGAATCTTTTTAGCGTGCCGCATTTCACTAGCATATATTCAGAGGATAATACACGTGCCGTGCAACCATCGTTTACTACTGAGGTAAGTAAATAAGTTTATTTTGTTCTAAAAAGTGAATTAAACATATATAGTGTGTATGAACAATGTAACTTGAGCTTGTCTTATACATTAAGTAAAATTTAAAAGTCAAAAAGTTATTTCACTTATTCGTTACATTATAAATTATAAGGCGTGCAAATATATATATATATATATATATTTCTTGGATCCAACAAGGCATCACTACTACCAAAAAGCCTTTTAACCCTGATTAAATTCTGAATAGACCCCGGTTTATAAACCGGGGTTGACGGAGGGGAGGCTGTTGATATGTGTTATACACCCCGGTTTTTCAACCGGGGTTGAAAGTTTATATACCCGGTTTCTTAGTACTAAACCGGGGTTGAATACACCCAAATTATTTTTTATAAAATTTGATGTACCCCGTTTATGTAACAAAAACCGGGGTTAAATATATTATTCTTTTTCTGAATCCATATTAAGTTTGAATACTATTTCCAGAGGCAGTAAATATAATAAATCAGGAACAAAATGCTTCCTAAACAAAACTGAACAAACTAACCACAAAATACAATGCTAAGTTTTTAATAAAAACTAATATAACAAACCCAATTCATACAACTATCATTTGTCTAAACTTGAAGGACAAGCTATTTCAAGCACTTGGTTACCTCATATTGATTCAAGTCACAAAATGACATTGAAAACACACCCCCAATTTTCCCTTCAAATATAAATGTTGCAGCTAGAAGCATACGAGAATATGTGGCTTACCTAACAACATTTTTTACATGCACGTACATAGATCATTAAACATTTGGCTTCCTTGTGTGTATTGACTAGCAAAACCTACATAAACCATAAAAAAAAACTTAGGAATTCTAAGTGATATATATAACTAAAATGACAAGGGTAATGATCACAATTATTGATCTCTACTACTAATGAAATGAAACACAACTGTTTAGTTAAGCATCAAATGTATCACCATCCAACTAAGTCATAATCATTTAATGAGGTTGTGTACATGCTGAGGTAAACAGAGCCATTATTAAAAGTATATTAAGTTAATTTATTTGTATTACTACCATACTCAAAGCTCAAAGGGAATTTATGTTTTGAATCATGTTTTAAAGCATCGTACCCTAATTAGTTAATGCTATGGACTCACTTTAATTCTTGAATGAATGCTTATTTTAACCAAACATGCTTTCCATAGTATTGATTATCGAAGGAAAATAAGACAGATGGCTAGAATTTTGAGTTGTAAGATCAAAACAAGAATATAACAGTTTTATTTTTTATCCATTTATTTATTGCTAATTGATTAATTTAGGATATGTTTTATCTATGAAACCGACAAAACTAAAACCTTAGCTAAAAATGAATTGATAATTTATACAAATGCTGATGCATTGTAAGGGACTTTGAGTTATGGTTTAGCTTAGAATTCAACATTTTAATTCGTCAATTATCCTTCCCTGATTGTTCTTGCTGTCAATATATATAAATATAGATAGTCTTCCGTTGCTGCTGTTTAATTAATAGAGGGACAGAGAGATAGAAACAGCAACAATGTTGAATTAATAGAGGGACAGAGATTAAACTATTACAAAATAACTAGGGCTCGACTCAATAATACTAAAATAAGAAATTAGGAATCAGGAGCAAAGTTTGACGAGGAAGTGAGGAATTACAAATAGTTACTTATAATCAGTAGCACTCTTCTTAATCTTTTCAGATTGATAGAAAACAGAGTGGGTGAAAGGAAAAATAGGCATCTACTTGAAGTCACACATTCCGTTTTTCTATTGAATTCTGTGCCTAGACACTTTTCGGATGAAGCCATTCTCAACATGACCTATCTTATTAAGAAGATGAGACAGCCTCCGTTTTAAAGTTGTAAGGAAGATACACAAACATTTTTACTCATGAACGTTTGATGCAGCGTAGCAAATAGAAAACCAAAGATAATCCGTTGATTCCACGAATACCCGGAAGATCTTAACCAAACTCACGTTTATTCACAGGAATACCGCGAATTTGGTCTTCAAAATTGGTTCACAGAAAGAACACAAATTTTGGGAGAGAAAACTCAAGTTTCATAAAAATTGAAAGTGACCATCCAAGTTCACACATTACAATATTAAAAAGAAACAGAAAAACATAAACGGGCCAAAATGATAATGGGCCAAACACACGGGCCAAAAAACTAAAGCCCAAACTGAAAGAGAAATAGAAAAATGCAAATTAAGTAGTCTTCGGGGCCTTTTTGGGCGAAAAGCACGGCCCAAACCGCCTACGGCTGTTTGCCAGCACGTCGGGTCTGTCCATACGGTCGTTTTGATATATTATAAGCCCAAATCGGATACCCGAGGCCCAAGTTATGACCATTTTAGTGAGCCAATGTGGTCATGGGCCTCCAAGTATTCTAAGGCCCGGTCTTCTGCATCAACGTTACAATTGTTAGCTTCCAAATGTTGAATATTCATGCATGAAATTTCGTACAACTTGGGACATGTTACTCTGCTTACAAACAAACAAAAGGTCCTACTGGTTAGTATTTTACAAATCGACGTTAGGGAAGGCGGTAATATCTAATTTACAACGCGCCTAGTAGTGGCGGATCCAAACTTTTTTTTATGGGGGTCGGATTTTAATAGTTACGAGAGTGCAAGTGCTTGTGACTAAAAACTTTTGTATTGAATTCATCGACGTGGTCTTCTACTGTTTTTCGAGTTCCCATCTGAAACGTATACAGTCTTTTCTTGAGGTATAAACGATTTGCTAAGGACTTCGTCATGTACAGCCCTTCCAACTTCAGCCAAACCCCAGCTGCTGTGGTTTCGTTTGACACTTCTCACAGAACACGATCTCCAAGTGATAAGATGATGGCACTGTGTTACCAGGGTCAAAATTTCTGTGGTGCTTGAGTGATCTACATATAGTGGCTTACTTGTAATCAAGGTGGAGATTATTGAAGGTTAATATGTGATTAGCAAGTATAGCAAGTATTGTAAATGTGATATAAAGTGCAAGTAGTATAAATGAACTTTCTTAGTTCATTTAGGTGGTTAAAAGTTGTTAGTTGCTGTTAAATGGTTGTTGTAACTGTTAGTTAGTAATTTGTTGATTTCAGTGTATAAATAGGATACCAGTTGGGTTCATAGAACAAACTCATAATAATACAATCATTCTTCTTCAATTCATTACATTTTGTAAATCTCAAATTTTCGGGTCGGTTCATCTAGATCATACAATAAAACAAATACGTAAATGATACAACGTCATTAATCGTTACAAACTTACAAACAAATAAAAAACTAGTAACTAAAGTTGTCCACTACGAGTTTTTATTTTTTGAAAACGGGTATTACATCTTCATGTGACACATTTGACAAGTAATTCTTTGTGGAGAAGTATTAAAAATCTCTTCCACTTGAGGTGATTCGGATCTTGGTAACTTTCTTTTCAAAAATCGATTCATATTGATTTGTTTAATGAAATAAAACAATTAAACATATGTAACAATTAATCTAAACTCTTAATTCTTAAATAATAATCTATATTATATCATTTAGTCATATATAAAACAAATTATATCACCTTTCATTAATTAGTCATTTATAAATTTAATTATGTATTAAGTAGTCAAACTATTAATCTCAGAATTTCATTACTAAAACTCTAAAAGTAAAAATACTCAAACTCATAAAATCTATAAATTATACCTGAGGGGTTGGGCCAGGCGAGAGGCTGAGGCTTGAGGGCGAGTCCGATAGTGAGAGACTGAGAGACAGGGCCACAGGCCCACAGCACACAGGTCTACTGGCGGACTGGGTTTGGGCGAGCGCACTACTACAAAAAGCATAATGGACCCCGGTCAAAAATTATAATAAACTCTGGTTGTAGCACCGGGGTTGATAAGGGGGGAAATGTAAAGGACCCCGGTCGTTCAACCAGGGTACATATGTATATAGACCCCGGTTTAATTCAAAATAACCGGGGTTACAAGGCTTATATGGAATCAAAAAAAATACAAATAGACCATGGTTGTTTTTTAAGGAACAGTGTTTCAAATGTTTTAATTTTTTTTTTTTTTTGTTTTTTAAACAATTTTTGGCACCTATAATCCTACTTCTAAATCTGGACCTTTAGTACTACAGACTCACACATCTATCTAATCCTACTCCTAAATCTACATCATTTGTCCACAATGGGACTCGAACCCACAACCTTGGGGTCCCCTCTAACACCTTAATACCGCTATTCCAAAGACCCTTTTGTGTGTGTGTGTCTCTCTCTCTCTCTCTCTCTCTCTCTCTCTCTCTCTATATATATATATATATATATATATATATATATATATATATATATATATATATATAATAGTGAATCCAACAACATATTTCATTTTCATTCATCAAATTAAACAAAACCCAAACACATATATATATAGTGCCTACTTTTTCATCTTTTCGTTTATTTTTCATTACAAAATGACATCATTCTAATACAATTTGAAAATCAATACACAATAATCATTCTTTAAATCCAACGAAAATCATTCTAACATTATATCATTTTCGTGAACAGTCATCAAATTACCACAAATTGCATAAAATCACAACTACATATTTGTTAACGCTAATAAAGGACATTAAATAATGTTACTAAATCTTCATAACTCAACTGTAATTCGGATATCTTCTTTGTATACCCTACATTATAAAAGCCACACATAAACTAATCAAAAAAGTAATGAAAACAAAAAGACCTAATAAATTACTAGAAAGCTAAGGTTGCCAAAAGAAAATAAATGATCAAAAAGAACTTCTTCAAGGATCAAAAAGAAAAGCAAAAGTTTAAATGTACAAACTGAAGTCTGGCAAAGAAGTTAGGAGGATGAACAAACTAAAAATATCTTATCATGACAAGTCAGTGCATTATATCAAAACCATCGAGAAGAATCGTCTACTGTGGGAGACGATTGGAATCACTCAGAGAAAACATGGGAAGAGTGAAACACAAGCACTTGTCGCTGCAAGGAAGATTATATATGGACGCTGGCAGAAGTGATGACAATATAAATGGAAAGAGGTTGAATTGGAGAAGTGGTGAGGAGTAGGAGGGTTCGATTAGCGGAGGAGTGAATTGTGCGAGAATGAACTTGACGGCTAGGGTTTCATACAAAATCAGAGAGAGGGAAGCTAAAGGGAGGGAAAGTAGGTGAATATTTTTCATTCCAACTTTTTTTTCTACAAAATTTATATACGTAAAATAGTATATTATCTAATTTTAATGACATGATTAAGACAATAAGGTATAAATGTTTTAGTTAAAGTAAAGGACCCTGGTCATTTTGTTAAACAACCAAGGCAAATGTTGGATTATGTACCCCGTTTTTTTAAAACAACCGAGGTGTATAAGAAAAAGTAAAGGACCCCAGTCATTTTGTTAAACAACTGGGTAAATGTTGGATTATGTACCCTAGTTTTTTTAAAAACAACCGGGGTGTATAAGAAAAAGTAAAGGCCCCCGGTAAATGTTGGATTATGTACCCCGTTTTTTTTAAAACAACCGGGGTGTATAAGAAAAAGTAAAGGACCACGGTCATTTTGTTAAACAACCGGGAAATGTTGGATTATGTACCCCGGTTTTTTTAAAAAAACCGGGGTGTATAAGAAAAAGTAAAGGACCCCGGTTACCTTGTTAAACAACCTGGGTGAAACGCCCGTTCTAATAACGCGGCACTTTTACTAAAAACTGCAACATAAACCTCGAAGTAATAAAATAAAACTTTCTAATTAAGTTCAAACCACAACCATTAGAGTACGCTACAATTTAAATGTCGTTATTACAACCAAATCGAAGTCTAGGGATCTACCCATAAAAATAAATCAGAGTAAATGCGGAAGTCTATCTGATACCATAAATCCTCAAACTCTAGATCCTGAAGCTGATGCATTTCCCTTATTAGCTAAACCTGAAAAGTTGCCCCCACAACCGGGGTAAGCCGTCGCCTAGCGAGTAACAGATTTAAAAGCACAGACAAGCATATATAACATGATCAACACAAATATCGGCTCAATTTCAACATGTGTAGCATTACGACTCGCTCGGTTTAGCATACACGAATAGGGTGTTGTTATCGGCTCGCCCGATAACAAGTACACGGCGTACGACTCGCTCGGTTAGCACGTGTACAAAGCATGCGGCTCGCCCGACATGCAACTCGGAAGCAAACAACAACCTCACTTAATCCACATAATACACAGTATGCATACCGGGGAAAGGGTTATCAAGTAACAATTCATGGCAACTAAATCAATAACTCAAACAAGGCTAATCATGGTAGTTTAAACAATAATCAGAGGAACGGAAACGAATAAGATATCCAGTGCAAGCATATCATGTATGATTATTTGTGAAATTAAATCAAATTACTCACAGTGCTTGCAATCCGTACTCGCTAAACGACAACGCGATATCCACTGAAACCACTACCGAGAGTCACACGTCTCAACTGGACCACTAGGATCCTGATATAAAAGTGTATTGTCTATTTATCAATATTTTTAACTTTATAATTTACAATGTACAATATCCAATTCTATTATTATTTAAAATTCGGTGACTAAATCTGTGTACTTTCATTACTTAGGATCTTTACATATTACAATTTTATATATTTTAAAGATGTTTCTTTATAATTAAACCTATGTTATTTATTGGTAATTTAGATAATACTAAATTCATTCTAACTTGACCCACATGTTAACCCAAAAATAAATTTTAGGTAATAAAATGACCAAGCTATATATTATATTACCCAAATAGCCCACTAAAATGTACAAGACTAATTCTAATATGATGTATTCCGCTTAAGTTAATTAAATATCTAAATTAACTACACAATTGAACCCAATTAAATATTTAGAAGAAATATTAAAACTACCAAAACTAACATTTAAACTCTAATCTACATAATTTTAGCCCAATTTAGAATAAAAGGAACAAGCTCATTTAATTTAATTAACCAACCAATCTATCTAAAAGAAAAGGACTCATATTCAATTAATTTGCTTAGGCGTTAATAAAATTAACAATCATTTAAAAAAAAAACCAAAATTTAGAAAGCCCAAGATTAAAAAAAAATGACAGCAGCCCACAAATAAACCTTAGCCTAATTAACCCCAAATAACCAAACCATCTTTTCGGCTGAGAACAGAGAAAAGAAAAAGAAAAATAAATTAAAATTAAAATTAAAAAAAAGAAAGAAAAAGGAAAGAGGACAGACAGCCTCGGCCAAGAACAGAAAGAAGGAAAAGGGCAGAAGGCAGCGCCGCTGGGGTCCTCCGTGCCACCGAGCGACCGCCGGCGTAGGCGTCTCCGGCGCCGGTCTCTCCTCCACCCTACACTCCCAAAAACTTTGCTCTCCTCTCTCTCTCTCTCTCTCTCTCTCTCGATGGAATCCAGAAAGGAAGGGAGCGGACACCACTCGGGAAAAACAGAGTCGGCCCAACCGCCACCGCCGCCGGCAGCGCCGTCGCCGCCGGCAGCGCCGTCGCCGCCGGCAGCGCCGTCGCCGCCGGCAGCCTCTCCAATCGGTTCTCGCGCCACTCACACCCACCATTTCTACTTCTATTTACTAGTTGCTCCCATATTTCTTGGTCACTATCTTGTTCAATAACACTTTCAAAAAATCAAAATATTATTTGAACTCACTCAAATTCCTTACATCCGAATTTCTTATTCAAATAACATTCAAATCTGATTTCTAATCACATTTCTAGTGAATTTATATAGATTTTCGGATTAAAGCTCAAAACCCATCTAAACCACCATTAATGTTCTTTTGAAGCTTTTAAATCAAGAAATGATGAAAGTGATGATAATAAACATTGTTTGGTTATTCATTTTCAGCTTAATATAAATTATTGAAACTGATATTTATGTATTCTAACACAAACCAAAACTACATACGGGAATTTGAGTTTAGGTTAAATATGTTGTTTACCTCAACTTAGCAATGGTGTGTGGTGATTTGATGATGATGATGATAATGAAAGTTGTTGATCCAACTTTTATTTTCCAGCCCAAAATAAAAAATCAGATTCAACAATGTATGTGTGAGTTTGTGGTGATAAAAATATAATAGGGTTCCATATGTATATATATACATACATGAAAAAGAAATGGATGATGATGGTGGTGGTGATGCTGATATGTCCATGCATATGTATTAATATTTTTTTTTCCTTTTCTTTTCATCATGAATATGATGATGATATATATATATATATATATATATATATATATATATATATATATATATATATATATATATAACATTTTAAATGCCAACCATGGATTTTGATAATTTATATTCTACTTTCTCAAATTAATAATTAAATTAGATGGCTCGAAATTAATTAATTACATGGAAATTAACGGGTGTTACAATCTCCTACAAGTTGGATTGATCTCGTCCTCGAGATCATGTGGATTTGAACAGGTCGGGGTACTTCGCCATCACCTCTGTCTTCGGCTCCCACGTATTATTCGGCCCACGGTGATGCCGCCATCTCACTAAGACCATCTTTATCTGTCGATTCCTCGACTGGCTGATCTTCTCATCCACTATCTGCACGGACTCCTCGACATATCTGAGTCGCTGATCCACTGAACATCCTGAGTTGGCACCATGTCCTCGGTATTCTTCAGACATTTTCGCAAGTAACTGACATGAAAAACATCGTGCACACCGGCCAACTCCGGTGGTAAATCCAATCGATATGTCTGCGCGCCAATACGCTCTGTAATCCGATAAGGTCTAATAAATCTTGGGATAAGCTTGCCCCTCTTTCCGAACCTCATAATACCCTTCCAGGGTGACACCTTTAGTATCACAAAGCTACCCACCCCAAGGTCCACTGTTGATGTCGCTTATCCGAATATATCTTCTGTCGATCCTGAGAAGCCCTCAATCGTTCGCGGATAATCTAGATGTTATCGTGCGCAATCTGCAATAACTCGGGTCCGTCAATAGGTCTCTCACCCACCTCTCTCCAACACGTGGGTGTACGACATCTACGGCCATATAACGCCTCAAACGGTTCCATGCCGATAGAAAAATTATACGAGTTATTACAAGAAAACTCGATCAACGACAAATGAGCATCCCAAATGAATCTCACGTTGTTCCTTGTCATTCTTGTACAACCTATGTATAAGATATGTTTTAAATCTAAATATTATAGTAGCTTTAAATCATAATGATTCTCATTAATATCGTTTCAAAAGTTATTATTTATTTACGCGAACGAATTCAAAATTTCATAATGTTGTGAATAGAGTAATTCGTTCTGTGCAATTGCAGTTGTATGTTATAGTAAGGTTTACATAGTAGTTGTTTAATTATTCGTTAAAACTTTCTTAGACGACAACAATTATCCTCTTATTTAAGTTCAAGACCAGCTTATAATTCCCATAGATTCATCCTCGTTTAATTTTCCACAACAAGTTCAATATATTTATTTGATCTTGTATAAAGACCCAATTAAATCAAGCAAGTTCCATTCGTTCTTAGCAAGATTTTAATATCCGCACACCGCTAAGTGGTGAATGAGATTATAAACTATGATGCTTCTTATTTGTAATATATATCATCAAACATAAAACAATAAAATCATATAAAAATTAGAATCTATTTGTTGTTTGTATTTATAAATTCAAACTTTAAGACTATTTCATTTTAAATATTGACTAAATAGATTCATCCTCGTTTAATTTTCCACAACAAGTTCAATATATTTATTTGATCTTGTATAAAGACCCAATTAAATCAAGCAAGTTCCATTCGTTCTTAGCAAGATTTTAATATCCGCACACCGCTAAGTGGTGAATGAGATTATAAACTATGATGCTTCTTATTTGTAATATATATCATCAAACGTAAAACAATAAAATCATATAAAAATTAGAATCTATTTGTTGTTTGTATTTATAAATTCAAACTTTAAGACTATTTCATTTTAAATATTGACTAAATATCATGTTTAGAATATTTAAATCTTTATTAAATATCAAAAGGTCATCAATCATTATTCTTATTTTTTATTTAGTCTCTCCGTACTCAATCTTGTTTCACATTTTAGTGTCATGTTTCATTTGTCACTTTTTTTTTCCACTCGTGACTGTGTTTATTTATTGTTTACCAATATCCTTTGTCTAACAATTGATTTCCATGTTAGTTTTTATTTTTCTTAAAGCTAATATCTTTAATCACTGTATTGGATTCATCATTCCTCGCAAATGAGTTATAGTAGTGTATTAGCTACAAATCAATCATACATCATCGACTACCATCAAACTCACTAGTACAGCTCGTTAACTTGTGTACATCATGTTAGGTTATATCATATTAATTCTTGTGTTGTAAAATTTCTTTTTCGCATCCTTAACCTATTATGTCCCACTTTCCCGTCTTGATTCACGTTACACTCTTTTAAATCCATTACAGGTTGAGTATTACTTTGAGTTTGTCAGATTCTTTAACTGCACAACATACAGATACCAAGAAGAAACGACACCACCACCCGAGGGTGCAATTACAAAGATATTGAATAGACACTCTCAGTTGCTTGGATGAACAAATCAATCGACTCACGCCAAGTGCGTGCAATGAACTCTATGTTATATGTGTATAGAAGCAAAATACTGACACAGAAGCACAATCATGACTACCTGTTGTGTCACACACAGTAACACTGATAGCACGATAATGTGCGGTCATGGATCCATGACTCGAATATAATAAAAAATAACGAACAATCAAATTATTGATAACAAGGTAAGAATAAAAACACTATGATATAGTTGAATCATGACAATTGAGCAAGACTAGTATCGTGCACATGCGACAATCAGAAAATCTGACAACTCTTAATTAAGGTTGAAGTTGAAACTCAAATCTTTTATGAGAAGCGTATTATATATATAATAATGTTAATTCATTTTATGTGATCACTACAAGCACCGCAACATACCCCATCATATCACTCTCCGAACAATGGTTTAAGCGAAATGTCTTCTCTGAACACTCTAGCTAATCCAGAGCCTTCACAGGCTCCATAGGGTAAAATATTGTGACTCTCGTCGTCGGCCATAATGCTGAAATTAAACTATATGAATTAAATTAAAAATCTCGTTATGTTTCTGTACTTGATTAATTTATGGTTTCCTCATAAGTGTATATGTTTATATAATTATGGAGGTTACAATTAAATCCTATCTTAACCGTACCCAAATTCCTAAGGCCATCATGACAGAGTTTAACTCATGCAATCATAACTTACACTACTAGCGATCTTACGGTTTAAGACTAAGCACCAAACAAGTACTTAATTCACTTAAACCAAACTAGTCTCTGATATTGAAACGTCCGTTCTAATAACGCGACACTTTTACTAAAAACTGCAACATAAACCTCGAAGTAATAAAATAAAACTTTCTAAGTTCAAACCACAACCATTAGAGTACGCTACAATTTAAATGTCGTTATTACAACCAAATCGAAGTCTAGGGATCTACCCATAAAAATAAATCAGAGTAAATGCGGAAGTCTATCTGATACCATAAATCCTCAAACTCTAGATCCTGAAGCTGATGCATTTCCCTTATTAGCTAAACCTGAAAAGTTGCCCCCACAACCGGGGTAAGCCGTCGCCTAGCAAGTAACAGATTTAAAAGCACAGACAAGCATATATAACATGATCAACACAAATATCGGCTCAATTTCAATATGTGTAGCATTACGACTCGCTCGATTTAGCATACACGAATAGGGTGTTGTTATCGGCTCGCCCGATAACAAGTACACGGCGTACGACTCGCTCGGTTAGCATGTGTACAAAGCATGCGGCTCGCCCGACATGCAACTCGGAAGCACACATCAACCTCACTTAATCCACATAATACACAGTATGCATACCGGGAAAAGGGTTATCAAGTAACAATTCATGGCAACTAAATCAATAACTCAACAAGGCTAAGCATGGTAGTTTAAACAATAATCAGAGGAACGGAAACGAATAAGATATCCAGTGCAAGCATATCATGTATGATTATTTGTGAAATTAAATCAAATTACTCACAGTGCTTGCAATCCGTACTCGCTAAACGACAACGCGATATCCACTGAAACCACTACCGAGAGTCACACGTCTCAACTGGACCACTAGGATCTTGATATAAAAGTGTATTGTCTATTTATCAATATTTTTAACTTTATAATTTACAATGTACAATATCCAATTCTATTATTAATTAAAATTCGGTGACTAAATCTGTGTACTTTCATTACTTAGGATCTTTACATATTACAATTTTATATATTTTAAAGATGTTTCTTTATAATTAAACCTATGTTATTTATTGGTAATTTAGATAAATACTAAATTCATTCTAACTTGACCCACATGTTAACCCAAAAATAAATTTTAGGTAATAAAATGACCAACCTATATATTATATTACCCAAATAGCCCACTAAAATGTACAAGACTAATTCTAATATGATGTATTCCGCTTAAGTTAATTAAATATCTAAATTAACTACACAATTGAACCCAATTAAATATTTAGAAGAAATAGTAAAACTACCAAAACTAACATTTAAACTCTAATCTACATTATTTTAGCCCAATTTAGAATAAAAGGAACAAGCTCATTTAATTTAATTAACCAACCAATCTATCTAAAAGAAAAGGACTCATATTCAATTAATTTGCCTAGGCGTTAATAAAATTAACAATCATTTAAAAAAAAAAACCAAAATTTAGAAAGCCCAAGATTAAAAAAAAATGATAGCAGCCCACAAATAAACCTTAGCCTAATTAACCCCAAATAACCCAACCATCTTTTCGGCTGAGAATAGAGAAAAGAAAAAGAAAAATAAATTAAAATTAAAATTAAAAAAAAAGAAAGAAAAAGGAAAGAAGACAGCCTCGGCCAAGAACAGAAAGAAGGAAAAGGGCAGAAGGCAGCGCCGCTGGGGTCCTCCGTGCCACCGAGCGACCGCCGGCGTAGGCGTCTCCGGCGCCGGTCTCTCCTCCCCTACACTCCCAAAAACTTTGCTCTCCTCTCTCTCTCTCTCTCTCTCTCTCTCTCTCTCTCTCTCTCTCTCTCTCTCTCGATGGAATCCAGAAAGGAAGGGAACGGACACCACTCCGGAAAAACAGAGTCGGCCCAACCGCCACCGCCGCTGGCAGCGCCGTCGCCGCCGGCAGCCTCTCCAATCGGTTCTCGCGCCACTCACACCCACCATTTCTACTTCTATTTACTAGTTGCTCCCATATTTCTTGGTCACTATCTTGTTCAATAACACTTTCAAAAAATCAAAATATTATTTGAACTCACTCAAATTCCTTACATCCGAATTTCTTATTCAAATAACATTCAAATCTGATTTCTAATCACATTTCTAGTCAATTTATATAGATTTTCGGATTAAAGCTCAAAACCCATCTAAACCACCATTAATGTTCTTTTGAAGCTTTTAAATCAAGAAATGATGAAAGTGATGATAATAAACATTGTTTGGTTATTCATTTTCAGCTTAATATAAATTATTGAAACTGATATTTATGTATTCTAACACAAACCAAAACTACATACGGGAATTTGAGTTTAGGTTAAATATGTTGTTTACCTCAACTTAGCAATGGTGTGTGGTGATTTGATGATGATGATGATAATGAAAGTTGTTGATCCAACTTTTATTTTCCAGCCCAAAATAAAAAATCAGATTCAACAATGTATGTGTGAGTTTGTGGTGATAAAAATATAATAGGGTTCCATATGTATATATATACATACATGAAAAAGAAATGGATGATGATGGTGGTGGTGATGCTGATATGTCCATGCATATGTATTAATATTTTTTTTCCTTTTCTTTTCATCATGAATATGATGATGATATATATATATATATATATATATATATATATATATATATATATATATATATATATATATATATATATATATATATATATATATATATATATATATATATATATATATATATATATATATATAGATAACATTTTAAATGCCAACCATGGAATTTGATAATTTATATCCTACTTTCTCAAATTAATAATTAAATTAGATGGCTCGAAATTAATTAATTACATCGAAATTAACGGGTGTTACACGGGGTGTATTAGCTAACATTCTAACAAACTTTAAAAGAACCCTGTTTTTTTAGCTTTTTTTCTATCAACCGGGACGAATATGGGGGGTCCATATATTATGCTTTTTGTAGTAGTGGCGGCTTCTTCCTTCTTCCTGCGCAGCTTGTGCGACTTCTTGCCTTCTTCCTGGCTGCAGCGAAGCTTCTGCTTGTGGCTTCTGCAGCTGTGCGACACAGCAGGACACACCAACGCAACCTAGCCCTAAGCCTCTAACAAGGCTTCAACTTTCCTAAGCCCAAATTAAAATTCTCAAGTCAAGTCCCAAATACAAGTTTTTTTTAAATTATTTATTAAATAGGTAATTAACTATTACGTTTTGTATATTTTTTAGAATTTGTATCATATTTTTTTATATATAAAAATTTTAAAACTTGTCAAAGTTATAGGGGTCGAACTCCAAAAAGCAACAGGGTCGAAAATCTTTTAACAACATATATAACACGTAAAAAATTTTACCCGAGATTTCTGAATATGTCTTCACTGCAAGGAATTGTGAGGCCACCACTCATTGGATGGTCATAACCAAGCTCTTCTTCTTCTGATTGGTGTAGTGGTTCTTCAAATGAAGGCTGGGATAACAATGACAGAGGAACCACAAATTGCTTCAACTCTTGGTCCCCAACATAGACAGCAAAATAGCCTTTTGGGATGTCACTTGATGATAATGCACTTCTTCCATTTGACAATGATCGGCGGAGAATTTGATTCGCTTGAATGATACGACGCATAAGAATTGCCATTCTTCTAAAGGGTTATCATATCAAGAATGAATAAAAATTTCTTAAGGGTTACTTTACGCCTAGTTGAATAGATGGGTTTTGTGTTACTTCTTGGTTGTTTTATATAAAGTCTTGTGAAGTATTTGAGTGTAATATAGCTGTAAAGGGGCAATTAAATAATTGATGGTGATAGGAAACACAAAAATATGACCTCACATGATTTTGTTTTCCAACTTGCAAGAAGGTGCAAGCTTTAATTTGGTCACTACACAAATATAGAGGATACTGTGAACTACAATCTTCACTAGAACACAATATCAAATTTAGTTGAAGCATTAAAATGTACAATTGGTGACAAAGGGATAAGTGCTTAGTGATGGATGTGACAACGTGACAGACCAAAGACATGCATACAACATCACAAGGCAGTGTCTTCCAATCTGCCGGAATTAAAGAATGATTTGCATGCCACAAACAGAAAATCACAGGAGACATTATCGCATGCACCTTAGCACGTACCTACATACAGGATCTTAGATCATGGAGGTTAATTTGTATGGCTAGAATTGTGAACCAACTAAGCTGTGAAGAATAATACCAACATGATGGTGCCTTGTACTTTAATGGGTATGGATCTTCAAAACAATTCTGGGTAAAATATTGGGGTAGTCTTTGTTCGTTCACAGTGAACAGATTAAAAGGAAAATAAAGAAACGCACGGGCAAAAAATATAAACAAACGCCCTCTAATTTTTTTTTACCACAATAATACACACCAAATTACAGAGAACATTACCTGTATATATAGACAATGAGAAGACATATTTTTGTACTGGTCACAATACGTGGGGAACAAAACTAAAAATAGAACTCAACAAACTTGAACATATACCAATACAAGCAGAAACATTAATCTGTGAAACCTCTTATGGGATAATAAACTAAAAATGAAGAATGTAATAATTGAAGGATGGAAAACAAATATACACTACTACAAAATGAGCCTATTGCAACCTTTTATAAGCAACTTTTATATAATTTGTTGCATTTGATTATAAAGCAAGTTTACAAAAATAAAGGTTGCATTAGAAGATCTAATGCAACCTTTAGTTTAAAAGGTTACAATTTTGATTGAAAAATGGCAACATTTATAAGAAGGTTTGCACTTGTTATAGGTTAAAAGTAACCTTTATTTTTAAAGGTTGCATATATGTAAAGTAAATGCAATTTTTCTTTTAAAAAAGAAGTTACATTTAACATGTGATTGTAATTTCTTTTATTTTTGTTAAAAATAAAATCTATCTATATCTATTAATAAAACAAAATAATTTTGCCACATGTCACTCTCTCGTGAGATCTCAGTTTCATTTTCCCACCTATTTTATTACCATAATATTTATTCTAATGTTAAGGAAAGTTAATAACTCTAATTATTTTTTATAAACTATTTATGATATTTTATTTTCATATTAATTAAAACATTTAATAAATCTATATATATAGTTAAAAATCTATGGATTAACCATCTATTGCAGTCAGTAAAATTTTTATTTATTCGTATATTATGTATATTTTAATTTTATAGTTTATATCGTTTAGATAATTTATTTATTGAGTTTTAATATTAACATTTAATTATTAAAAATTTATAATTTTAATATACTAATTTAATTTTATATGTATTTTTGAAAAAATATTTTTTTATAAATATATTCCATATAATGGAAAACAAGTTGTTTATAACTATTTTAAGATGTGTTTTTTTTTTTACAAATCCCTGCCCTTCACAGGCGACGGCGCTTCTTCTCTCCCGCTTCCCCCCCCCCCCCCCCCCCAAACCTTCTTTTCTGTTTCTCCGGCAAAGACGCATACAAAGACGCATACAAGACATTTGCTTGTATATACAAGCAAATGTAGCTGGCTGCATATTTTTCAATCTCTTCGGCATCTCCTAGAAACATTATATAAATTCCACTACATGTCTTACAAACCCAACAACTACATTACGACAGTCCATAGCTAGCACATTATACCTTACTTCATGAAAGGCCATACAACCAAGTAAGCAAGATGAAACAAGATATAGCCAGTAGAGAAAAAACCCTAGTTACGTGAATAACACAACACATCCATTATAAGCAAATCGATTAACAACAGAGGAAATTAGCAATCCATAAGCCCACAACCTAAAAACTTATAGAAATTGAATAGTTTAGCAATCGGTTCTTGTGTGTAGCAAGAAGATATATGTAATGAGCAAAATTTACGTGCTTGAAGTAGCAACAACAAATGTGGAGGAGAATGGGGCTTTGACCTTTGTAAGAGAAGAAGGGACGGAACAGGTGGGTGTGACCGTGTTTTCTTGGTCGGTGGATAAGTTGGAAGTCAATTTTGCAAAAGGTTATGGCATTGTCTTCTACAGAGGCAGAGTATATAGCATTGACAGATGGGATAAAAGAAGCAATCTGGATAAAGGGTTTTGTTGCTGAACTGGGAGTTGACTCAAGTAAGGTGTTAGTTCTGTGTGATAACCAAAGTGCCATACACTTGTCCAAAAACCAAGTGTTTCATGGCAGAACTAAACATACAAATGTCAAGCTGCACTTTATATCAAAAGAGGTTGAGGTGGAGAAAGTGCATACAAATGATAATGGTGCGGATATGCTTACTAAAGTCTTGCCAGGAATCAAGTTTCAGAATTGTTTGAAGACTCTGAAAGTGTTATCTCAAAAGAATTAAATCAAGGTGGAGAGTGTGCGAAGTAGTGATATTAATCTTTTGTATTAGTTACTAACGTTCAAGTCTTAGAGGGTGAATAGTGAAGTAGTTAGTTAGATGATATCAGTTAATCACTATTAACTGATCTCAATTCTGTTAGTAACAGCAATAGATCATATCAGTGTAATTCAGATCATCACATTCATTCTTGCAATCAAATTCGTAGCAATTCATCTTTGATCTTCTTTTCTTACATTTTCTTAATTCTTCTACAGTCACAGCCATATCAGTTCATATATAATAAGAAAACTTAGATATATATGCTTAGATTTATTGCTAAGACTTTTGACATTAATTTGTTCATGGAATCGAATCAAGATATATATCCCTAATAAGAATCAACTTTTTTTTAATAAAAGTGCTAGAGCTTTCGAAATAAAATAAAGGGTTGATATTGGAAAAAACAAATGTTCTTTTCTCATTTATCCGATTAAATCCAAAATGTTTAAGTCATTGTACGTTCATTTGTCTTATCTAAAATTATATATTTTTTAACTTCATGTTAAGTTGGTAAAACAAATAATTAGTCCTATGATTTGTTTTAAAAAAAAAAACAATTTTCTTTCATCTTTTTAGCGATTAAGTCACTAGTCTTTTTTCCTTAGTGTCAAAGTCCTTGCATCCTATTGGTGGTCTCCTAAAAATATATAGTTTTGCATAATACAAAATAATTGAAGACTTAAATAGTGATTGAATCACACAAAAGGAAAAAGAAAAATGGTTTTTTATCATTAATAAATATCATATTAGATCGATATAAAAAATTCAAAAAGGTAAGCTAAACTAACGTAATCATAAATATATAAAAGCTAGTAGAAAGAACAATTTATTTGTAAAAGTTCCACAAACTCGCAAACCCGAAATAGCTTAATTAGGTTGCTTTAATAACAACGGTTCATTACCCTTTTTTCTATTCATTGCTTAATTTATTTTACTTTCTTCATATGTAGGTCTCCCATAAAACTAGAGTTGGGAGATGGAGTTGGCAATCGAAATTATTCGTCCTGTGGTTCAATTATTGCTGGTTCCCATTAAAGAATGCATGGACTTCACAGTTTCCTCGTCAAACTACGTTAGAAAAATGCGTACCAGAATGATTCATTTAGATGCTACAGCAGCTGATGTCAAGACCCACATGGAGACAAACAATGCAAACAATCTAGAGATACCTCATCGTATCCCGGATTGGTTGGAAGAAGTCAAAAAATTTAAAACACAAGCAGAAAGCATTCCAATCGATGGTAATGGATGCTTCAATGTGAAGATGAGATACGACGCAGGAAAACGATCTTGTGACTTGCTCAAGGACATAGAACGTCTCATTAAAGAAGAAGAATCGGAGATCCAGTGGACCAATCGAAAAAAACCTCTTGGAAGAGTCGAATCAAGAAAGGCATCCAGCTCCAAACCATTCGATGTGGGTGGCCAAAGCAGCAACTTCGTCGAGTCAAGAGAAAAGATATTCAAAGTTGCATTAAAATACCTCCAACCAAATGAGAAGACCCAAAAGATCGCCTTATGTGGAATGGGCGGTGTGGGCAAGACTACAATGATGGAAAAACTCAAGAAGGTTGTGGAGGATTCAAAAATGTTTGATTGGGTGCTGAAGGTGGTTATTGGGCAAAAACTTGACCCGATTTATCATGTTCAACAAGCTATTTCAGAGCAATTGGGTCAATCACTAACTGAAACAATAAAAGAGACAAGAGCTGAGCGTCTTCAGAGAATATTCAAGTCAATATCTGAAGAAGGTAAAACGAAGATTTTGCTAATATTGGATGACTTGTGGGAAAATATCGATCTCGAAGATATTGGACTAATAAGTCCTTTGCCAAATGGTTTCAAAATGTTGCTCACATCACGATCAAAAGATGTTTGTACTCTCATGGGCGTTGAAACAAATCGAATCCTTTTAATCCCCATCTTAAAAGACGCAGAAGCAAAAGTTCTCTTCTGGGAAATTGTAGGACTTTCAGATGGTGCTCATCCTGAGCTTCATGAGATCGGAGACGATATTGTAAAGTTTTGTGGTGGTTTGCCAATTGCCATAAAAACCATTGCATCTACTCTAATCGGCATATACGTTAAGGATGAATGGGAAGGTGTACGTTTTCGTTTAAAGCATAATGACCTTGAAGACCTTGAAGGGATTGTGCAGAATATTTTTGAAATGAGCTACAACCATTTGAGAACAGATGATGAAAAAGCAATTGTTATTCTTAGTGGCTTGTTCCCAGATGACTTTGATATTCCAAAGGAGGACTTGTTAAGGTACGGATGGGGATTAAAGTTGTTTAATAAAGTGTATACTCTACGAGAAGCAAGAAGCCGGTTGAACACTTGTGTTGGCAGGCTTGTACGTGCAAATTTGCTGACTGAAAGTGATCGCGCAGGATGTGTCAAAATGCATGATCTTGTTCGTGCTTTTGTTTTAAGTAATTTTTCAGAAGTCAAGCAAGCTTCGGTTGTAAACCATGGTGATAAGTCACAGTGGCCAAGAGAAGAAGCACGTGAGTCGGTTGCAAGAATTTTGTTGGAGTTCTCAGGCATGTCAGAGTTTCCGACAGATTTTAACTATCCAAACCTAAAACTTTTGAAGATAAAGGATAACCATCAGCTACGAAACTTTCCCAAAGATCTTATTCAAAGAATGAAAAATCTTGAGGTTTTGGCTTGTCAGTCGATTGATGCTTCATTGCTGCCTGTAATACCAGACAACACAACCAAGCTTCGCACACTATGTCTTCATACATGTTGGGTTTGGAGTGATTTGACATGGCTTGGTGATCTTATCAACTTGGAAATACTCAGCTTTGCTCATTCTGGCATCCGGAAATTGCCATCCATGATAGGGAAGTTGACAAAGCTGAAGTTACTAGACTTGACAGGATGTAATGCCCTTTGTATCGATGAGGATAATGTTTTTAGAAACTTAGACAATCTTGAAGAGCTTTATATGACAGATTGTCATGTGGGAAAACTTGGCTCAATGTGTGTTGTAAGGTTCACCGAGTCCAATCGTATAGAATTTGAGAAGCTCTCAGCGAAACTTTCTGCACTAGAGGTCGAGTTCTTAAAGGATAATGTCCAGCCAAAAAATGTGTCCTTCACGAATCTTGAAAGGTTCAAGATATCTATGGGTTGTGTCTTTCATTTTACTGAAATTGATTCATTGTATAATACTTTGAAGCTGGAAACTAACCGCAATGAGCTTCTGGAATCCAATATTAATGTTCTGTTTAAGAAAACAGAGATCCTTCATTTACAAGTGGATGACATGACTAGTCTTGAAGAGGTTTCTTCAATGGATTCCTCTCTGCACTCATTTTGCAATTTAAGAGTCCTTAAATTTGCTAATTGTAAAGACTTGAGATACCTCTTCACAATATCTGTGGCAAGTGGTTTGACCAAACTTGAGCGCCTCACAATTTCCTGGTGTCCTGTTCTAGAAGCACTGATACATGATGAGAATAGTGGAGCTGGAGCTAAGGGGGTGATTAAATTTCAAGAGCTAAAGGTTTTGGATTTGCAGAACCTACCAAAGCTTGTAAGTTTCTGTGACAATGGCAATGTAGTTGAGCTACCAGAATTGGTGGAGTTGAATCTTTTTAGCGTGCCGAATTTCACTAGCATATATTCAGAGGATAATACACGTGCCGTGCAACCATCGTTTACTACTGAGGTAAGTAAATAAGTTTATTTTGTTCTAAAAAGTGAATTAAACATATATAGTGTGTATGAACAATGTAACTTGAGCTTGTCTTATACATTAAGTAAAATTTAAAAGTCAAAAAGTTATTTCACTTATTCGTTACATTATAAATTATAAGGCGTGCAAATATATATATATATATATATATATATATATATATATATATATATATATATATATATATATATATATATATATATATATATATATATATATATAGTTAGGTTCTATGGGGCACCATATGCATCGGGAACCAAAAAAAGTTTCAACCACAACCCTTGGATTAAATGATCATTGGTGCATCCGCGATGCACATAATTGTTATGCATAGGGGTATTTTGGGAAAACTAATATATCTAATCAAATGAAATTTAATTTTACATTAATTGAATATTCCATCAAATAACCAAACAATAAATGCTAAATTAAATTAATTGATACACTTCCAAAATTACAAAATCTAAACAAATTCAAAAAAGATGATTTGATGTGGATGCATCTAATGTTAATCTTTCGATTCGTGATGCATCTCGGATGATTTCATTCTCATCTTCTGTCATATTCATCATCTTCTTCGTCCCACCATCATGCATCATCAAAATAGTGATGCAAATTCATCGGATTCATCTTTAACATGATGCATCTTCTTCGGATTTATCAAAAATCATGATGCATCTTCATCGAAATTCATCTAAAAACATGATTCATCTTCGGCCATATTTGATGTCAATGCATCTAATGTTCATCCTTCAATTCGTGATGCATCTCGAATCTTCATTCTCATTTTCGGCCGTATTCATCATCTTCTTCGTCTCACCATCATGCATCATCAAAATGTGATGCATCTTCATCGAATTCATATTCAAAACACGATGCATCGGATTCGTCTTTCATAAATATCGGATAAACACCATGCATCATCATCTTTCATTGGTCATAAATTTATTGTAATCTTCGTTCATCATCATGCATCATGTTCGTTATCAACGTGTTCATCATCATGGTCGGATCATCGCGTTCATCTTCAACATATTCATCTTCATCTTCATCTTCAACATGTTTATGTTGGATTCATCATTCATATCTAAATCATCTTCGTTCAACAAAAGCACGATGGTGGTGGTGGTTGTCGTGGCGGTGATGGTGCATTGTCGTGGTGGTGGTGATGGATTGCCAATGTCATGGAGGTTGTGGTGGTGGTTTCTCGGGGTGATGGTAATGGTGGTAAGTTGCCACAATGGTGATGATGGTGGTGGAGGTGGGTTGCCACAAGAGGGGTGGTGGTGATGCGATGGTGGTGGTGGTTGTGCGGCCATTGATGGAGAGGGGGAGAGAGATGGAGAAATGGGTGGCCATTGATGGTGAGGGGGATAGAGAGAAAGAGAGAGGTGAGGGAGGGAATTAAAGGTGGAATAAATTGGAAATATAATTAAATTTTAGATTTAACTTCCTAATATAGTTTTATTCTATTTTTAATAATTAATTAATTTTAATACAATAAGTATTCCAATAATGCCCCTAGTGTACCCTTAGTAATTTATTATGCATTTTTGGTTCTTAGTGGTTCCCAATGCATTGTGGTGCCCCATAGAACCTCAATCTATATATATATATATATATATATATATATATATATATATATATATATATATATATATATATATATATATATATATATATAGAATATGGTTCGAGAGAGTACCACCCAAATGCAGCGCACCAGAAGGTACCACCTTTAAAAAATCTTTTTAAAATTTTTTTTTCATAAACATGTTTTAATTAACATTATGAAGATCGTATGTAAATTTCACATACATTCACATCTCCTAGCTCCTAAAAAATGATGTGAACACACACTTACATAATTTTGAAGACATGTGAACATGCATTTATGTGATGTGTGTTTTCATGCACTTAGAGTGTTCGGATTTACGTGAAATTCACATATGATCTGTGTAATGTTAATTAGAACATGTTCATGAAAAAACATTTCAAAAAAATTACTTTTAAGGGTGGTACCTTCTGGTGCGCTGCATTAGAGGTGGTACTCACTTGAACCTAATTCTCTCTCTCTCTCTCTCTATATATATATATATATATATATATATATATATATATATATATATATATATATATATAGGGAGTGGATCAAATAAGGACTCTCCTTAAAATGAAGACGGTAAGAACCAATAAGATTATAACACGTCACTAATATTAATCCCCTATCTCAAGGGCAATTTAGACAATTTTATAACATAAAATTAACTTTTTTTAAAAAAGAAATTAATAAACCTCCTTCATTCACGTATGGCAGTTCTTTTTCTTCCATATTAATATCACCTACCCACTAAATCTCCTCTCTCATCTATCTCTCATTCTCATCTCCCTCTCTATGTTTATGAGAAATGGTCTGTGAAAAAACCATGCGGCCACCACCATGAAGACGACAACACCGCCACTATATTTCTACTCAAGCTTTTTCGACGATAACCCACCCTCACTTCTTCTTCAACGATCCATCACCCCCTCCACTCACATGCTTTCAAGCCTCTCTTCCCCGACAACCACCACCACCATGGAGACCTCTAACCATCAAGAACCATGGTTGCCAAAGAAGATCAAGAACCACCGTTGCAAGAGAACACTTCTTTTTGGGAAGAAACCGACCACCGTGATCCACCACCATGACCGACCATTGACTACTCCACGTGTTCTTTTTCTCTCTCTACTAATGTGAATCGTCACCACCATGACCACCTTTATCTTTACTAATGTTAATCTTCGTTGGCGAATCATAAAGGAGATATAGGATTTGCTATGTTATTTGGTGCTCTTGTTCGTTGGAGGATGACCGACTAATTTTTAGATCTTGATTACAGTTTTAGGGTTTTTAATGAATTGTGAATCATGTAACACATGTGAATCATGAATTATTTCTCTTAAATATGTTTAGAATAATAATGAAAATACTTAACTCTAGTTTTATGTAAGTCGTGAACCATAGCTGAATTACTTTATGAAGCATAATCATTGTTTTTGAAATGTTTGCATCCTATGAATCTTGTTATAATAACTAGTATGAATCTTTTGAATGTTTTGAATTTTGCTGTAGACACTTCTACGAACCCTTTGAATCATATGAATCATGTTACAAACATTTCTTGATGTATATGAATGATTATACGTATTTTTTTATTTGTTCACAACGTTCACAACGAATAACTTGTTCACAATGGATCTCATATATATATATATATATATATATATATATATATATATATATATATATATATATATATATATATATTGAGGTTCAATTGAGAACTTTTATGCATGGAGGCACCTCGAGGCACTTTTGTGCATCAGATAATCTAACAAGGGTGCACAAAGGACATTTTGGGAAAATTAAATATATGAAATTAATTAATTTTAATAAATCATTAAAAGATATTTAGAGTTAGTTTAGGAATTTAAATCACACATTAACCACTTTCCTAATTATCCTCCTTATCTTTCTCTCTCTTTCCCCCTTCTCTTTCAAACTTCCGACCGCCCTCCCAAGACCACCGCCTTCCACCATCGTGCCTCCATTTCTCTCTCTCACAATCCACCACAAGACCACCGGCATCGCCACCAGCAGACCATCAGGATCGCTAGCAACATGCACAGGGAACCATTAATATGCACAACGACGATTTCCTCCACCTTCAACCACCACCGCAAAACCATTACCGATAACGAACGATTGTATTTGATTATATTGCAGCCACTTAAAGTCTCTCTTGCTTGTTCAAAATGAAGATTGATGAATCTAGTTTTTGTTAGAAAGAAACGATGAAGATGCAGGAAAAAACGATGAAGATGATGATGAAGACGTTGATGCATGATGATTACCATGGTTTTTTGGATGAACACGTTATTGCATTATGTTTTTTGGATGAACACGTTGTTGATGCATTACTTTGATATGCATATTGATGAAGATATGCATTTTGGATTTATGATGAAGCGATGCATTTTGGATGTTGAGAGATTTATGATGAAGAGATGTATTTTGGATTTTTTTTATGAATATATGGATTTTGGATTTTTATGATGAAGAGATACATTTTGGAAGGTATGAATGTTTGTTGGAACGATGAACGATTAATGTTTGAATGTACGATGCATCACGTTAAATTAATGTGCATTTTGGATTTTTGATGAAGAGATGCATTTTGGAAGGTACAAATTTTGTTGGAACGATGAACGGTTCATGTTTGAATGAACGATGCATCATGTTAAATTAAGGTTTTTGGATAAATACGGTGATGCATCACGTTAAATTAAGGTTTTTGGATGAACGATGCATCAAGTTAAATACAATGATGATGAACATGAAGATAATGAATGAAGATGATGAACACAAAGCAACAACAACGATGCATCAGAATCTTTATCATTTTATTTGAATTTGTATTATTTTTGGAATTGTTATAATTAAACGAGGATTGCATATACCGCTCCACGAATTTCATTATGTGCACTTGATGCATAAAACTTTCTAATTAATTACCCTTTTGCCATTTGATCTAATCCACATATTTTTTCATCCAAGGGGACGGTGGAGGTTCTTTTGTGCCTCGATGCACAAAAGTTCTCAATGGAACCTCCCTCTATATATATATATATATTTATTTGCACAATGTCTATATATTGGCAATTTATACTTGGATCCAACAAGGCATCACTACTACCAAAAAGCCTTTTAATCCTGGTTAAATTCTGAATAGACCCCGGTTTATAAACCGGGGTTGACGGAGGGGAGGCTGTTGATATGTGTTATACACCCCGTTTTTCAACCGGGGTTGAAAGTTTATATACCCGGTTTCTTAGTACTAAACTGGGGTTGAATACACCCAAATTATTTTTTATAAAATTTGATGTACCCCGTTTATGTAACAAAAACCGGGGTTAAATATATTGTTCTTTTTTTGAATCCATATTAAGTTTGAATACTATTTCCAGAGGCAGTAAATATAATAAATCAGGAACAAAATGCTTCCTAAACAAAACTGAACAAACTAACCGCAAAATACAATGCTAAGTTTTTAATAAAGCCTAATATAACAAACCCAATTCATACAACTACCATTTGTCTAAACTTGAAGGAGAAGGTATTTCAAGCACTTGGTTACCTCATTTTGATTCAAGTCACAAAATGACTTTAAAAACACACCCCCAATTTTCCCTTCAAATATAAATGTTGCAGCTGGAAACATACGAGAATATGTGGCTTACCTAACAACATTTTTTACATGCACATAGATCATTAAGCATTTGGCTTCCTTGTGTGTATTGACTAGCAAAACCTACATAAACCAAAAAAAAAACTTAGGAATTCTAAGTGATATATATAACTAAAATGACAAGGGTAATGATCACAATTATTGATCTCTACTACTAATGAAATGAAACACAAATGTTATCACCATCCAACTAAGTCATCATCATTTAATGAGGTTGTGTACATGCTGAGGTAAACAGAGCCATTATTAAAAGTATATTAAGTTAATTTATTTGTATTACTACCATACTCAAAGCTCAAAAGGGAATTTATGTTTTGAATCATGTTTTAAAGCATCATACCCTAATTAGTTAATGCTATGGATCCACTTTAATTCTTGAATGAATGCTTATTTTAACCAAACATGTTTTCCGTAGTATTGATTATCGAAGGAAAATAAGACAGATGTCTAGAATTTTTAGTTGTGAGATCAAAACAAGAATATAACACTTATTTTTTTTTATTAATTTACTTTTTACTAATTGATTAATTTAGGATATGTTTTATCTATGAAACCGACAAAACTAAAACCTTAGCTAAAATGAATTGATAATTTATACATATGTTGATGCATTGTAAGGGACTTTGAGTTATGGTTTAGCGTAGAATTCAACATTTTAATTCATCAATTATCCTTCCCTGATTGTTCTTGCTGTCAATATATATATAAATATATATAGTCTTTCGTTGCTGCTATTGAATTAATAGAGGGACAGAGAGATAGAAACAACAACAATGTTGAATTAATAGAGGGACAGAGATTAAACCATTACAAAATAACTAGGGCTCAGCTCAATAATACTAAAATAAGAAATAAGGAATCAGGTGAGGAACAAATACTTAAGCCATGTTTGTTTACCTCTTAATGGAATCATTAAGAAGTCATTTTACCTTTGTATGACTTCTTAATAATTCCATTAATAAGTAAACAAACACCCCATTACTTAAAATCAGTAGCACTCTTCTTAATCTTTTCAGATTGATAAAAAACAGAGTGGGTGAAAGGAAAAATAGGCATCTACTTGAAGTCACACATTCCGTTTTTCTATTGAATTCTGTGCCTAGACACTTTTGGGATGAAGCCATTCTCAACACGATCTATCTTATTAAGAAGATGAGACAGCCTCTGTTTTAAAGTTGTAATGGAAGATACGCAAACATTTTTTTCTTATCAACGTTACAATTGTTAGCTTCCAAATGCATGAAATTTCGTACAACTTGGGACATGTTACTCTGCTTACAAACAAACAAAAGGTCCTACTGGTTAGTATTTTACAAGTCGACGTTAGGGAAGGCGGTAATATCTAATTTACAACGCGCCTAGCAGTGGCGGATCCAAAAAAATATTTATGGGGGTCAGAATTTAATAGTTACGAGAGTGTAAGTGCTTGTGACTAAAAACTTTTGTAAATCTCAAATTTTCGGGTCGCTTCATCTAGATCATAAAATAAAACAAATACGTAAATGGTACAACGTCATTAATCGTTACAAACTTACAAACAAATAAAAAACTAGATTCTAAAGTTGTCCACTACGAGTTTTTATTTTTTGAAAACGGGTTATTACATCTTCATGTGACACATTTGACAAGTAATTCTTTGTGGAGAAGTATTAGAATATCTTCCACTTGAGGTGATTCGGATCTTGGTAACTTTCTTTTCAAAAATCGATTCGTATTGATTTGTTTAATGAAATAAAACAATTAAATATATGTAACAATTAATCTAAACTCTTAATTCTTAAATAATAATCTATATTATATCATTTAGTCATATATAAAACAAATTATATCATCTTTCATTAATTAGTCATTTATAAATTTAATCATGTATAAAATAAACTAAGTAGTGAAACTATTAATATCTGAATTTCATTACTAAAACTCTAAAAGTAAAAATACTCAAACTCATAAAATCTATAAATTATACCTGAGGAGGCGAGGGGTTGAGCCACGCGAGAGGCTGAGGCCTCACGGCGAGTCCGAGAGTGAGAGACAAGGCCACAGGCCCCAGGGGCTACTGGCGGACTGGCCGACTGGGTTTGGGCGAGCGGCAGGGCCGGTCCTATCATTTTTTAGGCCGGTCCTATCATTTTTTAGGCCCGGGGCATATACTTAAAAATGGGCCCCTATATATATAAGCAATATTCGTATAAAAAAATTACAATTAAATAATATTGATTTTGTTGCACTATTGTCAATGTCACGTCTTTAAAAATTTCACAATCTGTCATCGTGTAATGGTTTCATGGTGCTTCTCTGAATTTTTCCTCAATCCAAAAACCACAAAAAAATAATATTAACATCGTATGATTATAAATTGGGTAAAATTTGCATACAATATTAAATTATATATTTATTAGTAAATTGAAAAAAAGAAATTTAAATTTTAAATGATTCATAATATAAATAGTAACATATGCGTAAAAAAAAATACATCTCAAGAAATAAATACATATCTCATTAGTATTTTTAATAATCGTATAATAAATAACATAAACCACGTGATAAACAAAAATAAAAAAATCAAACTCATTGAAAAACAAAAGTATGAATATTGAATGTGATGGATTGTATATTGATATAAAGCAAATAAACGATATCTATATATGAAAATCCAAGTGATAGTGATGAGATATAAAAAAATAAAAAAATGCACACAATAGGAATCGAACCCATGCCATTAAAGTACCAAGGTGAGTTTACCAGCTGAACCAACAAATTGTCTGTGATTTTTTTTCGCGCAAAACATATATAACCTAATACTGGACTGCTGAGTTATATTAACATATTAAAATTTTTTGGGCCCCTTAGATTGATTGGGCCCTGGGCGGTGGCCCAGGTGGACCAGGCCGTGGGCCACCGCCCAGGGCCGGCCCTGGCGAGCGGCTTCTTCCTTCTTCCTGTGCAGTTTGTGCGACTTCTTGCCTTCTTCCTGGCTGCAGCAAAGCTTGTGCTTGTGGCTTCTGCAGCTGTGCGACACAACAGGACACACCAACGAAACCCAGCCCTAAGCCTCTAACAAGGCTTCAACTTTCCTAAGCCCAAATTAAAAGTCTCAAGTCAAGTCCCAAATACAAGTTTTTTTTTATTTATTAAATAGGTAATTAATGTACTATTACGTTTTTATATATTTTTTTAGAATTTGTATCATATTTTTTTATATATAAAAGTTTTAAAAATAACACGTAAAAAGCTAGAAGCCAGATTTCTGAATATGTCTTCACTGCAAGGAATTGTGAGGCCACCACATTGGATGGTCATAACCAAACTCTTCTTCTTCTGATTGGTGTAGTGGTTCTTCAAATGAAGGCTGGGATAACAATGACAGAGGAACCACAAATCGCTTCAACTCTTGCTCCCCAACATAGACAACAAAATAGCCTTTTGGGATGTCACTTGATGATAATGCACTTCTTCCATTTGACAATGATCGACGGAGAATTTGTTTCGCTTGAATGATCCGAGGCATAAGAATTGCCATTCTTCTAAAGGGTTATCAATATTGAATTAAAATTTCTAAGGGTTTCTTTATGCCTAGTTGAGTGTAATATAGTTGTAAAGGGCAATTTAATAATTGATGGTGATAGGAGAGACAAAAATATGACCTCACATGATTTTGTTTTCCAACTTGCAAGAAGGTGCAAGCTTTAGTTAATTTGGTCACCACACAAATATAGAGGATACTGTGAACTACAATCTTCACTAGAACACATAATATCAAATTTTGTTGAAGCATTAAAATGTACAATTGGTGACAAAGGGATAAGTACTTAGTGATGAATGTGACATCGTGACAGACCAAAGACATGCATACAACATCACAAGGCACTGTCTTCCAATCTGCAGGAATTAAAGAATGATTTGCATGCCACAAACAGAAAATCACAGGAGACATTATCACAAGCACCTTAGCACCTACATACAGGATCTTAGACATGGAGGTTAATTTGTATGGCTAAAATTGTGAACCAACTAAGCTGTGAAGAATAATACCAACACAATGGTGCCTTGTACTTTAATGGGTATGGATCTTCAAAACAATTCTGGGTAAAATATCTGTTGGGAGAAATACTAGAGAAAATATTTTCTTATATTTCATGTATTGAAAGACAAGCCATTTTATAGGCAAACAAAACACAAAGAAACTGAAAATAGAAGAGCTCAAAAGACACGAAATAAAGTCTCCTGTAAGCACAAGATCAACACTCAAGAGTCACAAAAATAACTATCAAAACAGTAGAAAATTATGGAACATTTGAAGCATTAATTAACACTCCCCCTTGCTTCAAATCTTGTCACACCCATTTGTTTCGTGAAGATCTCATGCTTCATGCTTGAAAGAGACTTAGTTAAAACATGAGCAATCTGTTGATTTGTACCACAATATTTCAGCATAACCTCTCCTTTAGTTATTTGATCTCGAATGAAATGATAGCGTATATCAATATGTTTGGTCCTGCTATGAAAGGCTGGATTTTTCAACACTGCAATTGTTGCCTTGATATCACAATACACTTCACTTGCACCTTCTTGAACTTGACCAAAATCAGCAAGCAATCTTCGTAACCAAAATGCTTGACAAGCTGATGAAGTAACAACAACATACTCCTCTATGAGGATGACAAAGCAACTGTTGCTTGCTTCTTTGAACTCCAAGAAATTGCACCACATCCAAGAGAAAAACATATCTTGACGTACTCTTTCGATCATCATCTAAACATCCTGCCCAATCACTATCAGAATATCCATACAATCTCAAAGTTGATGCCTTTGAGTACCAAACTCCATAATCTATAGTTCCAGCAACATAACCAAGAATCCTTGTTGCCGCTCCAAGATGATGCGTTGTTGGGTTGTGCATAAATCTTGAAATTACACTATGTCTGGCCTTGTATGAGTCAAATAATTTAACACGCCAACTATTCTCGTGTAATATCTTTCATTCGCCAAAACCTTACCCTCATTAGCTCTTAAGGACTCGTTCACATTCATGGGTGTTTGTGTTGGATTACAATCCGACATATTGGACCTTTTTAATTAGCAAATCCATGGCATATTTCTACTGTGAGATAAAATTTCCATGTGGACCTTGGATCACCTAGAAAATAATGCAATAATCCCAAATCAGACATCTCAAAATTTCTCACCACGGAAGATTTAAAGTCAGTTAAAGTCAGCAACAACAACAAATGCACTTGATCCCATATATATAATATCATCAACGTATACACATACTACCAGAAAACTTGAACCTTGCCTCTTAACATACACAGTGTAGGCTCATTTTTGGATCGTTCAAACCCATCTTTTAAGAAATAAGAGTCGATTTTGCTGTACCAAGCACGTGGAGCTTGTTTAAGGCCATATAAAGCCTTCTTTAGCTTGTAAACCTTATTCTCAGAACCACTTACTTCATAACCATGTGGTTGAGCAACATAAACTTCTTCTGTAAGCTCTCCATTTAAAATGCTGAATTGACATCGTATACCGGCCATTGAAAGTGTGCAGCTAGAGCAAGGAATGTTCTTACGGTTTCAAAGCGAGCAACCGAAGAGAAAGTCTCATCGAAATCAACACCTTCTTCTTGTGCATACCCCTTAGCTACTAAACGCGCTTTATGATTCTGAATAGTATCATCTAATATTTGGTGCGATATACCCATTTCAACCCAATAACATTCTTTTCTTTCAGAAGATCAACTAACTCCCAAGTATTGTTTTTATGTATGGATGCCATCTCCTCATTCATAGCCTCCTGCCAAACCTTACTTTCAACTGCTTCATCAAAATACACAGGATCTGAAGTGTATAAAGAAAAATTACTTGAGGCGTAAATATCGTTTAAGGATCTAAACCTTTTGGGAGTATGATCATAAGCAGATTTGGACGAAGAAGACTCCCTAGTGTTGCTATTGGGGGATGACGAGTTGCTGTCACCGGTAACACGGTTGGACGGAAATTTTTCAACACCAGAAGAAACATGACTTGTTGGCACTAAATTTTCAACATCAGGATCATCTTGTGTAACATCAAAATCTTCAACTTCACTTGATTTACAACCTGCATTTGAAGAATTATTGGTTTCCAAAAAGCAACTTTCTGATTCATTAAACTTCACGTCACGACTTATCAAAACTTTTCCCGTCAATGGATGTGGCGAAGCACTACTCAGCAATTCACGTATCACTTGATACGGACGACTTCTGTTTTTCCGCCGGATCAGAGTCTTGACCTCCGATCGAGCTACGAACACGAGGAGGTAGGCGGCTAGGGGACGGCAGGGCTGCGCTTTTTCAATCAATCTTCGGCCGCTCCGCTAACTTGTATGCTTTGGACTGATGAGAATATCCAACAAAAATGCATTTCTTTGATTTAACGTCTAATTTAGTACGAGATGGAGACGTATCCAAAGCATATGCTACACATCCAAAAATTTTCAAATGACCCACTTTTGGCTATCTTCCTTTCCAGGCTTCGTATGGGGTACGATTCATAACTGCTTTGGTCGGTGAAATGTTTAGGAGATAAACTGCAGTTGCCACTCCTTCTGCCCAAAACTTCTTAGGAAGACTATTCATAGCCATCATACTACGAGCCATCTCAACAATTGTTCGATTTTTTCTTTCCACCACTCCATTTTGTTGCGGCGTGTGTGGCGATAGTTCCCTGTGAATGCCATGTTTCTCACAAAAAACAGAAAATTCATTAGAAGTAAATTCATCGCCTCTATCTGTCCGAAGGGTTTTAATATTACAACCACTTTGATTTTCAACCATGGCCTTAAACTTATTAAAGCACTCAAATGTTTCAGATTTGTAAGTATACCCAACTCATTTGACTATAATCATCAATAAATAACAAGAAATATCTACTTCCACCCAAGGACTCAACACTCATTGGACCACAAACATCGGCATGGACTAATTCAAGAGAAACAGATGCCCTCCAAGACTTGTTAATGAAGTTCTGTGATGCTTCCCATAAACAGAACTTTCACAAAATTCAAGTTCCTTTATACGAGGCAATCCAACAACCATATTTTTCTTGCTTTAAGTACTAAAGCTTGACCCACTACTGTTGAAACATCAAGAGGAAACATTCTATTGTGTGTCATGTGGACAGCGACTAAGGTTTGACCAGTTCTTTCATCATCTACAGAACATGCATTTTCATAAAAAATAACCTTATATCCATTAGACATCAGTTGTCCAATACTACTCAACAGGTTATGGGCTAAGCTAGGCACATATTGCACATCATAAAGAAATTTAACATCACCTTGTATTGTTTTTGATGGCGATGGTACCTTTGCCTTCAACTTGCATTTTTTTGTTGTCTCCAAGTCGAACTTCACCTTTAATAGATTCATGTAGCTCCTTGAATAAAGACTTTCTTCGAGACATGTGGTTAGAGCACCCACTATCTAGAAACCAGTAAAAATTTGCCTGGTTATCTTTAGTCCTTCTTTAGTCCTTACTGTTCATCTCTCTGTTTTACCCAACATTCTGTGTCTTTATGGCCAAATCTAGTGCAGTAACGACATTGAATAGAGCAATCTAGTGCAGTAACGACATTGAATAGAGCTTCTGAATTGTCGTTGGTCATCAAATTGACCATGACCTCTACCTCTTCCGCGAAACCTGCCTCGAAATCCTCGTCTATTCTGTCCACGACCACTTGAAAATTTTCCTCTACTCTGTCCACGACCACCTGAACTTTCTGTTTTTTCCTTAAATGAAGGCTCCTCTTTCACCTAAAAATCTTTTTCCTCTATTTTTTTCAAAGGACCTGTTGAGACGATCTTCATGCGCTAATAAATAACTCATTAATTCATCAAAAGAAAATGATGAAAGGTCCTTAGATTCCTCTATCGCAGCAACAACATGATTAAAATCAAAAGTTAGACTCCTTAAAATTTTACTTACAATTGTCTCATCGGTTACCATTTCACCATACGACTTTATTTGATTCAGTATTGCAGACACTCTAGCTAAATAATATTGCACAGACTCTTTTTCTTTCATAGCCAATGTTTCAAAATTACGACGAAGTGATTGAAGTTTCACCGTAATTACTTGTTGCCCAGATTGCCCAGATACTAGGGCTGTTCATGGACCGGTTCGGTTCGGTTCGGTTAGTAGCAAAAGTGTGAATCGTATTTTCGGTTTCGGTTACCCGTTTTACGGTTTCGGTTTCGGTTTCGGTTATATACGGTTCGGTTTGCGGACAGTTTCGGATAGTTGTTATCTATTTATAAATAATAAAAGTATAGAAATATAAATTTTTAAACTTTGATTGTTCCTTAAAATTAAGTTTATTCGTAATAAATATATCAATTACATTAAAAATTTTTCATAAAACTACTTGAACAAACAAATATTTAATTAAAATGAAACTATAAATATAATATTAGCTTGTAATTTATCTATTTATATGTAAATATTTGTGATATGTTTATGTTCGGTTCGGTTACCCGTGGTTTATTAAATATGAAAACCGGTCCGTCATATGTCTGTTTTTTCGGATTTCGATTTTTTCGGTTTCGGATTGACCGGTCCGGCTCGGTTTTTCGGTTTCCCGGTTTCTTTTGAACACCCCTACCAGATACTCCATTTTTAGAACTTCCCATGCCTCATGTGCAGTTAGTGCTCCATTTGGTGCTGGTGCTGGTGCTTCATAACCAATCTCCACCATTTCCCAAAGTTCCTGTGATTTGAACATCGTCTTCATTTTGAGACTCCATAGATGATATTTATCTGCTGGTGGTGGTGGTGGTGGTGGTGCTGGTGCTGGTGCTTCATAACCAATCTCCACCATTTCCCAAAGTTCCTGTGATTTGAACATCGTCTTCATTTTGAGACTCCATAGATGATATTTATCTCCTTTAAATATTGGAACAAGGGATTGAGATATTAACGAAGAGTTGTTGTTTCCTGCCATGGACTTCTCAATATCTTCTCTTGCCTGTAGAGAATGAAAAACATAGAACAAAAATCGACAGAACCTGATACCAAAATTGTTGTAGAAATACTGGAAAAAATATTTTTTTATATTTCATGTATTGAAAGACAAGCCATTTTATAGGCAAACAAGACACAAAGAAACTGAAAATAGAAGAGCTAAAAAGACACCTGAACAAGATCAACACTCAACAATCACAAAAATAACCAGTAACATTTGAAGCACTAATTAACAATATTGGGGTAGTCTTTGTTCGTTCGCAGCGAACACAAGAAAGGGAAAATAAAGAAACGCACGGGCAAAAAATATACACAAACGCACTCTAATTTTTTTTCCCACAATAATACACACCAAATTTTATATGTTTTATTTGTCTTTAGTTAAAAGGTTAATGTTGCATAGATTGATTTAGTCAAAGGTGATGGCCATGAAGAGATTAATTAGGAGTCCATAAGCTGCATGTCTTAGTTTGTTAATGGAGTAAAGCAGCATTCTTTCCAGGATTTTAGGAATATTTGTTACTCTATTTTTGCTTATTTAAGTAATGTATTTGTGTAACAATTGAGCAAGTGAAATATCGAGAAAGATTGCTCCACAATTGCTCCACATTTGTTATTTTCTCTCGCATCTGTGCTATATTTTCCAACACTTGGTATCAGAGCTATCAAAGGGGGTGTGAGTCTATTTTTTTCGTTTTGATTCCGAGGTGATGCATTTCAGCAGCAACCCCGAATTCTATTGATCGGACTTGTTCCAGAATTGACGAGAGACTAACCGGGTGCGGGATAAACGGACACGAGGACATCATAGCGAGGTGCTTTGATTTGGTTCATTTTGTGGGTGACGTAAGACGGTGACGGTGGGTGTGACCGTGTTTTCTTGATCGATAGAAAAGTGTAACACCCGCAAATCTCGAAAGAAATAATTATTTGTAATATATTACTTAATCCTAAACGTTGCAATTTAATTTAGATTAGATTCGAAATATTAAAACAGTGAGATGATTTCATAATCTAAGACAATTATTATATGTGAATATAGTAATTTAACCATACAAATTAAACATAAACTTTAAGAGATCATCAAATAAATAAATAAAAATGAATGATAAAAAAATGATGAAAGAAAATGATATAACAAATTGCATGTGTCTCAACTTCTTGTAACCAACTTACATCACTCTTCTCTCTCACCATTTCATTATCATCCTCTTGGTAAAACACACACATACACACACAAAATAGAAATCTAGAAATTAGGAGATTGAGGGCTGAAATTTGGGAATCAAAGATCATCATCAACATTAAATCATCTCCTCTTTTGAGCATCTTCAAGGTAAATATTCTAAAACTCAATCAATGATCAATTTTGGTATGCAGTTTTGATTAATGTTATAATTCATAAGATTGAGTATAAATATGGTTTGCTAATCTGAAAATGAATACCCAACACCTAAATCATCACCTTCTTCATTTTCTTCGCTTAAAAGCTTCAAAAGAGTACTAATGGAGGTTTATAAAGAGTTCAATGTATCAATCCGAAAATAGGCATAAAATTGATAGAAATGTGATTAAAAATCATAATAGAATGATTTAAATGCTTAAATTCCGGATTTGGAGCTGTAACGGTGGATTCCGATAATTTTTGAGGTTTATTTATTTTGATGAAATCTGAGAAATAAAGATTTATTAAAGGAATTTAAGGAGTATACGTGAGTATTATATGGATTCCGGCCGAAATACGGGTCAGCCGGCACCGGAACCTCCTTGGCCGGCGACCTGCTCGTTGTTTTGTCCGCCGTCCCTCTGTTTGGAGACTTTCGGCGCTGCTGTTTATATATATATATATATATATATATATATATATATATATATATATATATATATATATATATATATATATATATAACATCATCGAATTCAATTACTGTAATTCGGGATTAATTAGGCGGATAATTTATAATTAAGTTGAATTATGAGCAATTATTATGTATTTGGGATATTTGAAAGTTTGTTGTTATTTTAAGAAGTTACGAAGTTTGAGAATTAATAATTATTATTATGGAGTATTACGAATGATAAAAGTTAGTAATGATAAATTTAAGAATAAATCAGTATTTTATAGAACCGGTTAAGTTGAGGGGTGAAATGTGCAAAAAATGAAGAAAGTTGAATAAAAAGACTAAAAGCCTTTCATTTTCACATTCTCACTCTCTCTCTAGAAAACGCTCTCTACTTCTCTGTAGATTATCTCACAAACCGACCGGCCGATTATCGAGATTTATACGTCATCGGAAAGATCTCGAGGAGTACTACAACAATCTACGGTTGGATTCTTGATTTCGTACGGATTGAGATAAGAATCTACCTAATTAAGTTTATATATCTCGGTTTTGAAAACATGAAATTCGAATTTGACATTTATTGCATAAATAAAGCCGATTTTTCTTGTGTTTTAGCTAGAATATGATAGAGTATGCATAATATAATCGAATCTAGGCTTGATACATGACATATTCATGATTCTTAGGCTTTGAAATGAAGGATTTAAGTTGTAGACATGAACAAACTCGAAACTACCAAGAACATAGTCGAAATGCAAGAACAAACTCGATTTTTGAGCTAAATTCGAGTATATATTCGAATCTAACACCAAGGAATTCGAGTTTATGTCCCTAAATTCGAATTTAGGACCCTAAATTCGAATATGGTTCGAATTTATCCTCATGGGTTCGAGTTTGTCCTCAAATTCGAAGGAAATTCGAGTTTAACCCCTTAAATTCGAGTGTAATGCCTAAAAATTGAAAACCCACTCTCTAAACTCGAATATTTTGAATGAAACCCATAGACAACACATAAATAACAAAAGTTATTCAAAGAATAAGGTTTGAACTTGAGATAGGTTCAAACTTAGTTATGGTTCGAATTTGGACATGGATCCGAAATGGGGGAGAAATATTGCAAAATTTATAAAAACTTGGTTTTATGGAATAAAACAATTATTGACATGAGGTATTGTTGCAACTGACTTAACAGGTCCCTTGTGGTGTTGTTTAACCCACAGTGGGGTACTTTGTGATCCGGTTGAAAGCCCGAGGAGAAATAAAAATTAACTTGAGGATTATTAACGCACCCACTGTGAGTACCTCTGATTTTAACATGTCTGCATCTGCTTTATGTTTGCTTCGCCTGCTGAGGCATGTTGTTTCACTTTCGTTTGACACTCTCCTAACTTGCGTATATGTTGATGCACATTCATACTTGTTGCATGTCCGTTTCTTTGTTGTGCATCTTATTGATGGACCTGAGGGTCGCATCTGTGTACTCCGATGTTACTGTGCTATATGACCAAGAGTTGACACCTCTGTGGTCAGGATAGGCAGTAGGTCATCCCCGATCGTACGTTTGCCTAAGATGGATTGTTTTTCTTATGCCGAGCGTCATCTCGAAGGAGTTGCGGCTCGGGTTTGCGTACTATGTGTACGTGTGGAAGTATACGGTATGCGTTACCGATGTTACTTCTGGGGGCATCATAAGGGTTTGTGGAATGCGTAAAATCATTGGTATTCACTAAGCATTCGCTTACCCCTCAGTTGTTGACATTTTTTTACAGGAAAAAGGGAAATCTGCTGCTGGACCTTCTAGCTAGGTCGTCTGTTGAAGTAATTGAAGATATTTGCTACTCGCTTGGTATTTGGTTTATGTGATTATTGCTATGATATGTTTGGGATGATTGTAATAAATTTATGAGTATGTAGACTTAGATTTGGTACCTTGTAGCACCGTAGGGTGTTTGACACTGTTGCGTTACTTTATTTATATGCTTCCGCACTTAAACTAGGTTATCAGATCATTATGTTATTGTATGATGGTGATTAATCCTGGGTGTTATTTAAATAGTGGTTATTGTGACAAGGGTGTCACACGAGATGGTATCAGAGCAGTAGTTTGAGATTCAAGTATCCGTGAGGTCTTGGTCTCAAACATTAAGTGATGATATGTTGTGGTTTAAGTAATGATCTGAACTAAGATAGGTTACGATCTAGTAATCATAGGAAAGTGAATTTCATACGGGACAACATGTGATGTAGTTAATTATGTGATGGGATCACTAAATAATTTATATATTTTATATATTTCAGAACATGTTTGGAGAAGGAATGACGCCACGAGAAACGATGGAAATGGTGCTATCAATGATGGCAGAACAAAACAGAATGATTCTAGACCAATTTCGGGCGCGAGATGAGGCCAAAGCCAAAAGAAAAGAAGACAAGAGAAAAGAAAAGAGGGAATATGAAAGGAATTATGTTGTGGATGACATAAACCTTAGAAATAAAGAGAAACGTAAAGACAAGGGCAAGGAAAAGATTGATTATGAAACTGGGATTGATGAGAATTACATGAACTATGTAATTAGATCATTCAAGGACTGGCAACCACCCACATTCTCTGGATCTCTAAGAATTGAGGAAGCAAAAAATGTGGATTACAATGATGGAACAAATCTTTAAGGAGATGAATTGTAAGGATGAGTACAAGGTATTTTTGGCTAAAGATCAATTGGTTGGACAAGCTAAGGAATGGTGGAACTCTTGGGAAAAAAAAGAATTGGGATCCGAGTTGATTGCTTCCTTTAGTTGGGAACAATTCAAGTTGTTGTTTAGTAGGCAATATGGTGAGCCTGATATCGTACCACATGTTAATCATGTAGAAAGAGCTATTGGAAAGATTGTAAAGTCTGGAGAAGATGAACTAAATGGACTATATTTGAGGTCAAGAACAAATAAACGTGATAGAAGTAAGAGATGTTGCCATTGTAATCAATTTGGACATAAGGCTAACAAATGTTCAATGAAGGCCGATGCTTGTTATAATTGTGGAAAAGTGGGCCATTTCAGCAGAAATTGCAAATTTCGACCAAAGAGTTAGCATGTAATGATATTACATGATGAAACTATGAATGAAAGGTTCAACAAAGAGATGAGATCTCTGAGATCGTGGTTATAACTTTTGGACGTTAATCCATAGAGTTAGAAGTGTACTTTAAAGATTCCATATGTAATATTTCATCGAAGTTCTATGATGCTGAAGTTAACATGAAATCGAGTGATATAAAGTTTTATTACTAATATAAGTATAATCATGTTTGTGAAATGAGAATATTCGAGTATATAAATAGGCAGTAGATGAATAGCCAAGATGAACTTGGAAGCTTTGAATTGGAAAAGATGTTATAAACTTCTTGGAAATTTATGAATGAGTTTAGAAGTTGTAATAAAGTTTAAGTTTGACCATGATGGGTTAAAAAGAATTGGAACTAATAGTATTAGTATCCTGTGTGATATGTTTGAAGGATTGATAACAACTTGTAGTGTTTATCATAAAACAAAATAGCATCAACTTGTATTAAAAGGAAACGGTAAGGTACATTGTATTGAATATTTTAAGCTTACAAAGGTTGTGGCTGAGAACACATGACACGAACTGTTCATGAGAATTTGATGTAGTTGGAGTCAAAGAGGCTATTTCAATATTTGAAATATGTAAATTTTATAACAGAAAGAAAAGTAATTCAAGAATTTCTGAGAAAGCAAACGAAGGTATGAGAATACGTGACTTGTGTTAATATTGAATGGGATTTGGAATATGAAATGCGAAGTATAAATTAAGAAATATATGCGAATTATAATTGATCGGAAGAGGGATATAATATTTAATGAAATGGAGATTTGATTAAACATAAAAAGTTTAAAGAGACTTTGGACACTAGGGAAATTGCTTATACAACAAAGAAAAGTCTAGTATTATGATTCGGAATCTAAGGAAGATTCGGAGGTGATCATGAGTTCTGTTTGATTTTGGGTGTCGATCAATTATTTGTATCTACTGCTTTTGCTCAACAAGTGTAAATACCTTGATCTAAGTTGTCTATTGTGATTGATGTTGAAATTGCTAAGTAACACGTTAGTTAGCGTAGATCATGTGTATCATGATTGTGCTTTGGTGATTGAGGAGGTAGTACTCAATCCTGACTTGATTTCAATAGAGACCGGTGATTTGATACGATAATTAGAAAGAACTTATTACATATATGTGACAAGACGCATGTAGTTTGCAATGAAGGAATAATAAAGATAACTACGCCGAAAGGAGGTGAGGGATTTGTATATATATGAGGATTGGAGAAGTAGGGATCAATGTATAATGATGACTGTTAGGTCCCGAAAACTGATTGCTTAGGGCTGTGAGTTTTGTTTGGTATATGTTATTGATACCAAGACTTGTCTGATGTGCCACTTGAAAGACAAGTGAAATTTTGTGTTGACTTGATCCCTGGAGTTTCTCCAATAGCTTGTTGTTCGTATCGGTATGCATCTACTGAAAGGTAAGAGATGATGAAACAACTTTAGGAGTTATCAGATAAGGGCTTCGTTAAATTGAGTTCTTTGCCATGGGGAGCCTGCTATTGAATATGAAACAAAGGATGTCATAATGAGAATGTGTATAGATTAACATGATTTGAACAAATTGACTATAACAAGTAAGTATTCGCTGCCAGGAATTGATGATTAATTGATCAGTTGCAAGGGGTTGGTTATTATTCAAAGATTGATTTATGTTCAGGATATCACTAGTTGAAAGATTTGTAAGGATAAAATACTGAAAATGGATTTCAGGGATAGTTATGAGTTTTACGAGTATTTTGTTATGCCATTTGGGATAGCCAACACCCCAACTGTTTCATGGACATTATGAATAAAGATTTGTATATCAATGTTGGGGGAAATCTGTAATCGTAATTATCGATAATATGTTGGTATAAGTTTATAGTTGAATATGTCAAATCATGAGTTTTGATTATAATAGATTATATTTTGGGATATGTGATTTCTGAAAGTGAATCTCGGAGGATTCTGCTAAAAAGGGGAGTGATTGAGAATTTGAAAGTTGTCTCGCAGTATTGCAAGAATTAAGAAGTTTTCTACGATTGGTAGATTGTAGACAACTTGATTAATTTGGTATATTATATATACGGACTCAAGAAGGTTATTGCTAGAAAGAATTGCACAGATGTGCATAAATAAAGTTATCATTATTTCCATGGTATTCTAGAATTGATTATGTCTTATTAGAGGAGTTGTTTCATGTTTAACTTTTGGTTTGCTTTACAAGTAGGATTATGCACTCATATAGCTATGAGTACAGCTTACCGACCTCGACAAATGGTCAAAATGAATGAACTATTTTCATATTTGAATACATGATGAGATCATGTATTTTGGATTTAAGTATCAACAGAAAGGATCAATTGTTTTGATGGAATTTTCGTATAACACTAGTTATTATGTTAAAAATCAAGAGAACACTGTGTAAAGTTTTGTATGGGAAGAAATGTAGAAGCCCTACAAGTTGGAAAGAAATCGAAAGAACTCTGACTGTGTTATCACAAAGGTGTTACTTATTTTGAAAAAGGAACAAGTTAACACTGGTGTATTGGTCCATTCAGAATAACAGAAAAGTTAGGAATCTGTTATCTCATTTGGAATTATCTAAGGAAGTATCGAAATAGCACTTGGTGTTTTATATGGAAAGCTTTATGTAATCTTCACAACTGGTAATGAAGATTGGGATGATTATACCGAATTGAAATTCATGAAAGGTTAGTATATGTAAAGAAGTCGGAGTATATTACACATATGAAATTAATGAAGTTAAGAAACAAAGACATTAAAATGGTATTGATATGTTGGAAGCATAACAAAGAAGTAAATCACATTTGGGAGACAAAAGTCGATACGTTGAAAAAGTATAAGTATGTATTCGAATCCAAATAAACTTCGAGAACGAAGTTTGAGCGTGGTGGAGCCCATGTTGTAACATCCTCGAATTCATTTACTGTAATTCGGGATTAATTAGGCGGATAATTTATAATTAAGTTGAATTATGAGCAATTATTATGTATTTGAGATATTTAAAAGTTTGTTGCTATTTTAAGAAGTTACGAAGTTTGAGAATTAATAATTATTATTATGGAGTATTATGAATGATAAAAGTTAGTAATGATAAATTTAAGAATAAATCAGTATTTTATAGAACCGGTTAAGTTGAGGGTGAAATATGCAAAAAATGAAGAAAGTTGAATAAAAAGACTAAAAGTCTTTCATTTTCACATTCTCACTCTCTCTCTAGACTCTCTCTCTAGAAAACGCTCTCTACTTCTCTCTAGATTATCTCACAAACCGACCGGCCGATTATCGAGATTTATATGTCATCGGAAAGATCTCGAGGAGTACTACAACAATCTATGGTTGGATTCTTGATTTCGTACGGATTGAGGTAAGAATCTACCTAATTAAGTTTATATATCTCGGTTTTGAAAACATGAAATTCGAATTTGACATTTATTGCATAAATAAAGCCGATTTTTCTTGTGTTTTAGCTAGAATATGATAGAGTATGCATAATATAATCGAATCTAGGCTTGATACATGACATATTCATGATTCTTAGGCTTTGAAATGAAGGATTTAAGTTGTAGACATGAACAAACTCGAAACTACCAAGAACATAGTCGAAATGCAAGAACAAACTCGATTTTTGAGCGAAATTCGAGTATATATTCGAATCTAACACCAAGGAATTCGAGTTTATGTCCCTAAATTCGAATTTAGGACCCTAAATTCGAATATGGTTTGAATTTATTCTCATGGGTTCGAGTTTGTCCTCAAATTCGAAGGACATTCGAGTTTAACCCCTTAAATTCGAGTGTAATGCCTAAAAATTGAAAACCCACTCTCTAAACTCGAATATTTTGAATGAAACCCATAGACAACACATAAATAACAAAAGTTATTCAAAGAATAAGGTTTGAACTTGAGATAGGTTCAAACTTAGTTATGGTTCGAATTTGGACATGGATCCGAAATGGGGGAGAAATATTGCAAAATTTATAAAAACTTGGTTTTATGGAATAAAACAATTATTGACATGAGGTATTGTTGCAACTGACTTAACAGGTCCCTTGTGGTGTTGTTTAACCCACAGTGGGGTACTTTGTGATCCGGTTGAAAGCCCGAGGAGAAATAAAAATTAACTTAAGGATTATTAACGCACCAACTGTGAGCACCTCTGATTTTAACATGTCTGCATCTGCTTTATGTTTGCTTCGCCTGCTAAGGAATGTTGTTTCACTTTCGTTTGACACTCTGCTAACTTGCGTATATGTTGATGCACATTCATACTTGTTGCATGTCCGTTTCTTTGTTGTGCATCTTATTGATGGACCTGAGGGTCGCATCTGTACTCCGATGTTACTGTGCTATATGACCAAGAGTTGACACCTCTGTGGTCAGGATAGGCAGTAGGTCATCCCCTACGTTTGCCTCAGATGGATTGTTTTTCTTATGCCGAGCGTCATCTCGAAGGAGTTGCGGCTCGGGTTTGCGTACTATGTGTACGTGTGGAAGTATACGGTATGCGTTACCGGTGTTACTTCTGGGGGCATCATAAGGGTTTGTGGAATGTGTAAAATCATTGGTATTCACTAAGCATTCGCTTACCCCTCAGTTGTTGACATTTTTTTACAGGAAAAAGGGAAATCTGCTGCTGGACCTTCTAGCTAGGTCGTCTGTTGAAGTAATTGAAGATATTTGCTACTCGCTTGGTATTTGGTTTATGTGATTATTGCTATGATATGTTTGGGATGATTGTAATAAATTTATGAGTATGTAGACTTAGATTTGGTACCTTGTAGCACCGTAGGGTGTTTGACACTGTTGCGTTACTTTATTTATATGCTTCCGCACTTAAACTAGGTTATTAGATCATTATGTTATTGTATGATGGTGATTAATCCTGGGTGTTATTTAAATAGTGGTTATTGTGACAAGGGTGTCACAATAAATATATATATATATATATATATATATATATATATTTGTTTCTGGTTTCAGCGAGAAGATGGAAAGAGAGGTGGATTAAGTTTTAATTGTGGGCCTTAGTTTTGGACTTTTGAGTAATATTTAATTAATTTGGGTATTCTAGTGATAGATTGGGTTGTTTCCTAGCCTACTGCTTTCTCCTTGCTGTTCTCGCCTGAAAGATGGAGCAGAGACAACACCTCCTAATTTCTCTTCTTAGTGGGCTGGTTGCATTTTAATTTGTTGGGTTTTTTTTATTTATTTAAAAATTGAATTCTTTTGGGTTTTAAAATTTATATGGGTTTAAATGGGTTGCACCGAGAGAGAGGTAAGGGAAATGGGTTCTATTTTTCCTTTTAATGGACTGAATTTTATTTTATTTTTTTTATTTTGGGATGCTTCAAGTATTATTAGATTTGGGCTCTTAACTTGTGGGAAGTAAATGAGTTGATGATTAAATTATTAAACAATAAATATTAAAAACATGACTTGAGCCTTTTAATTGTTTAGATAGTGGTTTTGGAGTTCAACTTTTGTCATGGACTATTAAATGAGTTTATATATGGGTAAAGTAGTGTGGGTTTAAGAAATACCATTTGGATTAATTCAAGTTTAATAGGTTCATTAAAATTGAACTAACTAGTTAATTATTTTTATAAGAGAATTTAATGATTATTTAGCGAAATTTTAAATAAATAATTGTTAGGCTATTTAGATGAATTTCAATAAATAATAGATTGGTGAATTATAGAGTTAAGAATATTGATAAATAGACAATGTACATTGATATCAGGACATTAGTGATTTCTTCGAGACGTGTGGCTTTTGGTCGTACTTTCAGCTGATATAGGATAGTCGCTTGGCGAGTACAGATTGCAGGCACTGTGAGTAATTGATTTGAATTCGCAAACGATCATACATGATATGTTTTCACTGGATATCTCAATTGTTTCTATTGCCATGATTATTGTTTAACTGTCATGTTTAGCCTTGAATGTTGTTATTTATTTCGTTGTCTTGAGCCGATATCTGAGAACCCTTTCCCCAGTATGCATACTGTGTATTATGTGGATTAAGTGTGCTTGTTGTGTGCTTCCGAGTTGCATGTCGGGCGAGCCGCATATTTTCTACACGTGCTAACCGAGCGAGTCGTACGCTGTGTATTTATTATCGGGCGAGCCGGTAACAATATCCTATCATGTATGCTAAACCGAGCGAGTCGTAATGCTACACATGTTGAATTTGAGCCGATATTTGTGTTGATCATGTTATATATGTTTGTCTGTGTTTTAAATCTGTTACTCGCTAGACGATGGCTTACCACGGTTGTGGGGACAACTTTTCAGGTTTCAGGACCAAGAGTTTGAGGATTTATGGTATCAGAAAGACTTCCGCACTCTGATTTATATTTTTGTACTTGGGATGGGTAGATCCCTAGACTTTCAATTTGATTGTAATAACTAGACATTTAAATTTTAGCGTACTCTGACGGTTGTGGTTTGAACTTAGAAAGCTTTATTTTATTACTTCGAGATCTATGTTTTAGAATTAGTAAAAACGTCGCGTTATTAGAACGGGGTGTTTCAAAAAGTGCTCTCGGAACAAGCTTGATCAAAAGGGTTGGGGCTGTTAAAACAAAGAATACAATGACATTGGTACCAAAAGAAACTGGTTATCCGGTGTGGGTTGTCAAGGTGAAGACGATTATGGATGCATATAGCTCGTGGGAGAAGGTCGAACCAAGGGTTCTAGGTGAAGGATCAGATCTAAGGAAGTCGAAACAAGCTCTTGCCTTCTTATTTCAAGCAACACCTGAAGACATGGTGTTGCAAATGGCGAGTTACACCGACCCACAGCAAATATGGGATGGTTTAAAACTGTGGTTTTTGGGAGTGGATCAGGTGAGATCGGCTCGACTTGCAACTTTAAAAAAATCTTGAAGGTTTGCGTATGAAGGACGGTGAGACCATTGATGACTTCACGATAAAATTGACGTGTTTAGCTTCAAGGCTAGGAGCCTTGGTACGAGATTGAAGAAACGGACTTGGTCAAAAGATTGCTTGACTTGATGCCGAAGTCATTTCTTCAAATAGTGGCTTCAATTGAGCAGTTATGATGTTGTTCCACAAATCCGTTGGGAGGCTTAAGGCATACAAGGAACGTATAAGAGACGCCAAGAAGATGGAAGACACTCAAGGTGGTTTGGTGTTGGCAAGCGAAGAAAGATCTCACGATTGTAAGCATTGTGGCGATAGAGGTTCAAGTCGGGGTGACTTCGGACGTGGCCGGGACAAAAGCCACATTACATGCTACAATTGTCGTGAACTTGGTCACTACGACAATGAGTGCCCGAAACGGGGAAATCAAGAGGCGAATTTGATAAAAGATGAGCCAGGGTTGTTGTGAATGAACCGGTGCAAAGTGGTTCTAGTGTGTAGTTGAATTCGTTATTGAAACAATACGATACTATGTTATAGTTACCTAAATGCACTTGTGATGCCTCTAAGAAAACTCAAAATCACCATCAACTTTTAAAGTTGATGCAATTCTTGATTGGTCTTGACCCTAGCTTTCAGTCTATAAGCAGTAATATCCTTACCCTTGAACCCTTACCTAGTGTTAAAGGTTGCCTTCTCCTTGATATCTACAGTAGAATCCCACAGAAGTTCCTCACTTGGTCAAAACTCTGTATTTATGTCAAAAACTTCTCAGACACGACCTTTAGCCAATCCAAAGTGTAAAAAATGTTTTAAGGAGTGGTCATACCATTGACCGATGCTTTGAAATAATTGGTTACCCAAATAAAATTCTAACACCAATCTAAAATGTACTAAGTGTGGTAGGACTAACCACGCAATTGATAAGTGTTTTGAAGTGGTAGGCTACCCATCTCGTTGGAAAAAAGAAGACTAATAACAATAGTGTGTTTCAAAAACCTGCTACTAATGTTTCTCTTACGCAAGATCAGTTGTCCACACTAATGACTCTCTTGGAAGAAAAGGACATATCTATCACCAATCAGTCAAATATGTCCAATAATTCTTTTAACCTTAATGCGTGTTTTATTGATGAAGTTAACAAGGATGTTAGCTTAATGTCAAATATAGGCATAGATAATAATAAAAAAGGGTGGATATTTGATTCTGTGTCAAATCAGCAAATGACAACATGTTGTTAATGTTACTGATTTAAATTTAAAGGTCACGCACCCAAATGGTACTGTTGCCAAAAAATTTTAAGGTTGGTGTAACACTCCTCCCGATCCCGGAAATGCCACGTCAATATAATATCATAAGTGGTGATATCGCAAAGAATCTATAACACACGTGTCATAGGATAACACAGATCATGGATAATTTAAAACTTTAAACTTTATACACGAAGTTATTAAAATAAACATAATAACCCTGACTATCAGATACACACTGATACAATATCCCAAAATACTATTACATGCAGTTCTAATATTTCACAAAACAGATATCAAAGTCTTCCAGTCTATTCCCGAATCTATCTCGGCTGCTGCTGGGATCCCTTCTGATTCCTAGAACATGTTAGACTCGAAGACATGAGCTATAAAGCCCGTGAGCACACGAGGGTTGACACTGCACATAACACATAGCACACAGTCCCTGTCCCTATTACCCAGCACACAATCTCAGGTATAAAAGCACAAGTATGAGATCTGCACAGTAATACGAGCCCTGTGGGGACCCCTCCCTGGCCAACACACCGCACACAGCAGTGAGCAGCAATAACCCTGTAGCACAGGAGCGACCCGGCTACAGCCTGTCGTATATATACGCCCCAAGGACTGTTAGGGACAGTCAACCCGCGCGATTCCCTTTCGCGACTTATCGTCCGTATGGAACTCATCACGGACCTCCGGAATCGATCTCATATCTCATACATAACACGCATAAGGAAATAGAATATACCTGATGTTCACGTCCCTGTCTCATATATATAAAACGCACAGATAATAGTGACACCGCTAAATACTCAAAAGAAAGCGCGCGTTTTAGAAAAGGAACTCGAGTACTCACCTGACTGAGTTCCCGAACTCTGAACTCCTTGATCAAATCCGGCTCGATGTCCGCTAGTCCCTGTAACACACGGATCCCAAACGGTCAATCATAATTCCGACTAGTACATATCACATATCACAACAATCCGGACTCGACTCAAACCCGACAACCCCACGGAACCGAAAAACAAAACCCGACTCAAAGTAACCCCAACGAGACCCCAAACTCAAATAAAACCCAGCCTGAACAATCCCCAAGAAACCCGACACTAATTCGACCCAAACCCCTTTCATGAGACTCAATTCGGATTTCCCCTGCAGGTCCCAGCTCGGGCCGCGAGAACTCTGGTGGTCGCGCCGCGACAGCGTGGCTGAACTGAGCCCTTTTCAGGTTCAGCCCAGGAGTGTTAACTCCTTCCATACACGATTTCAACCCAAAATTTACTCATATGAACACTACATAACATCCTTTTACAAGCTCAAAGCTATTACAACACTTTTCCCACATCAACCCAAATTAAAGCCACTAGGTTCCCTTACCTTTTTTTAGCTCAAGAACACAAGGAGAAGAGGAGATAAAGATCAATCCAATCTTAGCAATTTCAGGTTGAAGATTAGCTACTTGCTGCTCGAATTCTTCACAAGAACACACACATACACTTTAGGGCTCAACTCAAAATGGATATGGCAGAAAAGGATAAGCATATATGTATGTCTCCTATTTTGTCAGTCCCGAACCCAATAACCCGAACCCGATATCACATTTTCAATATTTATACTCATTTAACCCATTTAATCTCGTGATCCCAAAAATATAATCCATCCGCTAAAATTATAACTCGATGACACGCAAGCCCAATCCTGACACGTATCAATCCACAAAACGGGATATAATTGGACCAATCCAATATTAACTAAATAATTATCCACTAAAATAATTCTAGGTACCAGGTCCAAAAGACGGATGTTATAGTTGGAGACTTACCTTATAAGTTATAACATCTGGACCATCTTGTTAAAGACACTAATTTGAATGTTGTATTTGATAAGGGAGTTGTTAACTTGTTATATCTCAAAAAAGATTCTGGTGACTAGTAGATTATGTGATGGATTATATGTTCTAGCTTCTTATAATAAAGGTAATGTTTCTAGTCTAACGAGTGTTAATATAGGTGTGCACTCATATGATGTGTGACATAATAGAGTTGGTCACCCTGCTGACCTTGTTTTAACTGTGTTAAAAGATGTTCTGAAATTAGATGTTAGTAACTCAACTCATCGATCCTTGTGCTGTCTGTCGCCTTGCTAAACAAGTTAGGGAACCATTTCCATTAAGTGAGCACAAAACCTCCTCTATGAGACCATATAGGGTTTAAAGAAGGCTTCAAATATTTTTTAACTATGGTTGATGATTTTTTCTAGAGGGGTTTGGATTTTTTTTTGTTAAAGTCTAAAGAAGAAGTGGTTGATCACAAAATTATATTTTATAATCTGTTAAAATCTCATTTTGGAAAACCTGTAAAGATTTTTCGGAGTGATAATGGTACAGAGTTTAAAAATAACAAAATGAGTATGTTTTAATCATCATGGTATTGTGTATCAAACTTCGTATCCTTATACCCCCAACAGAATGTGATCACTCAACGAAAACATAGGCACCTACTAAATGTTGCTAGTCCCTTTTTATTTCAGGCTGTTGTACCTTTAAATCTGTTGTTTCTAGAATGTTTATTAACAGCCACATAGCCTTCATCTGTTTTGAATGGTGGTGTCCATTTGAACGTGTGTACATGTGTAAACCTGGTTTTTCTCATTTGAGAGCCTTTGGTTGCTTGTGTTTTGCCAAAATACTAAATAACTCTGAGAAAGTTTGGTCCACGCTATTCCACGCTCTGAAAAAATGTGTTCTTGCATCATGACTAGACTGAGTTCCCTCTCATCATCCAAATAATCTAGAATATGAGTCTAGTCATGATGCAACACCTAATGACATGAACAATGATTCTGAGGGTACAATAAATTCCCGTAATACTGGAAGTGACAAGGAAGTCCTTCACAGAACCCATGTTTCCTAAAAAAATTTAATGACTATGTGATAGAAGGGAAGGTTAAATATGGGATAGAAAAAGTAGTTAACTACTCTAATCTTAGTCCTTGTGACTTCTGCTTTGCATGTGTCTACTTTAAATAAGGTTATTGAACCATCTACTTATTGGGAGGTTGTCAAGCATCAACATTGGGTTGATGCCATGAATAGTGAGATGGAGGACTTGTATAGGAATGGTACGTGGGTCCTTGTTGACCTTCCAAAAGGTAGAATGTCGATTGGTTGTAAATGGATTTATAGAATTAAATATAAATCATCTGGTGAGGTAGATAGATATAAGGCTAGATTGGTTGCCAAGGGTTTCAGTGTGAAGGGTTTGGATTTTGATGAAACTTTTTCCCCCGTGGTAAAAATGGTTATTGAAATAAGTGGCCTTTATTCCAACTAGATGTTAATAATTATTTTTTTGTATGGAGAAATAAAAGAGGATGTTTACATGAGTCCCCCTTTAGGGTACGTCTACAAAAATGAAACCAAAGTTTGTAAATTGATAGTCTTTGTACGGCCTAAAATAACCCCTAGGAAGTGGAATGAGAAACTCACTTGTGTGTTGTTAAATTGTGGTTTTTGTCAAAGTAGAAGTAATTATTCTTTATTTGTGAAAATCGAACGTACTGTGTTTATTGTTTTGCTTGTATATGTTGATGATATTGTGATTACTGGTAATGAGTTAAATGAAATTGTAAAGCTTAAAAGGATTAAATGTCAAGGAATATCATAAAATTGTGGGTAAATTGATTTACATAACACTTACCAAACCTAACATTACATATGTGGTGCATGTTCTTAGTCAGTTCATGCATATAGTCCTACGCAGTCACACCACCAGAAATGCGCTTTAAGGGTTTTCCGATACCTTAAAAATGAACCTGGTAAAGGGTTTAAAGTTGAGGTTTCTGTGGTTTTGTTCTTACTACTTATGTTGATGCTAATTGGGCTAAAGTTGTTATGCTCAGAAAGTTTAGTCACTGGTTCTGTGTTTTCTTAAATGGAAATTTAGTTTCGTGGAAAAGTAAGAAGTAGAAGATTGTGCCAAGGTCATCTGCTAAAGCTGAATATCGTGCCTTAGCTTCTGTTATTTATGAGATTATTTGGATTATAAAGGTTCTGAAAATTTAAATAAAACTATGCAATTGCCTGTTAAATTTTTTATGGAAAGTAAAGCAACTATCTTGATTGCTACAAATCCAATTTTTCATGAACGTACCAAGCACTTTGAAATTGATATATATTTTGTGTGGGAAAAAATTATGGCTAGTGTTGTTTAGCCGGTTAAAATCAATTCTTGTTGATAACATTGCACATGTTTTTACAAAAGGCTTGGCAGTTCAGCCACATGGGTTTCTGTGTGAAAAGTTGAACTTAATAAATTCTTTTCACAATTAACTTGAGAAGGGGTGTTAAAATATATTTGACTATATATTTCATCTGCAACTTAATTAGGCTGATGCTTTTTTTGTGTTTGGTTGGGCTTTTGTACTGGGCTTCTTCATTTTTTGTGATTCTCTCAAAAGGGTTTGAGTTGCATATATTAGCTTCGTTGTTCCAGAAGTTATCTCCTCATCTTCTTTACTGAAAACTCATGACATATATACTTTTGAATAGGGTTGATAATGTGGGCAGCATTTAAATTTAACAGAAATGTTGTCTCTTGTTTGATTTTTGTGATTTGCTTGTATGAAAACAGTCTCTAATTAGCAATGCAAATTTATTTGTTTTGTTTATTGTAATTAAACGAGTTTTTAAAGACCCGCACGTTGCTGCAGGGTCTAAAATATTAATTACAAAAATAAATATGACAAACAAATGAATAAATACTTTTCAAACATTTCAAATAACGATACACAACTGAATGAGGACCGAAGATTGAAACTTGAAAGCTTATATATATCAAGAAGCAAGCAAAATGATATTGTTAGTTGGTTCCTATCATTGGATTCTAGATTTTGCAATGCTAAAATTACAAACCATGCCTTATTAAATCGGATCCGAATGAATTGAATAATTAAATATTCATAACCATAATTTGAAATTTTGACATTGATTAGGTTTAATCGCGAATTTAAATTGTTAGTTTTACGATCAAATTAAATAAAGTTATAATGGTTATGTCTCCAATACATCGATTAGAGCTTACTAACGTTATAATAGTAAAGTTCAATGTTCAACGTAATCATATTTAATAAAAAAATCTAAATAGTAATTAGTTACATTTTATTTATGAAGCAATTTCATTAGAACATTGTATTGTACATTTGAATAATAAAGTGTCTTTCATACAATTAAACATATAACATAATAGTTTCTAAACACAACTCCAAACATATGTATAACTAAAATCATAAATTTAAATATGTAAGAAAATATTGTAACAATAAATGTTAAAACACAACTAAACTAAAATTCATTAAAATAATGGGGTTATATAAAAAATAACTCTAAAGATAAGGGTGTGTTATGAAAGTTTAAATCAAAAAAAAAAAAAAAAAAACCAACCAATGATGGTTGGATATGTGTCAAATTTGCAATGAACTAGCCCATTTGCAAATTGTATGTATATATAATTACCAACACACATTTGTATGTTTGTAATTCGTTTTTATACATGTTTATAAAGCTCATCAATTCTCTCTAATTTCTTATTTTTCAACTTTTAAGAAAAATAACTAACATTTATCAAATTTTATAAAAACACCAATTTTATATAATGAGACTTTGCAAATTACTTACTTTATGAAATGAAACTTTATAAAGTATCATTTTTATAAATTGTTATGAAATAAACTTTATAACACAAACTCATACATTATACATTAACTTTAAAAGTAATAAAAGAATCAATACAATAAGTTAAAAACGTAAAACTTTATTTTTAAGTATACAACATTTAAAATGAACAATATTCACGTAAGTCTTAAAATAATACTGATAAACAATTCACAAATATAAAAAACTTAAACAAATTAGAATCGAGCAGTCAACTTAAACAAATAGAATTAAAATATTATATATATATATATACATACATACATATATATATATATATATATATATATATATATATATATATATATATATATATATATATATATATATATATATATATATATATATATATATATATATATCTAAATAATTCACATGTGTCCAACATGTAAATTGTTAAACAAGCAAAAAATCCCATACACTTGTGATCTTTTTAACATTTTGGTACTTGTGAATTGTTTATCGAGATTTTTATTAAATGTTTATGTGAACAACATTTAAGTTCTTTTGCTACTTGTGAATTGTTTATCGAGATTTTATTAAATGTTTATGTGGATATTATTTATTTTGAATATCCATGACTAATGTTAATTAGAAACAACTTTTTTACATTTTGAACTTATTGTATTGATTATTTTATTATTTTTTAAGTTATCATTTAATACAAGATGACGAACATGAACAAAATATGCAGCCGATGATGAAAATGATCATGGTGAACATGATAATGAACACAATGAACATCATGAACGATGCATAATAGCGGAAACTCATGCATAGATAGATGATTAACAGCGATGAATGAAGAACATGAATGATGAACGATGAACATGATGATGATGATGATGATGATCGCTGATGATTCATAACAGTAAGAAGACGACGCATAGATGAACGATGATGATGAACGATGAACACAAAATGATGATTAACAGCGATGCATCACGAATATGTATAGATTTTGCATAGATAAAGTCGAGATGCATCACGAATTGAACGATGAACATGAAATGCTACGACATCTCAACATCTTTTTCGAATTTTTGTAGATTTTGTTAAATTTTATAATGTATCAATTGAATGTATTTAGCGTTATTTAATTATTTGTTAGAATATATTAAATTTGAAATTAAAATTAATTTGAATAGATATATATTTTTTCTGAAACTACCCAAAATACCCTCTGCGTTTGATCTTGGATGTAGTAGATACATAAAGTTTTCCAACTATTTATCCTTTTATCAATTAATCTAAATGATACAAATTTTTGATCTAATGGATAATATATGTTCTTTTGTACATCGATACACAAAAGTCTCCACTGAACCTCCCTGTATATAGGGTGAAATTGTCAAACAATATTTTTTTAATTAAATGTTAATTAATAAAAAAATCAATCCCTAAATAATAGCATGTCTTCCAAAGTAAATATTCCATAACATAAACCCAATATTCTCTCATATTTCTCTCTCATCTATATCAATGGAAGTATTTTTTGAATTGAAATCATATATATTGATTTACTATTTTTGAGTAATATCGATGTACTTGTGCATATGAAATTTCCAAAAAAAAAAAAGACAACATTTACGAAACAATTTAAATTTAGGGATCTTTTAATAAACAAAACATATATCTTCATCATTTTCCTATCCAGATATGAACATTGTGTTGGAAAAAAGTGTAAATTTTTCAAAGGAAAAAGTGTATTTTCCATGTTTTTGGACCAAATATAATTATATATAATTGTGAGATATATAATTATTATTTTGTGGTTTTGTGTTCTCCTTGAAGAGAGGATTCCAACGATATAAAGAACGTCCAAAATGGAGCTAAGATGAACGAGATATCGATGCTCAAAGATTAATGTTTGGAATGAACAAAACTCCTTCTAAGTGGGTGATTTGAGTCCCACATAGGAATGAAGATGGAAACCAAAGTGTGTTTATAAGGAAGAGTGTTTAAAGTCATGTCATGATTCTTTGTGCTTCTACTCCAATGCTTACTCGCGTGTAGGGGGTTGCAAATCTTGGACACTAATGGCTAAAATCCACTGAACTCCTGTACGCCCGCACCTGCGGACACGAATGCAGCTTCGAAAAAAGGGCTCGTGCGAGGCAACTTTTTTACTTCAGGTGAGTGAGAGTTGGACACGAGCTATTCGCGTGAAACTTGTTGTTCGTGAACCTGTTCGCGTGAAACTTGTTGTTCGTGAAACCTAGCTGGACCAGGCTTTGGCCTAAGTTGGCCTTGACCAAGGCAGGGCTTCTGCCAAACCTGTCCGGTGAGCAGGTTTCGTACCAAACCTATTCTATAACTGATAATTTAATTTACGACTAACTGATTTAATGAGCTGTTACAATTTGGTTTTCAACACATAATTACTCATTACTCATGTGCGAGGCAACTTTTTTACTTCAGGTGAGTGAGAGTTGGACACGAGCTGTTCGCGTGAAACTTGTTGTTCGTGAAACCTAGCTGGACCTTTGGCCTAAGTTGGCCTTGACCAAGGCAGGGCTTCTACCAAACCTGTCCCGTGAGCACGTTTCGTACCAAACCTATTCTATAACTGATAATTTAATCAACGGCTAACTGATTTAATGAGGTGTTACAATTTGGTTTTCAACACATAATTACTCATTACTCATGATTGATTAACAATAAACCTTGTAATAATGGACTATTAAAAAATGGTTTTTGTAATTAAAAAGATGATTAATTTGTTGTTTCATATCCAATTTCCTATAAAAGAATAGGAGATACAACACATCAAACACACTTGATAGACTTGAAAAACACTTTGCATTCTTGAAATCTTTTGCACTTTAACATCAAGACGTTGTTGCTTCCAAGAACGAAGAACGCTTCAAATTCACGTGATTTTTCATGCAAGTTGGTTACCTCCGGCAGTACACGCTGATTTGGTTGTTGTACCCTTAGAAACATACTTCGAATCTGTTTTAAGGAAATCGTGTCAAACACGAGACTCAGCCTTATTTTTTTCGTATTGGAATTTACTTTTCAGTATTGTTATTTCATTTACTTGTAATTTAATTTCCAGTATTCTATTTATTTCCTTGTATTGTAATTCAATTTCAGTATTGTAATTTGTAATACATTTTCTTATATTTTATTATTGGTATCGGGCACACTATTCCTACACATTGTTTCATCTTCGATATTTGTTACTTGAACAAGTACTTACAATCTATGAAAGTGAACATGTGCAAACTTTACGCCTACATGGATACCCACGAAATGAAGGACGGAACGAATGATCCCCTTGTGTAGTGGCACATGGATGGTGACGGCACAACTGGCACCCGATTGTGGACAGTGGCACCCGATTGTGCACAACAACTTCCTTCATCCGCTTTTTATACTAGGGTTTGTTTGAGAAAAATGAAATTATGAAGAGAGATTAGAGGGATTTGATGAGAAAAACATGGGATTTGAATTATATAGTTGTCAATCAAAATAGTTGATATGTTTAAAATACCCTTTTGTTGCCAATCACCCTCATTTTTAAGATATGTCTATAACTTAATTTTATTCATTACATAATATAAATTTATAGTCAAACATGGGGGTACTCCAAGACTCCACTCTAATTCGGGATTCCATGTAACTTAAATATATAGAAATTTATAGCCAAATATGGGGGTACTCGAGGACTCCACTCTAGTTTGGGACTCCATGGAACTTGAATATATAGAGTGGAGTCATGGAGTCCCACCCTCTTTGTTTCAATAGACAAAAGGGTGATATTGTTCGACAATATTTTTTAATTAAGTGTTAATTAATTAAAAATGAATCCCTTAATAATAGCATATATTTCCATAACAAATATTCCATAACATAAACCCCATATTATCTCTTCTTTCTCTCTCATCTATATCAATATATGGAAGTTTTTTTGAATTGAAATCATATATATTGATTTATTATATTAGAGTTATATCGATGTACTTGTGCATATGAAATATCAAAAAAAAAAAAAAAAAAAAAAAAGACTACATTTATGTAACACCATAACTCTAATCTATCTATACTATTAAAAGAGTAACTATACTCAATTCTGGTGAAGCCACGTGTCATCACCATGAATCGACACGTGGCATTTATAGGTTTTAAAAATAATAAAGAAATTTAAATTATATATATCCAAATCTAATATAATCTACTTTTGAATTCAAATCAAATTAAATAAAATCTAATACTCTACTAACTTATTAATTACAATATAATATAATATAAGTTTTTAAAAAATATAAGAAAATAATTACTATTCATATATATTTAGAAATATATATAATTAATAGGTCATAATATATAATAATATCATTCTTATATACTTTTTGTTTAAAAAAAATAATATTTATACATTTACCTTTTAATTCATTATATTTTATATATATTAAAAATATCCGCGTAATACGCGGGTAATAAACTAGTTAACAATAATAATGATAAATCACATAAGTTCTCACAAAAATTAGGCATGACCTATTCGTAATATCAACAATCCATCCTGTAATTTTCAATACAAATTATCTACACAATAAGGTTATCTATTCACCAAATTACATGGTAATAATACTAAAAAATATATATCAGATATTTAAGCGCTATACGCCCATGTATCTAATATTACAATACATGAATTTGACCTTGGTCATATCTAACAAAAATACAAGGTTCAAAACCACGTGTTAAAGCATTTGATGACCCCAAGTACATTGCAATCAATGGGATTAAGTACATCAACCTTCATAAATGTTCCTTAAATAGACATAATGCTTAGTGAGTGACTAGACTAATATAGTACCACATACGGATAACTAATTAGTGAGCATGCAAAAGCATATAATATCATTAGGTAAGTAATATTAAAGAGATGAGATATATTAAGAGGGAGACGTACTCTTGATAGTATCACGACAACATTATCACGTTAAGAGTACTTTTAGGGACAGTACTCCAATTTAGATTTGTATCCCGCAAGAACAAACTCCATTTATGTTATGTCTGAAGCATGGTAGAATATTCGATTCCAAATAAAAACCCTTGAAAGAATGTAGGAGCAATGAGTTAAGCAGGGCCGTCTCTAAGATTTTGGAGTCCCTGTGCAATAATTATAAAAGAGGCCCTATAAACTTCACTAATACGATAAAAATTATTATACACATCCAAAAAAATTAAAACGACTAAAAACTTCATCATACATACCTAATTTTTTTTTACAGATGTGCTTACCTTTTTCACACATATTATAATACATACCTAAAAAAAATTTTTTAAGCCCTCTCCAATTATGGGCCCTGGGTAGAGGCCCACTTTGACCCCCCCAAACACCGGGCCTGGAGTTAAGATCATTAAACCGAGGGAATGAAGACCCATAGAAAGTATCAACAGTCGATATTAGATATGATGGTTCTAGAAGAACGTCAAGTATATGAAAATAGAGACATCTCAGTTAATGATACCATGAAAAATATGGAATAGAAGTGGAATAAAATCAACATGGATAATGATTTTAAAGATAATAGAACACTATAAATTGTGAATGATATGACGATGTTGAAAGTATACATGCCCCAATGTGCATGGATAAAGTCGATTGACCAAAAACAAAAACAAAAACAAAAACAAAAAAAAAAAAAAACAAAAACAAACGTAAGCAGCTTACGAGAAAGTAAAGTTTCTTAAAGTAAGAGAATTTTATGGAGACATGAAGTCCATATACATAAAGCCATAAATATTGTAAATAATCAGTTTTTAGTAAGGGAAAATTTCGTAAAAACCCATCAAACTACACGTTTTTTTCGATTAACTCCCTCAGTCAATTTTTTTATCTGATAAGTCCCTTAACTAGTTACCGGTGACCTGTTGAGCGAGTTGCAATTGCTGACGTTGATTTTTAAAACTATGATTTTTTATTAAGTCCCCCAACTAAATTATTTTGTCTTATAAATCCCTTAACTAAATTATTTTGTCTTATAAATCTCTGAACTAGTTTTTTTTGCCACATAAATCCATTAATCTTCATAAAACTCATGTTATATGTTGTTTTATCAATTTAAGTGATTGTTCAATTAACACTCACGTCACACATAATGCAAAAAAATCAAACAAAATGATAAATTAATACGATCATTTTTATTGTTAAAAGTTTAGTCGGGATGAACAATTAAATATATTTAAAAATTGTGGTCTAGACAAACATAGTATCGAAATAATCATCATTTATGTTTTTATATCAAAGCAACCTATGTTATCCGGAATAATGGACTTTTAAAAAATTTATTATTTTCAAACAACCATCGTCGTTTAGAAAAAATTTTATTCTCAAACCAAACTATTTTGGTCAAACATGACATGCTCTGTCATCGAAATAAACATCGTTGTTTTTAAAATGCTTGAAGGATATCTCACGGTTAAAACACAAAAAGCATACAAGTAAAGTTCTCGAAACATTATTTGATCAAATTTAGTGAAAGAAGACTATAAAAATATGTATTCTTATGCATGCGTTAAATTAAGATATACAGGTCTAAATAATTAGAATATTCATGTGTTTATGATACACACACATGTTATTGGAACTCATGAAGAGCTATCTAGCTAAGATAGAATTTGAGATGCAATATCTTGGAAAGACAAAGGTTTGTCTTGTGTTTCAAATTGGACAATGCATGTGTTGTACCATGCATGAAAGCTATATAGAAGTGGTTTTAGTTAGTACTCTACAAATAGTGAAGTTCATGACATCAAGAATATTATTGATCCATGTTTGCACAACGAATCTCCAATAGCTTAGCTCTTCTGAATCACACCTTTGAATTTCACAAACTCTGGACTAAACTCTGCAAGATGATAACAACAAAGAAGGGTCAGCGTGCCTACACAGGGAGGGTTCCTGTGAGACACCTCCGACGCCGAAGTCAGGTTTCATGCTATTTCTTTGAGAGAAAAATTATCAAGATGAAGGAGATGAAAGATATTAAAGAACTACCCCAAATTAGGGTTACTCCCTTTCGTATATATTGTGAGAAGACGGATCTTTTCTCTATTTTTGTCTTCTTCCCAGCTGTGTCCATGTTTTGTCTCTATTAGTGGACAAAACATTCCATGTCATCCGTACTTGTACTTTCCACCATGGGGGAGGGTGTCCTTTTCTAGAAACCAAAGGACAACCTTGTCTTTTCTTAATGAATAAATTTTTTAATATTTTTTACAAATGGAAATTCCCTAAGGTGCCGTTTGGATTGCATGATTTTAAAATGATGGATTCTAAAATGATAGGATTTTAAAATTATTAGGGGGGTGAGTGCATTGTGAAATGAGGAGAAGTGTGGAATGTGAAATCCTAAATGAAGCTAAATCCTTTGATTTTAGTTTTTATCCAAACATGACACAGAAGGATTTTTAAATCCAAATCCTAAATAAGTTGTTAAAATCCTACAAACCAAACGCCACCTAAGAATACATGTGTCCACTCGGGAATGCATACTAACAAGTCCCCCCAGTTCAGACTTTCTAAAAGAGAGTTTGAACTTGAATTTTAAGTAATTATTATTTATTGGTTTATGTATGCATGGATGCTAAAAAGGTGAAACTACTTACATTGGGTAACGGGTGACGGGTAATCATGATGGGTCGCATCCGTCAATTAATGTGAGTAGGGTAGCTGCCCTATGCGCCTGATGAGATGTCACCTGACGTTGATGGCTTGAGGCGCCGGTCAGAGGGCGATGTCCTGAGGAGTTCCACGTGGACTCTCGCCTAATTTACTCCACAGGGATCCGTGATAACTCCCATTTTTAAATTTTGAAAACGTATTCTCCCCTTTAAAAGGGAGCGGTTCACTCACCTCTTGAACGGTTTTTGTTTTCTCCTTTTCCCCTCGTTTCCTTTTTCTTTCCTTTCTGTGGGTTTCTTCGTCGGAGGGTATCAGCGTCTAAGCAGGTTAGTTCTTCTTTGTCTTTTTCTTTATCCTTGTCACACCCTTATGGAACCAGAGGCCTCTGATGATGGCTCAGGGAACATTGGGGATCATCCTTCCATAGTTTCTCCTTCATATTTTCGTAAGTTCTGTAAGGAATATGGGATCCCTTCCAGCATTCACCCTTGTCTTCCCCAGGAGCACGAGAGAGCTAACCACCCTCCCCTTGGCAAAGTGGCCATCTATACTAAATCTATAAAAATAGGTCACCTCCGCTTTCCTCTTAGCACTTTTTTCTTAGATTTAATTTCCTTCTATCAGATTCACATTACGCAGTTGACTCCTTTGGGGTGTGATAAGGCTATGGTTTTTGAGATGGCATGTAAGTCCGTAGGGGAGAGCCCTAGTGTGGACTTATTCCGTACTTTTTTCAAACTTTGTAACAAAGGGGATTGGTTTATTTTTGAACATATACTGAAGTCCTTTTCCCACATTCTGGTGGGGAAAAGGACCTATTTGAGGGATTGGAAGGGGAGGTATATCTGGGTAGATAGCAAGGTTGTAGGTAGGGGAAGTAATAGTTTACTTGTTTGGCGGGAAGGGGGAAATGTCGAGGCAAACGTCTTACCCAAGATCTTTGATGGTGATATAAGGGAGAACTTATGTAACCAAAGGTTTCATCTTCGGGGGTATCCCGAAGAGGTTTTAGTTATGGCGGGTATAAGCCGTGTTTATGGATGGCCTGGCTCTGTGACTGTGGCTTATAAGGGTAGTAGTCTCCTTATTTGCTTGACTTATTACTTCTATCAAGTATTTTTATCTTTCCTGTTCTTTTTCAGCGATGGATTTGGGTGATCTCCTTACTGATGACGACATCTCTGGCATTCGTTTTGCCGCTAAGAAAGCTGACGGTGGTGAGGGTTCCACCCGTGGGGAACATAATATTGGTAGCGGTGCTGGGACCGTCACCCTTGCTTCCGAGGAAGGTATGACCTTTAACCTCTGCTTCTCCTTTAATGTTTCTCTTGTTTTTACCCTTTTCTTTTATACTTTAGATTCTGAAGACGGTGAGACACTTGCACATGCCATTAAAAAACGTAAGAGGAAAGCTAATGTACCGCCTTCCTCCCCCTCCTTTTGAAGAGGACTTCGATCATCAAAGGGAGTTGTCATTAGGGAGCTGTCTGATACTCCTGGGAGGACGACTTCCTTTACCAGCCATCATTCCTCGCCTTTACAAATTACTACTGGTAAGGAGCCTCTTATCCAGGAGAAAGGTGTTCTTCTTGTGGACTCGTCTTCTAATAAAGAGAAAAGTGACACTGAGGAAGCAGGTGTATTCAAGCCTTCCTGGAAAATTCTTGCTAATGACGATCTATCCTTTGCTTTATCCCGCCGTGATTTTTTGAACCATGTGTTTCCTAGCCCTAGGAAGCGGAAGTTTAAAGATTTGTCTGATGTGGGGGCCGTAACCAAGTCTGATGAGATATTGTTGGACATGATGAGCATTACCAAGGATATGCGTCAGCGGCTAGGTAGGAATATTAGGGCTATGGAAAAGATGGAAACGCAGTGTGGGGAGTCTGAGAAATTTAAGAAAGAACTGGAACAGTGTCGGGCGAGCTTGGAGGCTTCGCAAATTGAAGTTAAGGATCAGAGTTTTATGGTAGAGCAATTGAAGGAGGGATTACACAATCAGTCTGAGGAGGTGGTCGCGTTGAAGGAGAGGTGTGCTTTGTTAGAAAAGGAGAGAGATGCAGTTGTTGCAGAGAAAGGAAAGATAATTACCGAGGGTTTTGAGCACGTGTTCCTGCGTCTGGTTCGCAGTCCTGAGTTTGTTGAGCCGTTGAAGCAGCTTCAGAGGGAAGCTTTGAAGTTGGGTCGCCATCAAATCGCCCAAATATTGCATGGTCGGTATTTAAGGGAGCAACCCATTGAGGGGGTTGAAGGTTTTGACCCAGACGCACTTCTCAGGTTCCAGCAGGCCATTGAGACGGATTGCTCGTGGTACTTACCCTAACCTGCAGGCTGTTAGTGCTGATGGAAGGAGATCCTTGGCGGAGATCAAATCTATTCTCCCTGCTACTGGGAGGTTAACCTGAAAAAGAACTTGATGCGCCCTGCATGGCTGGCTGGGATCTTTATAAGATCTTTGTATGTTTTCTTTTGTTTAAACAATTACCTGGCTTTAAGACAATTATGCATATGTCTGTTTAATTTGTGACCTGTTCGGGGTCTTTTGTGATAAAACATTGGTTGCGATTAGTTATGGTAATGATCAGTTTCCCATGACTATATGCATGTTTTTATTTGTTTCCTTGGTAGGAAAATGAAGTGGCAGGTGGATGACATCCTGATGGATCATCCAAGGTTTGTGTCGACACATTGTGGGGGGATTTTTGTATTCGACCCCCTTTTAGTTTTGAGCAAATGATCTTGATGGATCAGATGTCGTTATAGCATACATATAGTTTTTGTTGGGACTGGTCCAAACGATGCTTGCAAGACATATGTTGTCGTAGGGTAAAAAAGAAGTAGTGGAAAATGAGGAAAACTTCTTCATATCATTTCATGTTGATAAAAAAAGTAGCAATAAAAGGAGGGCATGTGCCCCTCATCTTTTCTTTACATGTAGTATTTTCTAAGGTTTGTGAAGTGCCAGGTTCTTGGCAAACATTTTCCTTGCAGTGTTTTGAGTCGGTACGTCCCATGTTTCCCAGCCTCGTATACTTGGTAGGGACCCTTATGTTGGTCCCAATTTGCCCAGACTTTCGACTCTGATTGCTTCATTTCGCCTGAGTACATAATCCCCTAGGAGGAAAGAGTGATTTTGCACCCGCCGATTGTAATACCTGCTCATGACTAACTTACATGTTGCTTCTTTGATCAAGGCCCGATTGCGTTTTTCTTCCAGCAAATCTAAGTTCACTCTGCGAGATTCTTCTTTACTGGAGATGTCATATGTCTCACGTCATTGCGTGGGAACGCTTACTTCGGCTGCCAACATAGCTTCCGACCCATAGGTTAAGCTAAACGGGGTTTCACCATGACTATTCTTTGGCGTGGTACGTAGTCCCCATAGAATGCTAGGGAGTTCCTCGAGCCACCCGCTGGAACAGTCCCCCAGACGTCGCTTAAGTCCTTTTACTATCTCGCGATTGGTAACTTTCACTTGGCCATTGGCTTGGTGGTGAGCTACGGAAGTGAAGTTTTGGATAATGTTCATTTCTTTACACCAAGAACGAAAAGGCTCCTCAACGAACTGTTTTCCATTATCGCTAACGATCGTATGTGGAACCTCAAAACGACAGACTATGTTATTCCACACAAAGTTCAAAACCTTCCTTCCCGTTATAGTAGCCAGCTCCTGCACTTCCACCCACTTTGTAAAATAATCGATAGCCACCAGGAGGAATCTTACTCTTCCTGGTGCCTCTGGAAAAGGACCCACAATATCTATTCCCCATTTATCAAAAGGCCAGCACCCTCCCATGGGTACCATCTCGTGTTGGGGGTTACACGGGATTCGAGCATGGATTTGACAAGACCTGCAGGCTCTCAGTTCCTCTTTTGCGTCCCTATGCATGGTTGGTCAGTAGTAACCCAATATCATAATTTTAGTGACCACAGTTCGCACCCCTGAATGCAGACCACATGATCCCATATGAACTTCTTGCATAACGTTTTTGGCCTCCCTAGGTCCCAAACAATGGAGCCATGGTGTCAAGAACGATCTTCGGTATAGCACCCTCTCCTTAACCGAGTATAGGGGAGCTTTTAAACGGAGTCTGCGGGCTTCATCCCTGTCCTCTGGCATTTTATCACGCACTAAGTATTCGACAATGGGTGTCATCCAGTTAGGTCCAGGTTCTTGGATAATGCTCATTACATCGTACCCCACCGAGGGTTTCTCCAGCACTTCCACAAGTACCTCCTTGGTCAAGTGAGAGAATGTCAAAGAAGCAAGTTTGCTGAGTACATCGGCTCGTTTGTTCTGCCCCCTGGGAATTTGCTTTATCCTCCAATTGTGAAATGTGAAAGTAATGCTTTTACCTCGTCAAGATACTTCCGCATTGAGGCGTCCTTAGCTTCGAAAGTTCCCTCAACCTAGTTAGCCACCAACTGTGAGTCCACATGAATCGTTATCTTATCAACCCCCATGTCCTTCGCCATCCTTAGGCCTGCTAACAATGCCTCATCCTCTGCCTCTTTGTTCGTTGTCGGGAAATTGAAGCGTAGGGCATAAGTATATTCTGTACTATCCGAACTTCTGAGAAGTAAGCCTGCTCCTGATCCTTCTGCACTGGATGCACCATCAATGAAAAGGACCCTTTGGGAATTTCCGCTTGCATCTGTATCTGTAACCACCTTTGCCATCAGCTCCCCGGGACCTTCTTCCCTCTGTTTTTCCACAAGGAAATCTACCAGTATTTGTCCCTTGAGAGATTTTCTAGCTTCAAACCGCAAATCACATCCCCCTAACTCTATCGCCCACTTGGTAAGCCTTCCTGATTTCTCCGATTTGGAAAGAACCTGCTTGATGGGTTGGTCAGTGAAGATGGTTATCCGATGAGCCTGGAAGTATCGGCGGAGCTTCCTGGCGGAATGCACGAGGATGAGCACCAACTTCTCTATCATGGGATATCGGGGTCTCTGGTCCTTGCAACATTCGACTAACAAAGTAAATGGGTAATTGCTTACCCTTTCTGTCAGTTAGCAACACAGCGCTGGCTGAAACCTGCGAAGCAGCCAAAAACATAATTAAGTTTTCACCCACAGCGGGTGCAGTGATCATTGGGAGGGATTGAATGCATGCTTTCATCTGGCTGAAAACTTGTTTCGCCTCGGGCGTCCATCGGAATTGGCTCTTCTCCAAACATCCCTTGAGAGTTTTGAAGAAAGGGGATGACTTCTCCGCCGCTTTGGAAAAGAATCTTCCTAGAGCCACTAACTTACCGTTCAAACTTTGTACCTCCTTTATTGTTGATGGTGATTTGAGAAAGAGAATGTCCTTAACTTTCTTTGGGTTTGCGTATATTCCCTCTGGGGTGATAATGTGACCTAAAAACTGTCCCTTGATCATCCTAAAGGAACATTTTTCCGGATTTAGCTTCACACCAATTTCCCTGAGGGTTGCAAAGGTCTCAGCTATGTCCAAGAGGAGAGACTCTTTCATCTTACTCTTAGTGACCATGTCGTCCACATAGGCTTCCAAATTTCGACCGATCTTACCCCTAAAGGTCGTGTCTATCAAACGCGGGTTAGTGACTCCAGCATTCTTCAAGCCGAATGGCATCTTTCGGTAGCAGAATACTCCCATGTCCGTGTGGAAAGCCGTCTTTTCTTCATCTTCCAAAGCCATTTGGATTTGGTGGTACCCTTTGTAAGCATCCAAAAAACGGTTCCACCTAAATCCTGTAAGAGTTTCAATCTTCCAATCTATCTCCGGTTGAGGATAGCAATCTTTGGGACATGCCTTGTTTAAATCCGTAAAATCGACGCACATTCTCCAGGCTCCATTGGACTTCTTAACCATGACGGGATTCGCCACCCAGGTAGGGTATTGAACCTCCTTCAGTATTCCTGCTTGCACCAACTTTGCCACTTCCTCGCATACGGCTTTGCTCCTTTCGGGAGCCACTGATCGCTTCTTTTGACATACCGGTTCTATAGAGGGAGAAACTTTCAGATGATGGGAGGTATTGAATGTGCCTCCTCCTTTAATATTAATTACCCGAGGGACCCCCTCCATGTCTTCGGGCTTCCAAGCAAATACCCCAAGGTTATTTGTTAACAACTTTGTCAATGCAACCCTTCCTTCTGATGAAAGAGATCTTCCTGCTGCCACGCTTTGCTCTGGAAAGGAAGGATTTATAGATACCTTTTCAAAATCTTCTGGGGTAAGGACGGCTGAGGATTCTTCTTCTGCTGGTTGTTCTGGCTTCGCAGCCTCTACCGTCATGCAGTCTACAGGGGTTGTCCCCTTCGATCGGATGATGATCCTTCCTCCTGACGTCTAGAGGGATATTGTTGAGTGGGGTGTGGAGACTATTATCTCCATGCGCTTCATTGTTGTTCTGCCCAAGATGATGTTATAGGGAGAGGGAGATTCCACCACGACAAACTCCACTTCCCCTTCCCACTGTGTGGGCGGTGCCCCAATCCGCATGGGCAATGTCAAAGTTCCCTTTGGCCATCTCACTTCCCCTGCGAAGCCAGTAAGAGGGGTAACTGTAGGTCTGAGAAGGCAGTGCTCCTTGTCTGATAACTGATTGAAACAATGCACATACATCACTTCACACGCACTTCCTGTGTCATAATAGACCTTATGTATAAGATTACTTCCTACTTCCACATCGATCAGGATTGGATCTATAGAGATCTCTGTTTAATGTCCTCTGCAACTGCAGACTAGCTCCAGATCGATACTTCCGGATGGCTCTTTCCTGCCCTTCCCCCCATGGCCTGCCCACCGGATCATATGTATCTCATTGAGCGGTTTGGAAGTGACAGCCTGGTCCTGGTGATGCTTTCCTTCCCTTTGCCAACTATGCTTCATGGCCCCTGAAGTTTCCCCTTCGCTTTTTGGAGCCTTGATCCCTTTAACCAAATGAGCCAATTTTCCCGACTTGACGGCCTCTTCTACTTGTCTCTTCAATTTTATACAGAAATTCGTATCATGACCAAAATCTTCATGGAACTCACAATAACGGGATTTATCATTGTTTTTTGGGTTTCCCGTCATTCTGGGCGGGGGCCTAAATGAGGAGCTTGCTTTTTCAGTTAGTAGTTATTCATGGGGGGTTCTGGAGAGGAAAGAGAACAAACATTGCCCGGGGGTTTAGTGAATGATTGTTGCCGCCTCTCATACGAGGATGACCGGGAAGAACTCCTTCCCTGGGGGAATCTGTCCGCCGGATTTCTCACCTGAGAGCTTTGTCTAGAAGCTTCCTGGCCTTGCTTCCGATTCACTGACGCGCCGTAGGTAGCCGTCTCCTTCGACCTGATGAATGAGTAAACCTTGTCTAGGAGCTCTTGGTAAGTGCTGGGTAACTCTGCTGACAGGATCTCTATTAATTCACGAGTGCGGAGTCCATGAATGAAACCAGATATCTTTGAGTCTTTGTTAAGTGCTCGGATCTGTTGGCTTTCCAAATTGTATCTTTCCACGAACGTTCTGACATTCTCCCCTTCCAACTACTTCATATTGTGCACTTCCAAATGGGTCTTGGTGTACTTCTTCTGCTGCATGAAATTCATGCGGAAACTGGCTTTTAATCATCAAAACTCTATACTGACCCTGCTGGTAAGCCATCGAACCATAGTCTGGCCATTCCTTTCAACGTCAAAGGGAACATGTGACAGGCCACTGGCACGGACCATCTAGAAACTTTGACTATCCCTGCGAAGAGCCTCAAATGGTCATCGGGATCTCCCGTTCCATCATACATTCCTATACTTGTGGGGAATTTTAGTCCCTCCGGTAAGGGATATTCTTCAATCCACCAAACAAAAGGGGATGGTTCTGAGGGCAAGCTGCTGGTAACAAGAGGTGGCGGGACCGATGGTCTGGCGAACCCTCCGGAATCCAAGTTCCTTGGGGGATGTAATGTGGGCTGCCGCTGAACCAATTGGGGTATCCCTGCTGGTGCCCGACATTGGGTCCATATCGCCAATAATTTTCGAAGCCGATTCCCAAAAGTCCTCTGGGATACGAAACTCCTTCTGGTTGGGTGGAAACTCCCATGGTAACTGACGAGTTGACTGTAGAGGTAGATAAAACGGTGGAGGTTTGAGACAGTGTTTGTATAGGTGGGGTCTGAGAAGGGTTGGTATCTGGGTGTTGCATGATGGTCACAAAGGTAGCCATGGTGGGGTGATGAGTAGGGTAAAAAGGATATGCCTGAGAAAACATCACGGAAGGAAAGAAGGTCGTTTGCTGGGTAATCCATGGTGGAGGGGGTGGAAGGTTAAGTGATGCCGGTCTTCGCTCCTCCTCCTCAGGAACAAAGAGTTGCGCCTGCACACTGGCTAACATGGCCCTCTTTTCTCTCTCTTGCCCTAGGAGGTGTGATAGGGTTTTAAAGTTCTGCTGGACAAAGGATGGATCGACCGAAATTTCTGTTTGAGCGTTCCCTCCCATGACGGAGGGTCCTCCCTCTGATAGGGGTCCGAGGCATGAGGGTCTTGGCTTCTACGAGGGGGTGTTTCTAGGATGACAGGGGGCTCCGATGTGGGGATAAGAGGTTGGGAAGTTTCTTTAGAGCTGGTCATTATGGGGAAAGAAGGGGTTCAAGCTATCTGAAAGGAGTAGAATAGAAAAGAGAACGGAGCTATTTCACGTCAGTCCCACGCATGGTGCCATTTGTTTGCACAACGAATCTCCAATAGCTTAGCTCTTCTGAATCACACCTTCGAATTTCACAAACTCTGGACTAAACTCTGCAAGATGATAACAACAAAGAAGGGTCAGCGTGCCTACACAGGGAGGGTTCCCTGTGAGACACCTCCGACGCCCAAGTCAGGTTTCATGCTATTTCTTTGAGAGAAAAATTATCAAGATGAAGGAGATGAAAGAGATTAAAGAACTACCCCAAATTAGGGTTACTCCCTTTTGTATATATTGTGAGAAGACGGATCTTTTCTCTATTTTTGTTTTCTTCCCAGCTGTGTCCATGTTTTGTCTCTATTAGGGGACAAAACATTCCCTATCATCCGTACTTGTACTTTCCACCATGGGGGAGGGTGTCCTTTTCTGGACACCAAAGGACCACCTTGTCTTTTCTTAATGAATATATTTTTTAATATCTTTTACAAATGGAAATTCCCTGAGAATACATGTGTCCACTCGGGAATGCACACTAACAATCCACAAGTATCATAATCAAGTGTATTGACACATTTTTTTATTATTATTGTTGGTCATATATGACTTGATAATGGATTTAAGGTATCAATGTATCATGTGATGAGATATTGAAATGAGCTAGATAATAGTTTACAATATCTTCTAGGAGTAAAGAATACGAGTTTATACTCTATTAACACATCAAAACAGGTTTAGTTAGCTTTGCATATACATGATATATGTTTGATCGACATGGAGGACCGTCATAAAAATAGAGCAACAAAGAAGTTGGTTCATGACAATGGGTCTTGTCAATCCAAAGAGATCAAGTGATGTGATAATCGGGAGGAGATATATATCTTGCACTCTTTTCCTATGTCGTGGTTTTGGTCTCATAGATTTTCGAGGTTAGGTTTTTAATGAGAATATCTTATGTATGCTAAATGGTTAAGTACCATTTTGACCATCCAACTTTTAGATTATCACATTTAGCCACTAAACTATGTTTTGTCCTGATTTAACCACTAAACTTTAGTTTGATGTTCTATTTTGGGAAAATGAATAAAAGTAATGGCTAAATAGATTTAAAAAAATATATGATAGTTTGGTGGCCAAATCGGGACAATTTTCAATGCTTAAATCAGTAAAAAGAAAGTTTAGTGGCTAAATATGTATACAAAAAATAGTTTAGTGGCTAAATCGAGACAAAAAATAGTTTAATGACTAAATCGAAAAAAACCTAAAAGTTGGATGGTTAAAATAACACTTATCCCTATACTAAAAAATTGTGTACTCTTTTTTCCTTCACATTGTCCTGGTTTTACTTTCTAACGTTTTTAACAAGGAATGTTAGAGGGAGTATTTTACGCATTATACTCTTTTTCTCTTCATCATGTTTTTTCCAGGTCGGTTTTCTGGATAGAGTTTTTGATGAGCGAGTCTATTACAATATAAGTCTTGCAATTCTATATTGATATTAGGGGTGTAAATGAGTCAAGCCAAGCCCAAGCCCGTTTAAGCTCGAGCTCGAGCTCGTTTAAAAGTACAAGGCTCGAGCTCGGCTCGTTTCGAGCTCTGTATGTAAAACTCGAGCTCGGCTCGTGAATAGTTCTTCATAGGGGTGAACACAGTTAGGCCGAAACCGATTAAACCGGCCAAACCAAAGTCATTCGGCCGGTTTGGCCGGGTTAGAAGAGTAGTTTTCGGCCGACCGGTTGGAAAAGTTTTCAAACAGATTTTACTGGCCGACCGATGGTTTGCAACGTCAAACCGGCCGGTTCGGCCTTAGATTATATATATATATATATATATATATATATATATATATATATATAAAAGTTTGTTATGTTTATCATCAATCTTTAAAATATTAAAATAAATGTTTGTAGTTTTTTATAAATTGATTTTAATATTTTAAAAATACAAATATTTTCTATTATTAAATCAAATAGACAAATATGATACGATAAAAATGCATTTTCTTTAAACATGCTTATAATTGTTAAATCAAATGTTAACGAAATCAACATCCATTTTATTTGTAACATATTGCCTATTTAAGGTTAGTTCTTTACTAATTACAAGAATATATTGATCGTATTTATTTCTTTTTTATGTTGTACTATTAATACCAATTTATTTTTTTGTTTTGTTTTAATTTGTTAGAATATTTATAAATTAAATCGAAATTTCTAATTAAAACCGTGAAACCGGCCGAACCAAATCGATTATTTGTGGTTTGGCCGGTGCAATTGAGCCGTTAGTCTTGGCCGGATTGGTTTGAGAATTTTTCAAACCGAAGATACTGGTTTGGCCGAGATTTTAGTCACCAAACCGGCCGAACCGAACCGTGTTCACCCCTTTTTCAAGCTCGGGCTCGGCTTGGTCTCAACTCGTTTATTATATATTTTAAAGTTTTAATTATTTATATAATCTTTTATATAGTATATATAACTTTTTATTTTTATTTATTTAATCTATATATTATATATTTATTAATTTAAAAAATATTAATTTAAAAAATATTATGTATAGACTCGTTTAAGCTCGATGTGTGAAGCTCGAGCTTGTTTATTAGATGAGCTCGAATTGAGGCTCGAGCTCGTTTAACTTGAGCTTTTTTCGAGCTTTTAACGAGTCGAGTTCGAATAGCTCACGAGTAGTTCGGCTCATTTACACCCTGATTCATATATACACACAATATAAGTCTTTAAGTATTATACTGAAAGCATATAATTATCCATGAACATCCAATGAGGAGTGTTATGAAATTAAGAATATGAGTTATCTATGGATAACTATATGGTGTGAATATTCAATTATTCATCCTCATATCTATTCTATCTATACTATTAAAAGAGTAACTATACTCATTTCTGGTGAAGCCACGTGTCGTCACCATAAATCGACACGTGGCATTTATAGATTTTAAATATAATAAAGAAATTTAAATCAAATTTATCCAAATCTAATATAATCCACTTTTAAATTCAAATCAAATCAAACAAAATCTAATACTCTACTAACTTATTAATTAAATTTATCCAAATCTAATATAATCCACTTTTAAATTCAAATCAAATCAAATCAAACAAAATCTAATAATCTACTAACTTATTAATTATAAGATAGTATAATAAAAGTTTTAAAAAATATATAAGAAAAAAAATACTCTTCGTATATATTTAGAAATATACAAAATTAATAGGTCATAATAAATAATAATACCATCTTATATACTTTGGTTTAAAAAGTAATATTTATATCTTTATCTTTTTATTTGTTATATTTTTTATATATTAAAAATATCCGCGTAATACGCTGGTAATAAACTTGTTTACTCTATAAATAGGTACATTGTAACCCTATAAATAGGTACATTGTAACCCTATTAAATATCATACTAATAGAATCTATTTGCTTTACCTTTCTGTTGTATTTGTGTTTTTTCATTTTTACCTTTACAACAAATTAAAAAAGAAAAAAATCAAAGAAAAATGACCAAGTGATTCGATCCTAGAATCTAGGAGTAAATAACGGAAACAAATGCAAGTGGCTACGTGCAAGCTACATGGGTATCCATATTTCGGATACGTGCATCGGTGCATGCTACATGGGTGTCCATTTTTCGTTTTAACCATTCTTTTTGGAGTTTATTACAAAAATGGTCCAATAGTTTGTTCAAAATTACCAAAATGATTTCTCAACTTTCAAAGTTGCAGTATTAATACTCTAACCACTAAACTTTTTAAAAGTGTCGATTTTGACTTTTTCTCAATTAATTACAAGTTTATGCCACCACAATTTAATTTAATTTCAAGTTTAGTCCTTTTCTTTAATTTTTATATTTGGTTTCAATTTTGAAATATTAATTTAATTTAATTATTTATTAAATATATTTTTATTATTATTTAACTTTTTTTCTAAAAATAAATTTATATATATTTAATAAAATTATTTTTATTTATATACATAATTTAGTTTATATACTGTCTCCTCTTTTATGTATTCAATTTATTTATTAAAGATTTATTTATTTAATATTTCATTTATTTTTATATTTTATTATTTATACTTTTATATTTAACCACCACATTACCTTAATATATTTTTATGAAAAACATATAAATTTTGGTTTTTTTTCGTTTTAAATTAAATATTTTATTTGGCTAATACGTTTCGATTTAGACGTAATACTCTATTATTTTATATTTAAAATTTTGTTACGTTGATACATTTTGATTTAAATTTGTTATTTTAGTTGTTTTAATTTATAAATTTTGTTATATCAATACGCTATGATTTAAATCTATTATTTTAACCATTTTGAATTACAATTTCGTACATTAATACGTTTTATTTGTTTTTACTTAAATATTTAGTTCGTTGTCACTTGAGTATTAACGTAGAAAAAGTGTAAACCAAAACAAATGAAATGTGAAATTGAAATCACAATGTAACGACATAACAAAATATATAAATCCAAACAGATAAAATAACAAATTCCAATCAAAACGTATCAGCGTAGAAAAATATTTAAATAATGAATTAGTAAGTTTAAATCGAAATGTATTTGACTAACAAAGTATTTAAATTAAAATGAAAAAAAAATTAAATTTATAAACTTTCTTAATAAACATAATAAAATCAAAATTTATTAACATAATGAAATAGTCGATCATTTGAAAAAGCATAAATGATAATAATATACAAATAGTTTAACCAATGTAATAAATAAATGTTTAGTAAATAAATTTCATACATAAAAGAGGATAAATGAACTAAATTAAATATATAAATAGAATTAATTTCTAATAAATAAATATAAAGTTATTTTTTTTTAAAAATATATAGGTATAATTAAGAATAACATATATTTAATAACGAATCAAATCATAATTTATTAAATTAATATTTCAAATTTAAAACCAGAAATAAAAATTTAAGAAAAGTACCAAAAAATTAAATTAAATAGTACAGGGACCAAACTTGTTGTAACACCCCTCCCGATCACCGAAAAGCCACGTTAATACATAATCATAAGTTGCAATGTCGCAAACATCTCACTATACACATGTCAGGGGATTAACAGAAATCACTAATATTTAAAACTTTTACAAAAAGGTTAACAACGTAATCGCAAACTTGGCACATTTAACAACTCTAATTAACTAACATACAACAGCTGACTATTACACAAACTCAGATACGCAAATCTCCAAATGATCCCCAGTCCCGATCTGACCGCTACAGCTACCAATCTCCCTTCTGATTTCCTGAACATGGTAGACTCGAATACGTAAGCACGGAAACTCGTGAGTACGCGATGGTTAGACGCTGCACTGTAAGCACATAACACACACACGCGTAGCACATACACGCATAACCATCTCTATCCCTGTCCCTGGCAATCATCAGTATAATTCAGGTATGAACACACAGCATGAGATCCAAAGCCCCGCACACACAATCACAAAGGGGACCCTTCCCAGCTAACGACCGTGTACAGCGGTGGTTAGCTAAAACCCTGTAGCACGGGCGCGAACCGGCTACAGGCCCTGCCGTGTATACACGCCCCAAGGACTGTTAGGGACAGTCGACCCGCGCGATCACTCATTGTGAATTACTATCTGTATGGAACTCATCACAGACCCCAGACTGGATTTCTTCTCATGCACATATAACACATATGTGAGAATAGATACAAACCTGACGCCCGCGTCCCTGTCTCATACACTGTACACAATATACACATACACAATACTAGCTACACAGCTATGACCCGTAAAAACAATCCGCGGTTTGAAAAAGACTCGAGTACTCACCTAGTCAATCCGCTAGTCTCGCAACCTCTGACTCGGCTCAGCTCGTTTTGGCTCGTCCCTGAAATCACATGAATCCCTAATTGTTAACACAAACCCATGAACATGTGTAGACCCATAACTAAATCGAACCCAAAAACAACCCCAAACGGACCCAAGAAGCAACCCCAACAGATCCCCAAACCCGTAACGGAACCCGCTCCAAAACCCCAACCCAGACTTGGCCTAACAAACCCGCACCCGCGCCTCCATCGCGCCCGCGCCCAGCCCTCTTGCGTCGCGACCACGACAGGGGGATCGCGACCGCGACCCCCTGCGGTTTCCTTCTTCCCTATTCGATTTCCAGGTCTGTCACCAGGAGGTACCAACACCCCCATAACATCGATCCTAGCCACAAAAGGTCCATAAACCAGTACATTTTAACTCCCTAGTGTTCTTAGCTTTTCACAATTTCAGAACCAACCCATACGAATTTTAAGCTACCAAATCAAGTTTCCTTACCTTGGAACTTCCAACTCGACAAGAAGGAGATGAAGTTTCCAGCAATTAGTTTCAGTTATGGAAGCTGCTTCTTGTTGTTACTCATTTCACACCCACATACACAGTACGCACTTAAGATTTCTAAAAGAGGAAGGAAAGGAAAAGCACACACATATATATTTTCCACTTTTAGACGGGTTCCGACCCAATAACCCGAACCCGATACCCCATTTTCACAATTAATATCCACTTACCCATTTAAATCCACGAACTCAAATATATAGTTAATCCACTAAAATTATAACCCGATAACATGCAATCACAATCACCACACGTATCAATCCACTACTCGAAATATAATTGGACCAATGTAATAATATTAAATTAAAGATCCACTAAAATATTTACATGCAATAGCTAAAAAAAAACAGGATGTTACAAATCCTCTCTTCTTAAAGAGATCCCGGCCCCGGAATCTATCGCAAGCCCATTCGAAATTATACATCTCTATGTCAAATCCCCGAAACATCAACTCATACATCTCGATATGATTATCAACAACCCTGTTGAATTCGCATTTGAACTTTGAATATCACAATCATCACTAATACACATCATTCTGGAATCACACATTAGAATCCACTATTATTCAGTTAAATCCTTTACTCGCAAGGTCTTCTCGTGGCGTCACCTCATAAGCCACTTAAATCATACACATAAACTTGAATTCTCTATCTTCATTCTCGAATCTCAGTTAATATTATATCCTCGTGTAGCTCTATCCGGTTTATCCACTAACACAGTAGCTATTCAATCCACTTATAACAACACATAAAGACGTCTCCTTCGAATTTCTAAACGCAATATCATAGATGTGGATGAGCACACACAAGAATTTAAATACACTATCAATATGATAAGCCCTTAACACAGACAAACACATCCACAATTATTACCCATACGACTCACATGACTCAACAGAATTAATCCACTAACATAACGCAATTCCCAACCCAAAAGCCCCAATCACGATACATCCCAATCACACACACACACACACACACACACACATATATATATATATATACACACACACACACACACACACACATATATATATATATATATATATATATATATATATATATATATATATATATATCCTGACATAACAATCCCATATAACCCATACAAAACGATCCCACACCTCTCTCACCGAATCCCATAATCACAGACACAAAGAAAGCAATTGCACGCAACAGAACACACACCAGCTCACAAACATATACCAACAGCCCGCCCCACAACTGACATACACGCAAGGCTAATTCAGATATACATACCTGAAACCATATCGGCAGTATCCCGAGCTTCTTCGACCGTCGCTTGAAATACCCGACCCTGAGCCCTCGGAACAGTCTCACGGCGGCTGGATGATGATAGTTCTACCCTGGCTCCACTAGAACTCGTACCCTGCACCGCTGGTCCCAGCTCCGGACAATCTCTCACTCTGTGCCCCGGCCTCCCACAACGGAAGCATAACAGCTCCACCGCCGTACACGAAGCGGCAACATGCCCCCGCTGGCCGCACTAATAACATCGAGGCGCACATGGCCCACTGTGGCGACGATGACACCTCAAGCATTCCCGATCCCCAACCGAGCTGTCTCCATTATCGTCTCCCTCTCGAGGCCTCTGCCCTACGCTGCTCTGTCTTGGCCCACTGTACCGCGAACTCTGTCTCTGACTCTGCTCGCCTGACTGCTGACTCTGCATCGACCTCCGCTCTCTACCCCTGTCTCTGTCTATATCTCTGTCTCTATCAGTGTCTCGTCTGTCTCTCGAACTCTGGCCCGAACGTCGCTCCCTGGAATCTTCTCTAGAAAGCCTCCAGTCTCTCGAGGACCGCTCAGGAGTCCTCGCACGTCGGCGTTGAGAAGACGGCTCCTCTCTCTGCTTGGCTATCTCCCGCTCCCTTATGTGGGCCATCTCCAACGCTTTGGCAAAAGTAGGTGTTTCGTGCAGTCCAACAAACTCCCTGATACCTAATCGCAGTCCATCGATAAACGCATCGGCCTTTCATTGCTCCGTGGCGATGCGTTGGGTGGCAAACTGTGAATAATCATTGAATCGATCCACATACTGTTGCACCATCATCTCGCTCTGCTGTAGATGGAGGAATCGTCGCTCCATCTCTCGCCTCTCGTCCCTAGGAATGTACTGCAGCTTGAATACGGCCCTGAACTGGTCCCACGTCATCGCATAAGCCGCAGAAGAAGTCATCATTGACTCAATAGACTTCCACCACTGGTATGGATGACAATGGGTGAGAAAAAACGAAACCCGTGGGTACCCGCGCATTATGGGTGGGTAAACCCGTGAAAACACACCCGTGGACATGGGTGTGGGTACAAAATCATACCCGCTGGCGGGTGATGGGCGGGCACGGGTATACTATTTTACCCACGGGTATACCCGCCACCCGTACCCGTAAAACCCGTGACGTTCACCCGCGGGTTTACCCGTTAAACCGCTATATATATAGTGCTTATTGTTTACCTCAATATATATATATATATATATATATATATATATATATATATATATATATATATATATATATATATATATATATATATATATATATATATATATATATATATATATATATATATATATATATATAGCCTAACAATTTCAAAGTTTTCAAATTTCAATACTAGTTTATGTGAGTCAATTTTGAGATTTCACTATTTTGAATACCCATTACCCAGTTGTCAAGTAGCAAACATATTATGTATTTATGTTTGTATGTTTGATATTATTATTATTTGGATGTGTTTGCAATATCTATATGTTTGTTGGATGTGTTTTATTGCTAAAATATGTTTCGTTGGGTAAAAAAGTGTTTATAATATGTTTTAAAATATAAAACCCATGGGTTTACCCGTGCCCACGGGTATCCGCGGGTGGCAGGCATAGGCGATAAAATCTACCCATTGGCGGGTTTTTGGCGGGTGGTGGGTATGGAAGTACCCGCGGGAACGGGTGACGGGTGATATGTATCAGTGCCCGCCGCCCGCGGGTGCCATCCCTAACCACTGGGTGGTCCCTCCCCTCAGCTCATAAGTCGCATACCCCATCATATCTCTTAGATCCACATGCTCAACTTGAAAGGTTGCCTCTATTTCCCTTTCCCAAGCCATAGCAACCCCGGGCTCACCACTGCCCCTGAACTCGGGTGAGGCTCCTGTCATAAAGTCCTTAAAGGACCCATCCCTCTGTTTAGACGAAGAAGCGCCAGTCTCACACTCTGTCCCCGTAGGCTGAATAACTGACTCTACACCCTGACCCTGTTCATGCTGCTGCCTATAAAATTCTGTCAAAACCTCTAACAGCTTTGATCTGTGAATTACTCGTCGCCCACCGACTTACCCGCACCGGATCCCTCGCCCTAATCTGCCATATCAATCTGCGCAAGCCGAAACAATTAAGAACAACGAATAGATTACCCAGTGTTATACACTAAGCTAGGTTAGTTAATTCCACTAAAATCAATCTCAAATGATCCCCAACATATCGGAACAATGTTTAAGTTAAGAATCCGCTAATGATACTCAGACTTCAAACCATAAACTCTGATACCATCATGTAACACCCCTTCCGATCACTGAAAACCCACGTCAACACATAATTATAAGTGGCAATGTCACAAACATCTCACTATACACATGTCAGGGGATTAACAGAAATCACTGATATTTAAAACTTTTACAAAAAGGTTAACAACGTAATCGCAAACTTGGCACATTTAACAACTCTAATTAACTAACATACAACAGCTGACTATTACACAAACTCAGATACGCAAATCTCCAAATGATCCCCAGTCCCGATCTGACCGCTACAGCTACCAATCTCCCTTCTGATTCCCTGAACATGGTAGACTCGAATACGTAAGCTCGGAAACTCGTGAGTACGCAATGGTTAGACGCTGCACTGTAAGCACATAACACACACACACACACACGTAGCACATACACGCATAACCATCTCTGTCCCTGTCCCTGGTAATCATCAGTATAATTCAGGTATGAACACACAGCATGAGATCCAAAGCGCTGCACACACAATCACTAAGGGGACCCTTCCCAGCTAACGACCGTGTACAGCGGTGGTTAGCTAAAACCCTGTAGCACGGGCGAGAACCGGCTACAGGCCCTGCCGTGTATACACGCCCCAAGGACTGTTAGGGACAATCAACCCGCGCGATCACTCATTGTGAATCACCGTCCGTATGGAACTCATCACGGACCCCAGACTGGATTTCATCTCATGCACATATAACACATATGTGAGAATAGATACAAACCTGACGCCCGCGTCCTTGTCTCATACACGGTACACAATATAGACATACACAATACTAGCTACACAGTTATGACCCGTAAAAACGATCACGCGGTTTGAAAAAAAACTCGAGTACTCACCTAGTCAATCCGCTAGTCTCGTAACCTCTGACTCGGCTCAGCTCGTTGTTGGCTCGTCGCTGAAATCACACGAAACCCAAATTGTTAACACAAAACCCATGAACACGGATACACACAACAGATTCACAACTGACCCATAACTAAATCGAACCCAAAACAACCCCAAACGGACCCAATAAGCAACCCCAACAGATCCCCAAACCCGTAACAGAACTCGCTCCAAAACCCAACCCAGACTTGGCCAACAAACCCACCCGCGCCCAGCCCTCTTGCATCGCGACCACGACACGGGGATCGCGATCGTGACCCCCTGCGGTTGCCTTCTTCGCTGTTCGATTTCCAGGTCTGCCCAGGAGGTACCAACACCCCCATAACATCGATCCCATCCACAAAAGGTCCATACACCAGTACATATTAAGTCCCTAGTGTTCTTAGCCACTTTTCACAATTTCAGAACCAACCCATACGAATTTTAAGCTACCAAATCAAGTTTCCTTACCTTGGAACTTCCAACTCGACAAGAAGGAGATGAAGTCCAAATTCCAGCAATTAATTTCAGTTATGGAAGCTGCTTTTTGTTGTTGCTCAGTTCACACACACATACATAGTACGCACTTGAGATTTCTAAAAGAGGAAGGAAGGGAAAAGCACACACATATATATTTTCCACTTTTAGGCGAGTTCTGACTCAATAACACGAACCCGATACCTAATTTTCACAATTAATATCCACTTACCCAATTAAATCCACGAACTCAAATATATAATTAATCCACTAAAATTATAACCCGATAACACGCAATCACAATCCTGAGACGTATCAATCCACTACTCGGGATATAATTAGACCAATGTAATAATATTAAATTATACATCCACTAAAATAATTACACGCAATAGCTAAAGAAACAGGATGTTACACTTTTAATTGAGAAAAAACAACAAAATCGTTATTTTTTATAAGTTTACAAACAGAAAAACCGTTTCTGCAAGTAAAAAGTGGTTTGATAGACTGTCACTACACCTTTGAAACTTAATGGGCCGTTTTCGTAAACAAATCACGGTGACCATATATGCAATTTACTCTTCTTTTATTTCTTTTAATTAAAGTGGGAGTTACTCACACAGTCACACCCTATTCTGTGGGTAGATTTGAAACCTAGAATATATAATAATTAGATTAAATTACACCAATGATTCATGTAGTTTGGTCGAAATTATGAATAAGATGGTCTTTAAAAAATGCGTAAATGGGCCCTCAAAACACAATTTACTTGCAATAATGGTCCCTATTACTCTTAACTTTTTTCAATGACGTTTTTGTGTTTATTTTTATTTTACAATAACAATTTTAGTCCAACAACTATTTAATTTATTTTCAAGTTTTAGTCCTTTTTATAAATTTCTAGTTTTGTTAAAATTTTTGAATGTTAATTTAAAAAAATAATTATTATTAATATTTATACATTTTTATTTTTTAAAATATGCTTATTCTTTATTTATTAAAAATTATCCCATTAGAATATTTAATTAATTTAATTTACGTTTCTTTTTATAAATTCAATTTAATTTTAAAAAAAATAATTATTTTATGTTTCATTTGATAAGATATTTGTATATTTTTATCTTTTATGTGTTTTCATCTAATTATTTCATTACGTTAATATACTTTGATTAAATTATACTTTTTAAGAATATATATATATATATATATATATATATATATATATATATATATATATATATATATATATATATATATATATATATAAACTAAGGGTTTAATTCATTTATTTTTAAATACCTTTTTTGTTTATATGTTTGGATTCAAATTTAGTATTTATTTATTTTTATTTCAACAGTTTGTTACATTAATGTGTTTCAATTTAAATTTAGTGTTTTATTCATTTTGTTTCATTTAACTATAACTTCTAATAAAAATATATAAACTTAACATTTTATTTTTTTTATTTACATATTTTGGTACGTTAAAACATTTTGACTTATTTATTATTTTCAAGAAAAAAATATATAAACTTAACATTTTATTTGTTTGTATCAACTTATAACAGCCCAGATCACCCCGAGACAAGATATTGTCCGCTTTGGCAAAGGTCACACAGTTTTGTTTCTGGAAGCCAAGCCATAGATCCGCCCCAAAACGCGTCTTGGTGGATAGAGACAACGTCACCCTCATATAGGCCTGTTGGTTTCTCCTCTCCACCGATGTGGGATGTTATAATCCCTCCCCCATGGGAACACAGCGTCCCCGCTGTGCACATCGACCCAGTGCCTTGCTCTAATACCACTTATAACAACCCAGACCACCCCAAGACAAGATATTGTCCGCTTTGACTTATAAAGACAACCTCACCATCATATAGGCATGTTGGTTTCTCCTTTCCACCGATGTGGGATGTTACAATCCCTCTCCCATGGGAACACAGCGTCTCCGCTGTGCACATCGACCCGGAACATGGCTCTGATACCACTTATAACAGCCCAGACCACCCCGAGACAAGATATTGTCCGCTTTGGCAAAGGCCGCACGGTTTTGTTTCCGGAATCCAAGCCATAGGCCCGCCCCAAAATGCGTCTTGGTGGATAGAGACAACCTCACCCTCATATAGGCATGTTGGTTTCTCCTCTCCACCGATGTGGGATGTTACACAAATGTTTTGTAACGTTGATACATTTTGAATTAATTGTAGTATTTAAGTAAAATATACAAACTATATAAACTTAACATAAAAATTTATATGTTTTGATTTAATGAAATGTATATGTTTTGGATTGTATCCTTTATTATATACATGTTGGTTTTTGTACTTTGTAATTAAATAAAAACATATTAATGTAACAAAAAATTCAAAGTAAAATGAATAAATCAGTAAAATGTATTGCAATATAATAATATTTAAATCAAAATAAATAAACCCCAAAATAATTAGAATAAAACGATAGTATGAGCGCCACTATACATAACAAATTAGTTAAATTAAACTGTCCCTAAATTTATATTTTTTTATAGAAATTATAATTAAATCAAAAAAGATTAACATAATTAAATAGTTATATGCAAACGTATAAATGATAAAAATGTATAAATATTTTTACAGATATAACGTAAGACATATAAAATTTTAATAAATAATTTGGATGTATAAATTAATGTAGATATACAAATAAGGAAAAACTTAATAATAATATAATATTTAAATAATAATAAAAATTAACTTTTAAATTAACAATTAGTATATAAACAAAAATAAAATTTTATGATGATTACTAAACTGAAAATAAATTAGATAGTTGAGGGGCCAAATTTGTTATTAAGAAAAGGACAAAATCGTCATATAAAAAAGTTAAAAAAAAGAGAGGCTTTTTGCAAGTAAATGGTATTTTTAGGGATCATTTATTGAATTTTTAAAGATCAGAGACGAATTCACAATTTCGACCAAACCGTAGGGACCATTTTTATAATTTACTCTGATAATTTTTGTAAGATATAAAATATAGAGTAAATTACACAAATGGTCCTTGTGGTTTAGCGGTATTTGCGATTTTCTTGTGAGTTTTTTTACACCACATGTACCAAAAATACAAACCTTTTACGCAAATCACTGCTGTTATATAAGGTCGTTAGGCTAGTTATGTCACAAGGTCATTTTTGACATTTTTCATCTTAGGGATCGTTTGTGTAATTTTTTAATAGTTTTTCTGTTGTCGTCCCCAAAACACCCAATCTTTCTTTAATAACTTATTAAATATCTCAAAAATCATCTCTTAACGGCGGAGACTATTTGTGGGAAAGGTTTGCATTTCTGATAGCTGTGGTATAAAAACCACATGGACCATTTTTCTATAATTTACTAAAATATAATAACAATTAAAGTGTTGTGAGTAAGTAGGCCTTAGGTGGAGGTGTGGGGTTTGGTCCTCGCCCTCAAGGTGTCTAACAACGGTGCTAACAACTACCACTAAAGTCTGTTGTTCAAAAAAAAAAAAAAAAACTTATTCCTGTCTACCAATAATTTCTATTATAAACATATATAAAATTAGGTTTATTTTGGTAATTTTGTTGCTATATGATACTTTATTTACATAATTAGTTCTTGATAATATAATAATAATTTTTTTATTATTACTGTGTCCCACGTTAATTAATCTTTTAATTATGCTAAACCCAATATATAACTTTGCTGAAAACTATAATTAAACAAAGTTGATAAACCCCACAAAAGTTGCAGGAGATCACATGCAAAACAGGCATGTAAAGACAAAGTACAAGTAGAAGAGTATTTAATTAATTTAATTAATTACTAGTTTTGCATCCTATAAATATGAAGGGGGGGAATTGAGTATTAACTATTAATAATTTTCAGATCATTATAATTAAACAATGAGGTGGTTGTTCTCAGCCCAAAAAACAACCAGACGTTTCCTCATTTCTCAGCAATATCATCTTCATGGAGGTTTTGATTTTGGTGGTTCTCCTCTTCGGAAATCGATAGCGATACGATCCTTGTTTTGTGGTCACCAGTATAACACATCATCGATCAATTCGTCGTCACCAATCGCGAAAAGTACCCCATCATTACACAGGTCAGCAATTATATATAATTGTTGCTAATTAATCCTTTAATTCTTGTCAAAATTGATTCAAACTTGTTTATTATCACCTCGATCGATCTTATAATATCAGTCGCGAATTCAGTACTTTTTACTCATATATATAGGTCCAAATTAGTCGAGTTGGATCATGTTGTAACTAATTCTATTAAGGGATATTTGTGCAAAAAACCCTCAAGTTGGATCGTTATTGTGATTAAAACCCCCATTCATTTTTCATTGCACAAAAAACCATCAACCGGCAAAAATCTCATGGAATCGGGATATTACGGGTTGTAACAGATTAAAAGTCGTAGGCTGCCGTCGACAAGTCATCATAGACCACCAGAATTTCACCGAAAAACTAAATTCCAACAAAAAAACACATATTTGAACGAATTGTGAATTTGAATCATAAAACACAAACAAATAAGCTCTCTAGAAAGAAGGTTCTTCGGAGACGAAGGGTTGGTTAGCAGATTGTAATCGGTTCATCAGGTTAGAAGTCATTTTTTGTGAAAAAAAAACCTTATTTTGATAAATTTTAGTCGGTTGGAGTTTTTGTGCAATGAAAAATGAATGGGGGTTTTAATCACAATAACGATCCAACTTGAGGGTTTTTTGCACAAATATCCCTTCTATTTATAATATGCACGCCTTTGTCGTCAAAACCAAAACATCATATATACTTAGGGGCTGTTTGGTAGAGATATTTGAGGGGAGAGAAATGTGTTTTCTCTTGTTTGGGAAAAATGTTCTCAATTTTTGGGCGGAGAATTGAATTCTCTAGGAATTGTTTGAATGCTAAATATGAAAAATTGCAGTATTCTCCGTTTGGTAGAGAAATGGTGAGAATTGACTGTCTTGTGTCTCTAATCCACCTGAGTCACCATTTCTCCTTCTTATTTCTTTGTTGATACCAAACAAAATACAAATTTCAATTCTTCACTCATTTTCATTTCTCCCCCATTTCCATTTCTCCTCATTTCTTTTCTCTGAACCAAACACTAGAGTGTGTTTGGATTTGTGTTTGAAAAAGTGTTGTAGCGCTATGAAAACTAATAATTAGATTATAGTTGTAAAAAAAAGTGCTTTCGAAAATGTAGTGTTTGATTTAGCTTCTGTTGTTTGCTATCATAATCAAATAATTAGTTTTTAAAGTGTTTGGATTTGTGTTTTAACTTGTAAAATGACCAAATAATCACCTATTAAGCAATTAAGAAACATTTTTTAACTTATTAAAAAATGTGGTAGGATTATCTCTAAACGCAAATAATCACTTATTAGCGTATGCAATCCAAACACTTTAAACCAGTTATTTAAATTATTGTAACAAAATAAGCTAATAATTTTGTTTATAACACAAAACCAAACACCGTCTTGAACTATACACGTGATGGTGACAAGATTTTGTCTTTTGAAAATAGTTTGTACTTGTATATTAAGTTATTATAACAATCTAATACATCTTTTACAATACACAAAACATGACAAATATCTCATAAATTGATCACTATCTTCTGATTAATATAGAGTTTATTACGAAATAAACCAACATGTTTTCATATTATTTGCGTTTTCGTCCTTCATGTTATCTTTTTTCATAGAAGTTCTCAAGTTAATTTTTCTTATTAATAAATATAATTTAAGCCCCCGGTTTTTCAGTCTCTAAAAACCCTGCAGGTTGATGAATCCCAACAAGCATGAAAAGCAGCATAATGATATGGGTAATAAGAAGGTGGATCTTGAAATAACTTCAACAGATATCGTCAAACCAGCTTCTCCAACATCAGAGCGTCTAAGAGCCTTCAATTTGTCGATTATTGACCAATTCTTTTTCGACTGTTACTCACCGTTGATTTTATTTCTTCCTAATAACAATAATGCTACTGTTACAGAAGTTGTAAATCATTTGAAGAATAGTTTATCGGAGATTCTAACTCGATTCTATCCTTTTGCTGGAGAAGTAAAGGATAACCTGCACATCGAGTGTAACGATAAAGGAGTGTGTTTCATCGAGGCTCGAGTCAACCAGAGTCTCGAAGATTTTTTACATCATCCGGATGATGAAAAGGCCAGAGAATTGATGCCTAAAAGTCCTAGAACCGGAGAATCTTCGATAGGAAACTATATTATGGGTGTCCAGGTGAGTTGTTTAAATGCCAGATTTTGTCTGAATGAGTTATAGTATTTGTATTACATTTTTTTAGCATCAATGAATTAATCATGCAAGAAGTGTTAAAATATGTTAAAAGAGAAATGCATATTACTGATTTTAATGAGCAGTATTTTTAGCAGTTTTTAAATTGTCACTACTAGAAAAATGAGTATCGAAGCGACGGACAGACTCAGTGACGGACGTTTACCGACGGATTAGTGACATATCAGTGACTAATCTGTCGATGTTTTTCAATCAGCGACACAGTTTTTTCTTACAAATCTATCCGTCACAAATTGTTATCAGCGATGAATTTGCGATGGATAAATCTGTCGCTAATACTCCAGTTTTTAGTAGGGTCTTACATGACCCATTCATGTTATTTGTATATCAACATGTATCTGATCAGGTAAACATTTTCAATTGCGGTGGGATCGGTATTTCCACGAGTGTCACACACAAGATCATCGATGCCCAAACGTATTTCACATTTATGAAAGCATGGGCAGCAGCCGCTAGTGGTTCCCTGCTTGAAACGATTTCACCGAGTTTTGTGGCTTCTGATGTGTTTCCAAACAATCCTTCACTAAAATACTCGGCACCATCCAAGTTAATGGCAATGGCAACCGAATCGCTTACTACCAAGAGATTTGCGTTCGATTCCAAGGCTTTGTCTTCACTTAAGGCCCTACCTGTTGCCTCACGTTCTCCAACTCGCGTGGAGGCAACAACGGCTCTAATTTGGAAGGCTGCAGCCAAAGCAGCATCGACAGTCAGACCCTTCGGTCCACAATCACCTCATGTTTTGTTGTCATTAGTGAACCTAAGAAAAAGGGCTTCACCTCCTCTACCCGACAGCGCCATTGGAAACATTGTAGATTCTGCCGCTGTTATTTGCTTTCCAGAGACCAAACCAGACTTGCCGAACCTGATCAATGAATTGAGAAAATCGATAGCTACGTTTACCTCTGAACATGTTGAGACCCTCAAAGGTGAAAAGGGGCATGAGGTATTCGATGAGATGTTGAGGAAGTTAAACCGTCTTGCGGACGTAACGAATGAAGGAGACTGCCTTTTCGCTACGAGTGTGATGAACAGCGGGATATATGACATTGATTTTGGATGGGGAAAACCGATATGGATTTACATTATGAACGCCGGATTCTCGAGGATTGCGATTTTGAATGATACAGTAAACGGTGATGGTGTGGAAGTAACGGTCACATTGAGTATCGATGAAATGGAGTTATTTGAGCGTGACCCCGAGCTATTGTCCTATGCTATCGTCGATCCAAGTCCCCTTAAATTTCTTAACAATTAAACTACGTACGTACATTACATTATATTTTTGTGCATATATAATGTTTTTTTTTCATTATTTTACATTATATATCAAGTAAGCGTTCTTATTGTTTACCTCTTAATGAAACCATTAAAAAGTCATTTTACCCCTCTTAATGATTCCACTAAAAGTAAACAACCAGTAACCTTAATTAAGGTTTCATTCTTCAATTATGGTTACTATTGTCCCATTCGTAGCTGATAGAAATGAATTACAGCGGAATCACTTGGATGATCTTCGTGAGCGTGTTTATTCGCTTTTCTGTAACAGTTATTTGTCCTAGCTGGGTATCCAAATATTGTTATGAAATAATAACAAAAAAATGTGTTAGACTTTCGTTTGTATATATATATTCTACTATTAACCAACGACATCAAGTGGATAAAATAGATTAACTTCTTATTCAACCAACTAATCAAAGTGGTTGAAACCGTCATTATTTTAACAATTGTATTATCTTAACAACACTAAAACTGTAAAGATAGCAAGATTCAAAAGACAAAAGTCTTACCTTAACAAAGCAGCACCAAAGCTGTTAAGATAGCATCACCAATGCTATTATTAACATATATAGCACCCATTAATATAGCATCACCAAGGTTGTTAATATTACACCTTATCTTAACACTCATTTTCTTAACAACCTTAACTTAACATCAATTAAGTTGTTAGCTTTCTCAATGAAATTAACACACCAAGAAATAAATTCTAACATCAAACAACTTTATAAACTCGTATTTGTTACAGGAAGCTCCAAGCCTCACAAGGGGCGGCTCCCTCTTGACCCCCGTTTGTGACCGGTCAATGGAACTATCGCTAGGGGCTCCGGGGGCGCAGCCCTCTTGACCCCGGCTATAACGTCAGGGTCTTGACTTGTGCTAAACTTTATACGCCTCCTAAACTCGTTCTATTTCCAACCAAAGCCAATAACATTGGTCAATGAATTACACTAGTATAAAAACAGTAGCAATATTTTCAAATGATCCTAAAATTTGGTAAATGGTCAAATCGTTGGTAAACAGCATACAAAAAAAGTTAGCAATGATTATTGGTCATTGGTAATATGCTCGTTGCTAATCTCGTACACGTTGCTAAATACTCGTTGGTAAGTTACCAATGACTAATTTCATTGTTGCTAAATTCCAAAAACATCAAGTCGGTTGTATTCTAACAAAATAGCTACAACCACTAAAAACTCGTTGGCATTTACCAACAACTGAATATTGCGGTTTTGAATGATACAGTAAACCGTGACGGTGTGGAAGTAACGATCACATTGAGTACCGATGAAATGGAGTTATTTGAGCGTGACCCCGAGCTATTGTCCTATGCTATCGGATCCAAGTCCCCTTAAATTTCTTAACAATTAAACTACATTACATTATATTTCGGAAGTAAAGGCCTAAATGGGCTTGTGCGGTTAGTGTCTTTCTTTTTGTGCATAATGTTTATTTTTTTTCATTATTTTACATTATATCAAGTAAGCGTTCTTGTTGTGTACCTTTTAATAAAACCATTAAAAAGTCATTTTACCTTTAAGTGACTTCTTAATGTTCCACTAAGAGTAAACAAACAACCTTAATTAAGGTTTTATTCTTCAATTACGGTTAGTATTGTCCCATTCGTAGTTGATAGAAACCATGGATGAATTACTCGCTTGGATGTTCTTTGTGATCGTGTTTATTTACTTTCTCATAACAATTATTTGCCCTAGTTGGGCATTCAAATATTGTTATGGGATAATCACAAGAAAATGTGTTACGTACTATTAACCAACGAAATCAAGTAGATAAGATAGATTAACTTCCTATTCAACCAACTTAAGTGGTTGAAACTGTCGTTATCTTAACAATTATATTATCTTAAGCAAGTTCCACAAACCAAAGCCTTATCTTAACAACACTAAGTCTGTAAGATAGCAGCACCAAAACGTTGGCAAACGGCATACCAAAAAAGTTAGCAATGATTATTGGTCGTTGGTAACATGCTCGTTGCTAATCTCTTACACGTTGCTAAATACTCGTTGTTAAGTTACCAATGACTAATTAATTTTCATACCTTTTAAGCGTGGACAAATTATTAGTTTGTCCACATTTATATCTGCAAACTTTTTTTAAAACACATATTTGAATATAAAAACTCCACACTTGTAATTGTAACTAATTTTTACATTCTTATAAGTGCGAATAAACATAAAACTTTTTTAGACACTTGCTAAAAGCGTGTAAAAATAACGTGGACAATTGACATTTTTTTGTAGTGAGTGTGAGGTCACGGATTTGACTGCTGTCGAATGCAAGTTTGAATTTAGGTGATGAAAGTAAGTCTAAAATCCCTATTTGGGGCAAAGGAATAGTTTAGGAGTAGGAGTAGATTAGTTTGTCGTTAAAAAAACTAAGGTGTTATTTGTTTTTTAAGAGGTTAAATGTCTTTAAAAAAACTAAGGTGTTATTTGTTTTTTAAAAGGTTAAATGTCTGAAGTCTGAAAACCACATCTGAAATTAAAAGGTGGTCTTAAGATCTGAAATCTGAAATTAAAAGGTAATATTAAGATTGTTTGTTTGGAGGATATAAAAATAGGGTTGTAAACTAAAAATAAACAAAAGACCCTCTTAATTTTTTTCCGGACGAAATTCTTCCTCTTAGTTTTAAGAGAGGTAAATGTAGAGGTTTAATTAAACCTCTTAAGTCTAAACCTAAACAAACAATCTTAATTTATTATAGATCTGAAGTTTAGACTTCAGACCTTTTCATGAGGCTCTTAATGAAAAACAAACAAGGTTATGTTTGCTTGTTGACAACTTCTAATACATACAATCAATGCATGAATAGTTGAATACATGATCTGTTGAAGATCTGATTCAAAAGCAGTTACTAAAGATTAAAGAGGGTTAACTACATGAGTTAGTGGTATTAATTAATAATGAGTAGAGGAGAAGTCTAGAGTTATGGATAAGTGATTAGTCATGAATTAAATAAGAGTAGATGATAAGTCTACCTTGTAAGCCTATAAATGGCATGTTATTTCTTATTTCCAGCGAAGTTTATGGAACAGAAATCATTTTCCACCTCTATTTTCCTGTGACAAAACCAACATGGGGTATCAGAGCCAAAAGGACGATATTCTGATGGCAAACGACGCTGGAGCAGTCACTGTTACACAACCAACTCTCCCGATTTTTAAAGGAGATAACTGTGAATACTAGAGTATAAAAATGAAGACACTCTTCAAGTCTCGAGCCATCTGGGACTTTGTGGACAGCGGAATATCAGGGTCGTGCCATGGAAATCATGGACCCTGTGCAAAAATTACAAATAGACCCATTGATTACAAAAATTTCAAAACATTTATACAAAATAGATAATAGCCAAATACAACTTACCTTTATTCCAACTCTCAACCAATGAACTACATAGTAATTTTCCATTTCCAAGTAACAACGGACAACGACTATGCAAAGAAAATGAAAAAACAAAAAGAAAAACACTAGAGTATATCACTTTTTCAATATCTACAACTCAATGTGATAATTATAATAGTCGATTCCTCTCCCAACAAAGTGTCGTTGGGCTGTTGCAATTCCAAGGGCAAAGACAAAAGAAAATTTGGGTTTCTAAAATCTAAACTAAATAAATCCATCAGATTTTTTTTGAGGCCCTAAAAGAATGAGGGCCCTGTACGAAAGCCCACATTGAACATGTCAAGGACCGGGCCTGCAGCGGATACACCAGTGAAGATGAGGATCAAGGCAGATTTAAAGATCAGTGTCTTGCTCTTGAAGCACTCTTCTTTATTCAGCAAGCAGCTTGGTTTTAAAAAGCATGAGGTGCACCGTTGCGAAAAGGGTTCTAGAGTCCGAGGCGTGAGGCGAGATGTGAGGCGCGCGCATCACGTACGCGAGGCGCACTTGTTGTGGTATCATAATTCGTATATAATAACACATTTATACTACTTTAACAACTGAAAATGTAAAATACCAAAATACAGAAAATACACACAATCTTCATTACAAATTTAAATTACTTTTACAATTAATCAACAAGGGACTCGTTTTCTTCCTTTTTGAGCCAAATTTAATGAAACGACAAGCAGGCGCGAGCTGTTGAGGCACGCTTTTTAAAACACAGGCAAGCAGTGAACGAATCAATTCTTTCAAAAATCTCTTTCAAAAATGGCAGAAGCATAACATCAACACCAAAGGAAGCCTGGACATCATGGATCATCCACGGTGATAGCCGTCAAGTTGCAGAACCTCCATCAGGAGTTTGAAGAATGCATTTAAAAGATGATGAGACTGTGCAGACCTTCATCTCACGAGTAGCAGGACTTGTGAATCAGATGCAAGCTTTTGGAGATCTTATTCAAGAAAAAGCGTGGTAACTAAGGTGTTGCTTAGTTTAACACCTAACTTTGCCCATGTTGTAGCAGCAATCGAGGAGTCGAAGGACCTGTCCTTTTATACTTAATGAATTAATGGGATCTTTGGAGTCCCATGAAGGAAGAATAAACAGGAGAGACAAAGGCGAGGAAAAAGCATTTCAAGTAAAAGTAACTAATGAAAGAGAAGATGATCGAGGAGGAAGAGCCAGAGGTGGACAATTGAGGAGGCAGGGGTTTTCGAGTTAGAGGTCGTGGCTTTCGGCCAAGGAATAGAAGAAATGAGCAATGTCTTCACTGCAAAAATATGTCCATTCTATGTCGGATTGCTGGTATAAAGACAAGCAAATGAACTTCGCTCAAGAATCAGAACCTGAGCCCAGATTATTCATGGTTCAATCGACATCCAATGAACCAAAATCTAATATTTGGTTTATTGACAGCGGGTGTTCGAACCACATGTCAGGAAGAAAATCCATGTTTAAAGACCTGACTCGGGATTTCACAAGAGAGAAAAGAAAAGTGAAGTTAGGCAATGATCAAGAGATGCAGATCGAAGGAAAAGAGACAGTTGACGGTTGCACTTAAAGTTGGAGGCGAAACAAGTGGAGTGAATGGCATTCAATATGTTCCTACGCTAGCCCACAACTTGCTTAGTGTAGGAAAATTGATGTCTATTGGATATTCAGTAGTGTTTGATGACGGAAAGTGCACAATTCGAGGTAAGAGTTCTGGCCGATTCAGTAGTTGTCCAAGTAATGATGGCAGGAAATCGCCCGCCTAAAATTTCGAGGGCTTTAGCAGCGACATAATCGCGTGTTTTTTTTTGTGTCGCCGCTAATGCCTATGATTCTTGTAGTGAGGCATCTGCATGAAAAGGGTATTCAATTGCGGGAGAAGAAAAGCATCATGGTTATTGGGCTACCAAGAGTTCAATCTTTGAAAGTACTTGAAGGTTGCATCTATGGAAATCAAATTCGAAAATGTGTTTGAAATTAGTCCATGCAGATTTATACGAACCGATGCAAACTGAGTCATTGGGTGGAAATCCTTATTTCCTCCTCTTTATAGATGACTTCTCGAGGATGACCTGAGTGTATTTCCTAAAGGCTAAGTCAGAAACTTTCCAACATTTTATAAAGTTCAAGGCCTTTGTAGAAAATCAAAGTGGCCTGAAATTAAAGACACTTCGAACCCAAAGAGGTGGAGAGTTTCTCACAAAATATTTTGTCAGAGTTTTGTGGAAAACAAGCCATAAAGAGAGAACTCGTATCACCCGGCCTATACGCCCGAGCAAAATGGTACTGTTGCGGAGCACAAGAATCGCACGGTTGTAGAAATGGCGAGAAGTTTATTAAAAGGAAAGGGACTTCGAAACAATTTTTGGGCTGAGGCTGTAGCAAGTGCGGTGTATTTGCTGAATTTATCACCGACAAAGGGTAGCTGTTCAAACTATATATGACTCCTTATGAAGCCTGGACAGCGAGAAAGCCTACTGTAAGTCATTTAAAAGTTTTATGTAGCATTTATTGCTTAATTAAGCTTTAGTTAATTCTCATGAGCAGAAAAAACTTGATGAGAATTGAAGTCTCTTAAATGTATTTTTATTGGCTATTGCATTGAGAGCAAAGCATATAGATTGTACATTAATCCTAACAATGGGAAAACTAATGTTAGTCAATATGTTGTTTTTGATGAAAATGCAAGGTGGAGATGGGTCAATGAAGATGAACACCAGGAAGTTCCAAGGATTTGTTCATCAATTTGAAGAAGAAGAATCTCCAACAATCCCTGAACAAGTTCCACTTGCAAGCCCCTCAAACAAATCAATAGAGGGTTCCAGTAGTTCAAGTGATGAATCCACTCCAAGGAAATTCAAATAGTTGAAAGAGATGTATGAAAAAATCAAAAAAATGAATTTGCTTTGGAAGTTCATGATCCTAAAAGCTATGAAGAAGCTGCAGTAAAGAAGAATGGAGGCTAGCTATGAGGGAAAAGATTCAATCAATAGAAAAAAATGAAACCTAGGCGTTTCGTAAATTTACCAGAAGGAAAAACTCCAATTGGCGTGAAGTGGATCTTCAAAACAAAGGTTGATGCTCGACACGTGGAAATATAAAAAAAATACAAGATGCATCTAGTTGCGAAGGGATATGCTAAAAAATAATCGACTATGAGCAGTAGCTCGATTTGAAAGCTAAATAGCTGTGGCTGCACAATCAAGTGGGATGTGTATCAAATGAATGTTAAGTCCACATTTCTTAATGGTAAGTTAGAAGAGCAGGTATTCGTTGAACAACCTTAAGGGTTTCGAAGAAAAGGCAAACACGGAAAGGTGTACAAACTGCAGAAAGCTCTTTATGGCCTAAAGCAAGCGCCAAGAGCATGGTAAAAAAGAATTGATACGTATTTCAAAGGTAACAGATTTGAGAGGAGTTCCAATGAGCAAACTCTCTATGTTCAAAGGCGAGGATCGAGAATAGATTTGCTCATAGTGTGCTTGTATATTGACGATATTATTTACATGGGATCAAATAAAGCCTCTGTTGAAAGTTTCAAAACAAAGATGATGCGGACATTTGAGACGACTGATCTAGTGAAAATGCGTTAATTCCTCGGGTTAGAAGTTGTACAGGAAGAGGATGGGTTGTTCATTTCACAGAAAAATTATGCACGTGACCTGTTGCAGCGATATTCAAGCTTGTTGGCTATACTGATAGTGACTGGGCTGCATCTCTTGATGATACAAAAAGTACAAGTGTTGTATTGAGAAGGAATTACTTGTCACAGTTTCGAACGAAGATGTGATGACAAGACTTTAAAAGATGAAGACTCGAAGGCAACCATTGTAAAACTTTAAGACTTACGATATTTATTGCTTTTAAGTTTTAATGGTATTGTACTATCTACTTTTTTAATTAGAAAAATCTTGTTATTCGTTAATTTTGTGTTGACAACCCATTTCTGTGACCCGATTCATCTTAGAAAATATTTCAAAAATCTAAGTATTAAAGTTACTCTAAAAAGTGACACCGATAGCAAAAATTCCTGGATCCGCCTCTGACTGTGATAGTAAACTCTGCAATTTCATTGCCAAAATTCAGGCATGAAGCTCAAAGCATTTCATTCGCCTCGCTACTTGGGGTGTGTGATGTTGAATCACGAGGGTGTGTTAACAATCTGATTCAAAAGCAGTTACTAAAGATTAAAGACGGTTAACTACATCAATCAGTAGTATTAATGATGAGTAGAGGAGAAGTCTAGAGTTATGGATAATTTGATTAAACATGAATTAAATAAAAGTAGATGATAAGTCTACCTTGTAAGCCTATAAATGGCATGTTATTTCCAGCAAAGTTTAAGCAATAGAAATCATTTTCCTACTCTATTTTCCTGTGTGTTTCTCTGTCAAAACTAACATGATCGATCTATTCATTGTAAAATAACAAATGACAACAACCTAGCTTAAAGTAGCTACCCAAAACTTAAAAAATTATGAATCGAAAGTTAATTATATACACCAAAAGGTCGATCTGCTCGTCTGAAGAGGGAAGAAAAATTTTCAATCAGACAATCATTATTCACTTCATCTCATGTTTAGTTTCTTCAAGTGGACCTCCAACTCTAACATCGACTTCTAATTTCATGTTCTTTTCATGGACATGAAGTAAACTATCTGTAATCATCATAACTACAACAGAAGCCAAAAGAACTATACTTTAAAAGACCATAAAATTAAAAAACAGTAAAACAAGAGTTCGATAATGAGATACACAATTCAAAGATAGCAAATAAAGCAGATCTGAATGGTTTAATCCACATGCAAACAATTTAGAACCAAATGCAACAGAATGCAACAAGGTTTGTATATATACAAAATAACAAGAAAGATCTAGAACGAGTAGTAGACTAGTGTAGTTATGATGATACCGAACTAATAAACTTTGATGTGAACATCTACAAAACTATGCTTCACAAATTCACCAACAAAAAAGACCATATGATCGTAAAGATGTCGTAACAGCCAAACAGGTGCATCTCTAGACGTACCCGGGTAACTAGCTATGGTTGCGGTTCTCGTTTAGACTAAGTAGAAATGCAAAAAAGTATCACAATTTCTCATAATCAATACACGTCTTTGGCTGAACAAAATGGTTCGTTCTTGTGTTAAAACTCTTCATTCAATAAGCCGGAAAAATTTTAAAGCAGGAAAACAGTATCAACCAATATTTGACCATATATGCCGATTAGAACATTAACATTGGTGACTGGAACAAGTTTAAGAAGGCCTCAAGACTTAAATCTTTGATTATGTTTTATTTATCTTGACGACTATTTCTCCTGGAAAATTAATCACCTAAAATAAAATCTGTAACGAACAAACTTGATTTATATATATATATATATGTGTGTGTGTGTGTGCGCGCGCGCTACTAAATTTTCAGCCATGGAAATGTTGGAAATACTTTTAAGTATTAAAAACCTTGTCTTACTTATGTTAATTATGTTATATATAGGTGTGTACTTATTGTGTAATTATCTCGGTTAAGAATAAAACTGAATAATTAAATGGTAGTTAAGTCATGGACAGTTATGTCCTTAATGAATTGGTGCAAGTAACTTATCTAATAGTCATGATGTTTCAGAAACAGTTACGTCGGTTAAAGGCACTGAGCTTGCCGTGGTGGCCACCAAGTTTCCTTATGGGGCTTGGGGAGGGTTGTTACCCAGGTTCGATCCTCACTAGAGGCGGATTTTGGGGTTTTTCCCTTCATGTGAACTAATCTAACTATGGAGATTTTAATCTAACTAGGGGATTGTAGTGGGGATCGAAAATGATGTTGTAATTATTAAGTGTGTTGATAATAAAAGTTTGTATTTCTGTAACTGTTCTTTTCCTTCTGTTTTCATTCTCATCGACACACTACAGATTATCGCAGAAACAATGTCTGCATATTCCAAAATGGTGATTAAGAAACAAAATGATCATGTCAAACCCAATATAGTCATCATCACTAAGAGTGCTGTGATGCTGCTCTTGACCATCTTCAAAACTATCTTCACACTTTGCTTCTTCATTGATCATTTCCTCCTCATTAAAATCCACACTTTCATCTTCAAAACACACTAACAAGGTTTCTCCATCAGTTCAAACATAATTTTGCCTATTCCTTTCTCATTTGCAACATCTTCAACCATCCCATCTTTGGTTCCATTATGCATAGCCTCTTCTCTTGGCAACTCTTTTGCCATCATTCCACTAGTACCTTTGCAATCAGCAGCCATTGATACTTCATCCTTCGTGGAATGGTTCTTAGCCACATTGTAGTAGGCTTCTAAGAGGCTCAAGTGCGTAGCATAGCACTCTTCCAAAATTTTCTGCACAATTAGTTGGGAACCCATTGCTTGGGCTACAAACTTCCACTTTCTATTGCATACAACATGTGTATGTCCACCCAAACCTCTTACCGTCAAATAGAGGTCCATTAGGCAAAGTATTGTTCCGTTAATTATCACAGGTAATGGTCTTTCGGTAATCTCCAAATAGTCTTTTTAAAACAAACCCACTAAATGGTACCAGAGCAACAGGGGATCCTGGATCCACAAGGCCTGTGAACCAAAGACTCGAAGTTTAAACAGGAAATTTTGTAATGATCTTTTTTGGCAACAAAGGAGAAGAGATGTGATTCGGAAGCTAGAACCGATGGATCTGAATGAACAAAAGGCAGAATCAAAGAATCAAAGTTATTGAACACTGGTGCGATGAACAAAAGGAAAATGAAGCGTTCAAGATGCTTCGTTTGTTACAAACGTGGACATGCATACCGGAACTGCACTGAAAGGAAACAGAAAACTTGAATTTAAGTCTGGAAAATCGGTAACAGCGTTGAAAAATGAAGGAAAGAAAGACGCAGACCAGAAACAGTGTGAACTTTGTTCGATGTAGTAGTACCAGGAGAGAATTGGGAAGTCAGAGGGACTCAAAAGGGTGATTGGAATCATATATATATATATATATATATATATATATATATATATATATATATATATATATATATATATATATATATATATATATGTATGTATGTATATGTATGTATGTATGTATATATATGGTACGTTGCTGATGTGTACTCGAGGCATATGACACCAAACAAAAATCTGTTTGTTAGATTCAAGGATGTTGTAGGCGAATAAAGTGAATTTGGAAAACAATGTTTAAACATTCAAGGAATAGGAGACATATATGTTAAGATTAAAACTCAAAGGTTGATGATTCCAGGAGTTTATTTTGTACCCAACATTGGTTTAAACATCTTAAGTTTAAAACAATTGTCCCACCAAGGATATGAAGAAAATTTTTGGTGCACAACATGTGATGTGAAAGGCATGTTTGATGATGACAGCACGCATTGAATGCTGTCAAGAAAAAGGCTGTAGAAGATGTGATGCATACCGTTCAGGATCACATTGATCATTCACCAAGAGTGCCAACAAGGTATGAATTTGAAAGTTCCATTGACTTTCTAGATGTGTTGAATGAATTTGAAATAATTGAGGAGTACAAGGAATTGGTTAAACATCTCATTTTGAAAAGGTAGTGAAGTGTTTTATAAAGACTATTTGGAGATTACCGAAAGACCATAACTTGTGATAATTAACTAAACAATACTTTGCCTATTGGACCTCTATTCGACGGTAAGAGGTTTGGGTGGACATACCCATGTTGTATGCAATAGAAAGTGGAAGTTTGTAGCCAAGCAATGGGGTTCCCAACTGATTGTGCAGAGATTTTGGAAGAGTGCTATGCTACGCACTTGAGCCTTTTAGAAGCCTACTACAATGTGGCTAAGAACCATTCTAGGAAGGATGAAGCACCAATAGCTGCTGATTGCAAACGTACTAGTGGAATGATGGCAAAAGAGTTGCCAAGAGAAGAGGCTATGCATAATGGAACCAAAGATGAGATACTTGAAGATGTTGCAAATGAGAAAGGAATAGGCAAAATTGTGTTTGAGGATGGAGAAACCTTGTTAGTGTGTTTTGAAGATGAAAGTGTGGATTTTAATAAGGAGGAAATGATCAATGAAGAAGCAAAGTACGAAGATAGTTTGAAGATAGTGAGGATGACTATCCATTGAAGTTTGAATATTGCAAATTTAAAGGTTTTTAAACTTAGGGAGGCGAATGTTGGAAATACTTTTAAGTATTAAAAACCTTGTATTACTTATGTTAATTATGTTATATATAGGCGTGTACTTATTGTGTAATTATCTTGGTTAAGAATAAAACCTGATAATTAAATGGTAGTTAAGTCATGGACAGTTATGTCCTCAATGAATCGGTGCAAGTAACTTATCTAATAGTCATGATGTTTCAGAAACAGTTACGTTGGTTAAAGGCACTGATTACATAATGTATAAATAGGATAAATGATGTTGTAATTATTAAGTGTGTTGATAATAAAAGTTTGTATTTCTGTAACTGTCTTTCTGTTTTCATTCCCATCGACACACTGCAGATTATTATTGCAGAAACAATGTCTGCATATTCCAAAATGGTGATTAAGAAACAAAATGATCATGGCAAACCCAATAGGAAAGGCTACTAATTTTTAAAAGTTGAAAACTAAAACAGACATTGTAGCTATATAGTAAGAAGATATTACAAACCTAGCTATAGCCATAAGATCAAGTATAATAAAAACATTGACGGAATGAATATCGAATTGGCTTAAACAAGACCGAAGTACCAATGGCGTTAAAATTAATATGCTTTGGAACACCAAGATATATAAAAAGAGTTTGCCTATTGCCAATGTAAACAACACATGAAACATCAATCAATATATATAAATTAAGGAGACAAAATAAAAAAGTAACTTTAATAAATATGTCTAGGCCGGTGTGCAAGACATATTTATTAAATTTGAATAAGCTACTACTATACAATTATGATACATGTCTCAGCATGAATTGAAACAGATGAAAGAAAACCAAATTTTGATGTACAACTAAAAATCAAACGATCAGTTGGCCTACTTCTTTTACCGCTTGCAGAGGTATAGTAACTCTTGAGAAACTTGTTTGCTTAAAGAAAATCATAGTAGCTAGCTTATTCACGACACATGCAGGGCCTATTCTTGAGGTGGACAATAGGGGCGATGGCACGGGGCCCCTGATTTGTTAGGGTCTCATCGGTACTTTATTATTTATTTCTTGTTTCTGGTGCAATATGCATAAAATCCATTTTATTTTTAGGAGATATCCATAAATTAAATGAAAACATTTTGCTATATTTATATTACTTTTTTTTATATTTAATTATACCAATTAGTAATATGTTATACTTCTAAAAAAATTAGTGTTTAGGGCCTATTTTACATTTATAGCCATGGGCGGACATACATTATAAAGGGGGGTGGCCCGTGCAACGGGTTCCCTCCCAAATAACATCGTTTCGTAGTGGAAAATTTTTAAAAATTTTATATGTGCAACTGACGAATTTTTATGTGTGCAACCTATAGTATTAAAATAATTGATGTGTGCAACCTTATTAAAAAAAATTTGATACTTCAAAAAATTAACAAGTTGATTACCTAAATAACTAAATAAATAATTAATTCAATAAATCAACAACATCCAATAATATTTCTAGAAATTAAAACTCAATAAACCCAATACCAAACTCTAAACCCATTAACTCAATATTCTTTTTAAACCCAGTATTATTTTTAATCCAATTTCAAACTCAATAATAATTTTAATTTTTAAGCCCAATTACTTAACCCACTTTTGAAAAAAAAAAAAGGCAGAAGAAATTTTTGAAAGGTGTTCTGATTTGTGCAGTTGAAGTGTCTTAGGTGGCAATCTTGACCCAACAGGCCAAACGGACCGAAGAGTTGAATGGACCAATTGTAAAAAACTAAGATAGAATATAATTTTTTTTAAAAAATGAAAATCTATAAAACGATGTATTAAAAAATTTGTTCTTTGAAAAAAAATTCAAAATTATGTAAAATTTATGACTTTTGGTCGTCAACCCGTTTGACCCGTTTGCTTGAATGGGCTCAAATTGACACCCTTGGCTCAACATGAAGTATTTTCTATGGTGACAAATGAAACTTTTATTGATCGATTTCAAAATATAGAAGGTCAAAGAGAGCAATATGTAACTTCTTAACTTAATAACTTATATTTTCATGATAAATTGTATTCTTATGTATAATCTATTATTCTATTTATTATTTAAGATTATATGTTTAATTTTAAATTATAAATACCCATGGGTGTTGACCCGACCCGACTAAAATAATCATTTTAATTTTCGAACCGTGAACACGATGGAAATTTGAGCAACGTGTCCCTTCCGTGGCTGGGTCCGCCACAGGGCCCTTAAAATCCACGGGACGGCCCTGGACACATGACAACCTTCAAGGGAACCATTCGTTTTGAAAATGCTATCCAACCCATCAAAAACTGAACCATTTATAAACAGAGCCAAACTAATTTAACAAATTTGTATAAACGGAATCTTGATCTTCTACTAAGACAAATTATGCAACATAGATTTCTGTACTTGGAAGTTTAAATTGCAAAACAAACTAACAAAACTGACAAGAGAGCTAAACAAAATGACGACGATCAAAATGATGTTTCAGGTGGTTCGATGATGTTTTGGGCAGTGAATGAAAGGGCTTCAAACGAATGATCGTGGATTGTGGTTTCTTGTTCATTATTCTAGCCCTAATCATGAGTGGGAGATGGCCGGAGACATATTTGTTAGATTATAAGACAGACCATATTTAAGTGTGGTAGTTATTGGTAGTATATTATCTGGATAATTTTGGTAGTTTTTTAGTTAGTTATATGGTAGTTAATGAACCGAAAAGATGTGATGGTTCATTAACAGGAGTGTTGGTTCAGTGCCTATATAAGGCTCTGTTTTTTTTTCAATGTAATCAGTGTGATTGATTTATATGAATAATAAAGGTTGCGTTGCTGTAACATTTTGTCGAAACAATTGGGATATTACTTATTGTTTTCCCCTGTGCCAACAATTGTTTTCCGTTGCGCCTACAATTAATCAAGTTTCTTGGTGACAGTATGGCAAATCGGCAATATGTTACAGCCACTTCTTCCGAAATTGAATGCATGGGAAGAATTACCGTCACTGGAGCATCCAAATGAAGGTCTTGTATGAATCGCAGGGTCTGTGGAATGTGGTGGAGAACGGTGTGCCTGAATATCAGACCAGACAGGTCCAACAACACAACAATTGGGTGAATTGAAGGAGAACAAGAAGAAAGATAAGAAGATCGACATTATTTCTTATCTATCAAGCAGTACGTAGACGAAACAATCTTTGAACGTATATCTGTGTCAACGTCATCAAAGGATGACTGGGATATGTTGTATAAAACATATCGTGGTGGTGAAGATAGAGTGAAAGTTGTTCGATTGCAAACTCTAACGTGTGAATTCGATGGCTTAAAAATGAAAGAATCAGAAACAATCAAAGATTTTTACAATCGAGTAATTTGGTTGGTGAATCAAATAAGATTGGATGGTGAAAATATAGAAGACAAAAGGATCATAGAGAAGATTCTGTGAAGTCTGACTCATAAATTCGAGTATATTGTGGTGGCGATAGAAGAATCCAAAGATCTTGCTACCCTTTCTCTTGAAAGTTTGTTGGGTACACTTCAATCTCACGAACTCCGTATAAAACAATTTGATGACGTCCCAATAGAACAATCCTTTCGCACTCAATTTCCTGTCAAAGGAAAGGAACGTGAACAAGTTCCTGGTGGTAATAATCATGGCGAAGAAACTTCTAAAAGTGAAAATTATTCCAAAGAAAAGGGGGGAGGAAATCGTTGTCTGAGGTGCGCAGTGTTATTATTGTCACAAGTTTGGGCACACGATGAAGTTCTGCAGGAAAAAGAAAGAAGATGAGAGGCAAGAAGAGAATGCAAATCTCGTGACTATGAAGGAGGAGAAACAAGTGGAAACCATGTTTATGATGATTGAAGGTGTTGTGATATATGATGAAGTGGAGTACAAAGGTGGTACTCAAATTAACTTCTGAATGAATTAACAGAATGGTGTTTGGGTCTATGGATGAAACTCTCCATAGTAAAGGTGTTGTTTGGTAGTGATGTGTGTTTGGGTGCAGCAAGTCAGCAACAAGTCTTCTGCAGTGAAGTTTAGATTGGTGTGATGTGCAGTAACTTTCTTGCACATCTTGTATGTTTGTTTAAAGTCTAGCTTAGGAGGGAATGTTAGATTATAAGCAAGACCTTTATTTAAGTGTGGTAGTTATTCGTAGTTAATGTGTTGGATAATTATGGTAGTTTTTTAGTTAGTTATATGGTAGTTAATGAACCGAAAAGGTGTGATGGTTCATTAACCGGTGCGTTGGTTCGGTGCTTATATAAGGCTTTGTTTTTTTCTATGTAATCAGTGTGATTGATTTATATGAATAATAAAGGTTGTGTTGCTGTAACATTTTGTCGAAACAATTGGAATATTACTGATTGTTTTCCGCTGCGCCAACAAAACTTACCTCTCTCTCTCTCTCTCTCTCTCTCTCATATCATATAATGAGGACCATAATAATAAAAAAGTAATGTTGGAGGAACAAGCTAATAATTAAAATCATAAAAGCATGCATTTCAATTTTGAATGTTTACCCTTTAAACTTTAAAGCGATACCAAGACTCTAACATGAAAGAAATCTATCTTCATCATCGGGTTCATAAGTCATAAATAGTTTGGAATACTATTCGATAATAACTCATTGCCTATTTCACACACTTTTAAATTTTAGTTGTGCATCAAGAAGAAGATGACCACAATTTTCAGAAAGAACTTTATAACACATTACTTTTCTAGCTAGTAAAACTTAACATAGTATTGCTCTAATAATACTATAGAGATCATAAATTTGAAACACAAACAATGTGAATGCATGAATGCGCCAACATTTGTTCCTTCGTATGTGTGTCGATTGGGCAAATACGCCTAAAATGTTAGGGAGTATTGTTCACTTTTTAATGAAATTATTAGGGTTTATTATGAAAAAAACCAACATGTTTTCACGTTTTTTGCGTTTTCGTCCCTCCATGTTATTTTTTCCATAAAAACCTCATGTTATTCTTTTCTTATTAGTTTAGTGAAATTTGGACACTAGAACCCGGTTTTTCAAGTTTTTAAAACCCGGTTCACAAATTATAACTGGGGTCTAATGTCCAAAATTTCACTAAACCAATAAGAAAAGAATAACTTGAGGTTTTTTATGGAAAAAAATAACATGGAGGGACGAAAACGTGAAAACATGTTGGTTTTCTCATAATAAACCCAAATTATTATGAAGTCATTTTAATATTCAATATCTCGTATAGGAAAAAGTATTATACAAGATTCCTCATCTATAGACTAGTCTCGAACATTAATATGCGCAATTTCCTCAAATACATGAATTGCAATTCTAGTATTCTATCATAAACAACCAATTTCTGCAACTCATTTAAGATTTTCGACCACGAAACAAATTTATATTTATTATGTTCTACAAAAAGAATTATGATACACACATGAATACCATGGTTTCTATATAGGTAGATCTATCCATGGTTGGTGCAACAATAGCATTCTAAGTGCTACACGGCGCAAGATCATCCGCCCAACTCAATTCAAGTTCAACTTCACCACATTCCACCATCCGCGATCGAAGCCACATGTTTTGGACAATCTTGCCACGTCTCCAAATCACGTGGCTTTCTTCCGACAAGCAATTTGACCGAGTAGGTTTTATTTTCGTTAAAATAGTGCCACTTGGGAGGTTTTTCCGCTTCATATTTAGTGCATCAAGAAATGGTTTGATGTCAATTTCTGCATCTCCCATATTAATTATATCATCATCTTTAATTGCTAAACTTGTCATAATCGTACACCATCTACGATCATAGATACATTGATCAAAATGCGACTCTGATTTGAAGCAAATTATACATAGATAAATACATCGTGACATGGGCAACCACTCCTTCTCTGAATAATCTTGATTCCTAGTGTAATTTTTTCAATTTTATATATATATATATATCATTTCATTTCCCATGCAATGGTTGCTGTCCCTTCATTACAGCATTTCTTAAAGAAAATTTACAACCCTCGATTAATCAAATAAATCTATCTATCTATATATATTAATAAAGCAAAATAACTTGTGCCACATGTCATTCCCTCAGCTCTTCTAATTTTTGTTTTCCTGTCCATTTTGCCTAATATATTTCTTTCAATTAACTTATGTAATTGATTTATAAAGAAACTAGAATATTACTAATATAATTAAATGATTTTAAATATTTCCTAATTTCACGTCTCATTTACCTAAAATATTTTATCTATAATTATATAATTGATTTATAAAACAATATTTTTTTAAATTTTATATTAAATGTTACATGTCTTAAAAGCAAATGAATAAATTTACTTATTTATCGTGATGTCATATGTCATCATCATCAACTTGCACGTGACCAATTATATTCTGGGAAAAACAAATAATATGAAATCATATCTTTCTAAATTCAAATCTAATATAAGAAGATTTAAAATCAATTGAAGACATATTTCATAACATTTAAAAATCATATAAAAACAACCTTTATTATATAAAAGACATATTTCATAATATTTTATTTCATGTAATAAAATATATAAATAATATGTTACATATATATAAATTTTCTTTAAAAATTATCCACATAATACGTGGGTCGTAAACTAGTTTTGTAGTTTAAACTAAAGAATAAACAAGTTTATATATTGTAAGCCCAAATTAATTATGATTGATACACATAGGCTCAAGCCACAATTAGCTGATATCTGATTTCCATCGTTTCACAATCCAAACCCGACTCGAGTACTGTCACACAGTTCAAATGTGACACGGCCAGTACTCTCTCATTCTCTCATCAATGGTTTTGTTTACGGTGGTGTAATTTTTTAGTTACATTTTCTTTATGTTTCTTGATGAGCAGATTTTTTATTTACATTTTTTACTTCTGTTCCATTTGGCTAATAACTAGTGTTATGATTCTATTTCAAGGTGTTCATGCATGATGTTTGGATATTGATCAATTAACACAAGATTAATTAATTAATCATTACCGATGTTTTAGATCAGGGCCGTCTCTTAGATTCGGAGGTCCTGTTCAATAACTATAAAAGAGGCTCTATAAACTTAAAATTACTATTAGTTACATCAACATTCGTCTCATTTTTTAAAAAGTTATCAAGAGTCTCAATCTAGAAAACATAAAAAACGGTTAGAAAAATGTTGAAAGAATGAAATGATACAAACTGATGGTGACTTATTGGGCTTTGGATTTGTGTTGTGACTTGTTGGGCTTTGGCTTCACAAACATTAAACATAAACATACCTTAAAAAAAATTGTGGCCCTCTGGATTTTGGGGCCCTGGGCAGAGGCCCATTTTGCCCTCCCTCATCATCGGGCCTGTTTTAGATGGATTATTGAACATGTATGACGACAAAAAGCAATGCAAAAGATGCATGACTGGGTCTGCCACTACAAAACATTAGGACTATCGTTCGCTAAGGCAAAGGTTGCTAATGATTCGTTTATCACTTGCCGGTTTAGCTCTAACAGTTTTTGAGAGGTTGACATGGTTCTTAAGCTAAACCAAGTTCTTTTTAACGTTACATGAGCTTGGCAGATCATGACGCCTAGACTTTCTTATCTAAAAAGTTGAGTGTTGTCTTTCTAGTTTATATATACCCTTTGCTGAATCTCAAATCCCCTTGTCGAGTTGGACAATATGGTCATCTTTCCATCTTTTAATCCCTTTAGTCACGTCAGATTTTTTCTCTCTACCTCTTCTATCCCACTAAAACTCATCTTTCTATCCCACTTAAAACGCACACAATGACACACAACTCAGAAAAATATCATCTTTTTGTCAGGATGGGGACCCCGCCTGGGGTGTTTTTCAGAGGGATGGAGGGGTGGGGAGCGGTGTTCCTGCCGACCTTGATGCCCAGCCCATCGGCTCAACAACTTGGTTCCCCTAGCCTATGATGACAAAAATTAAGGCCAATGATTGCAAATGATGGCCCTCTGTCAATCCATATTTGGCACACCTTCAAACTCAATTTGAGCACAAACTTTTGACGGAAAAACTGCAATTTGACAAAATCATTTGTCATAATGATTTTGGTTCTGCATTTTGTGATTGTCTAATGGTATTTCGATTTTTGATTAATATCAAAAAATTTTGATTAAATTATAGATACAATTAAATGATGAATGAAATGACACACAATATATAGTGGTTGTAATCGAATATAATCTATCATAGGAGAAAAGAGAGGGGTGACCTGTACAGGTCGCTTGTTTTCGCATCACGAACAGCCAGATTTGCACCTCTTATAATCCTGATTTTTAGAACACCCACCGGATTTTCCATATATATTAAATCGAAAAGATGTTATCGCACATATATATATATATATTGATTTACAATTCGAAATAGAAAGAATTGAAATGAAAATTATATGATGTGGTTTAGATTTTAGAATGAAATGTGGGGGGTTTAGATCAATGACTGGATTTCGGATTTGATGAAACATGTGGATAATGGACATGCATGGCTGCATGCATTTCCATACTATATGAAAAGTTTATAGACCATGGATAATGATTCAATATATATTTATATATTTGTGACAATGAGCCTTAAAAGTGTTCATGAACAGGGTCGACCAGGCAACCGTCCAGAACCCATTAATCATAGGGGCCTAATCTATTACATACGAAAGTCTATTAACGATTAAACAAAAGTTATTGACTTGTAATATTTTTACCTTTTAACATTATATAGTTATAAGTTTTTTATTGATAAATTTATCAATTTTACTATAATTTTGTTTATTGAGGGCCCTATTTAAGTTTTTGCCCAGGACCCCGTAAATAATTGGACTGGTCATGTTCATGAAAGCTTAAACTTATAATTTTTAGAAGCTCCATCTTTCTTTTCCAAAAGTTGTGTTGATATGGATTTCTTTATTCAGGAACTTATTAAAGTCGTAAGTTACTTCAAGTAGCTTGAACTTATAAAAATTAAAATTCCCAAATAACCTTAATTAATTATTATTTTAATTTTGTTTATTTGTTTACATGAGCTATTATGTCATTTTACAGCTACTTTACTAAACCAAACGTTTAGCTACTAGCTACCTAGTTTTTTTTTTTTTTTTGGCTAAACAGCCTTGCATAATTTGATTTGGCCACATATTTATTCCTAGATCCTCTTAAATACATGTGCATTTAAGTAACTGAAAATTCTTTGATCATAAACTAGTTTGGTGATTATCATGACGTCAGTTTGCTTATTTATTGTTCAAGTATCATTTTTTGTTAGGGTATTATTTATTTGCATCCCTAAAAAGAGAAAAAGAAGAGAGAGATAAAGAGTGCAAATGAAGAAGGAAGAGAGAGAAAAGTAGAGACAGATAGAAAGAGCAGAGGATGATGTGTGTGTGATGTGATGGAATATGTTAAATGCAAATAAGATTACCTTTTTTGTTGACTAGACTGATTGTGTGGAACTTCACGTTTTTTTAGAATGACATGACTTGACACATGTTGTTATCAACATCATCATTGAGTTCATCATTATATAATTAGATGGTTAATATAATTTTGGGATTTAATGTTGCCACATAAGAGTTGAATTTCTATATATCATTCAAGGTGATGCTGATGGAAGGTGAATTAAAGGTGCTGCAGGAAAAGATCCGATCAGGAAGAAACGCAGACTGGGAAACAGGTTGATTAGCACTACTTTTTATATTGCAAACTTGCCGCAAGGAATAGATGGTAAAGATCTGTGGGAAGCAACAAATTGCATGTGTAGGAAATATTGTAGATGCATATATATGTAGCTGGTAAAAAAGATAAAGGAGGTGGATATTTTGGGTTTGTAAGAATGATCAAAGTGCATGACTCTGATCTGATAGTGGAAAAACTAAATAGGATACAAATAAATGGGGAGACAATTAGAGCAAATGTGGCAAAGTTTGAGAAACGCAGAAATATGCAGAAGGGGAGGAATTATAAGGATGATCGAACTCCAATTTTCAAAACGACAAGTTGGTAGATCGTTCGCGGAAGTACTCATGAACAAAACGCCATCACCAATGGTAAAAGAGGTTAGTTCTATTCCTGCAAAATCTGAAAAGTTGAAATGAAACAGATTCAAATTCCTGCAAACTTGGAATCAGTCAGCTTTAAAAATTCTTCAGAGGTTTTAATGGGGGAAGCAAAGCAAAGAGCTTACAGGTGTTGGATAATCTGATGACTCTATTAAGTGCACAAGGGTTTGAGGAATGTAAAGTTAAATTCACGGGTGGGCTATCATTCCTGATCATCTTTAAATCTGCCTTTTCAGCTATGAATTTTTTTATCAAATAAAAGGAATACTTGGGTGAATTGGTTTTTTTGGATCAGAAAATTTCATAAATATCCAAAGAAGAACAAAAAAACAGTGTGGGTGAACTTATGGGTGGGGACTCCCTCCTCACTTATGGACGGAACCCATTCTAAAGAGGATTTTCGGTAATTTCGGACGTATCTTGCTCCCCCTGGATTGTGATCCGATCAATAATGATTTATCCATGGTTAATGGATATTCAGAGGAAACTTGATTCTAACTTCATTTTAGTATGGAGAAACTTGAGATATTCGTTAAGGATCACGGAAGCAGGTGATCAGTGGTATCCAAAATGTACATATATCGATAAGGACAGCTCAATATCGGACTTCGATTCTGATAATGTGATGAGTGATGAGAGTTGGGATGATGACTCATTCAAGGAATTTCAGTCCTCTGAAATTTCTCCTGTGCTCAAGAATGTCTCGCCGGAAAATGTCGTCGGACTTACTGAAAAGTCATGGGAGTCTAATCAGGTGGAAGGGGAAAAGTCTGCTGGAATTTCAAGGGTTGCTTTTTTTTTAACAACAAAAAGGTAGAACTAGCCGGAAGCTTCGGAATTTCAAGGGTTGCTGACACAGAAATTGAAGAGGGGGAATTTATTAGCTCTGGGTTCCAAAATGAGAAATTGTCTGATAATAATAAGTTTTTTTTTTTGAACGGCAAACTATCCTACTCCTACTCCTAAACTACTCCTTTACCTTCAGACTTACTTATAGGCATGGCAAAAAAACTCAACCCCGACGGGGAACCCGCAACTCGATCCCGATTTGACCGGGGAATCCCCGAGTTGACCGGGGATGGGGATGGGGACGGGTAATCCCCGATTTAAAATAATGGGGATGGGGCGGGGATGGGAGACACTTTAATCCCCGACCACGAACCCGACCCCGGTTATAAATTATTATATATATATTTAACTTTACAATGTAAATTATTCATTACATTTTATATAATATATTAAAGATCATTGTATATGACTTTTCTATAGTTTAAAATACCATTGTTATTTTTCATTTCATTGGTTTTATAAATGTTTTGCATCCATTTCTTTGTTTTAGTTTATTACAAATTATAGGTTATATATGTAGATACCCCAAATATGTTTGAATTAATTTTTTTAATGTTTATTTACATATATTTTTATACTAAATTACTATTTATAGTTTAAATTAAAGAATCTTTAGGAGCTTGAAAAACCCGATTCCCCGACGGGGATCCCCGATTGAGACGGGGATGGGAATAGGAACTCGACGGGGCCGGGGATGGGGGAGAGGATTATGAAGCGGGGATGGGGACGGGAACTGAGATCCCTGCCCCATTGTCATCCCTACTTACTTACTCTACCTAAATTTCAACTTGCCTCCGACGGGGTTCGAATCCGTGACCTCTCGCTTACAACTGCATGATGCTTACCGCCAGGCTAAAGACCTTTTGGTTCCCACTCTGATGATATCTTTGGGCTTTATCCATTATTGGGCCAGATTAATCATTCTCCAGAAAATGAGATTAGGAAAGTGGGTGAGGCCTCTACTGTTGGGCTGGAAAATAATTCTCGGAGTGCTGGGCCAAAAAATAAGAATGATAAGGAAGTGGCATCGGGTCTGATAGAAAAAAAAATACAAGGTTGCAGCAATTTGACCTAAATATTCCCCCAATAACTTCTTCGCTATTTGCTTTCTCTTCAAGTGAAAATAATCAGGTGGTAGATGTATTAAATCTGCATCTTGTTTGAAATCAAAAAATTATGAGGAGAGATGGAACAAGGAAAGGAGAAAAAAAATCTTTAATAAAAGGAGTGGGCAGCCCTTGGAAGCTCCATCTGTGTCGAAGCTGTCAAAAAGTGCAGGGGTTCTCAATCATTGAGTAACGAAGATAGTCTCTTGGAGGTTCAACAAACAATAAATATTGGGATGAAGTTGGGATTTCAGATGGAGGGGGGGTTCGAATCTGAAGTACGTAATTTGATAGACGAAAATCAAGAGGTCGAGGGGGCTAAAAAATGAATTATCTCTCATTAAACATTAGAGGAGCTGGGAGTCAGGGAAAGGCTGAATGGATTCGTAAACTACAGTTTGAGCATTGTATACAATTTATAGCGATTCAAGAGACACAGTACTCAAATCCTGAAAAGTTAAAGGTAGCAAATTTCTGGAATATTGCTGATTTGGAGTATGAAATGGTGGCTGCTCAAGGTAGGTCTGGTGGACTATTATGTATGTGGAACACCTCAATTTTTCACAAATCCTCTTGCATCAAAGGTTCGAATTTCCTAATTATCAAAGGAAAAACAAAGCAATCTGATTCTGATTTTTTTTGTTGCTAATGTATATGCCCCTCGGCTAGCCAATGAAAGATACAAGCTCTGGATGATTTAGCAGAAATCATGGTCTCAAATGCGGGCATGTGGATTGTAATGGGCGATTTCAACGAATTAAGATGTAGAGAGGACAGAATTGGTTCTACATTCTCTAGCTCTGCTGCAAATAGATTTAATGGTTTTATAAATGCAGTTGGTTTAACGGAAATAAATTTGGGGGTAGAAAGTTTACTTGGATGAGTAACGATGGATGTTCTCTGAGCAAAATTGATAGAGTTTTTGTCTCTGCAGAATTTATGATGAAATGGCCGTCTGCCTCAGCGGTTGTTCTAGCTAGGGAAAAATCAGATCATTGTCCGATTGTTGTGAACTGTGTGGGAAAAGATTTTGGTCCGGTACCTTTTAAATTCTTCAATTCTTGGTCATATCACATGGATTTTCTGCCTTTAGTAGAAAAAGCGTGGAAATCGTGCAAATTTAATGATAGAGCGGATAAAATTCTGGCCAAGAAATTACAGGCAGTCAAAAAGGCTCTCAAGGAATGGAAAAAAACAGTTGTGGATAGAGAAAAATCTGAGATTGAGGATCTAAAAAGAAAAGTTGATAAATTAGAGTTGGATGCTGAAAGAAGGAATCTGTCTGCTGTTGAGTTGGAAAACAGAAAATCTTGGAAAAAAGAAATACATTTGCGGGAAATGGCAAAATCTTTGGATCTCAAGCAGAAAGCAAGAGTTAATTGGTTGATAGATGGCGATGAAAATTCCAAATATTTCCATGGAAAAATAAAAGCTTCCCAAGTCAGAAATAGGATGCATGGTCTTTGCATCAATGGAGTCTGGGAGACTGATCCGAAGAGGTTAAAAGTTGAGGCTATGAATTATTTTTCTGCTAAATTCAAAAAACTGATCTTGTGAGGCCTAACCTTTCTAACTCTTTATTCAAGAAATTGTCAGCCGTGGACAGAGCTAAGTTAACTGATTCTTTTTCTAAGGAGGAAATCAAATCTGCAGTCTGGAAGTGTGGTTGTGAGAAAGCTCCTGGACCCGATGGTGTTACATTCAGATTCATAAAAACTAGTTGGGAGATAATTAAAGAGGTGTTTGCCATGGTATCAGAATTTGAAAGAAAAGGATCATTCTCGGTGGGATGTAATACATCATTTATATCACTTTTTCCTAAAATCCCAGATCCTCAATTTTTAAAAGACTACAGACCAATTAGTCTCATTGGTTGCATTTACAAGATTGTTGCAAAGCTCTTGGCTGAGAGATTAAAAAAAGGTGATTGGGAAAGTGGTAAGTAGCGAGCAGTCGGCATATATTGAAGGCAGACAAATTCTCGATGGACCATTGATGTTGGGTGAAATTTGCAAATGGGTGAAGAGAGCAAAAAAGAAATTGCTCTTATTTAAAGTGGACTTTGAGAAAGCTTTTGATTCTGTAAGTTGGGAATACCTGGATTCCATTCTCGAGCAAATGAATTTTGGGTGGCTGTGGAGAAAATGGATTATGGGTTGCTTATCCTCATCTATGTCATCTGTTTTAATTAATGGAATAGCTACCGATGAATTTCAAATTTACAAAGGTTTGAAACAAGGTGATCCCCTTTCACCTTTTCTATTTATTATCGCTATGGAAGGCTTACATGTGGTGATGATGGATGCTGTCCAGAAAGGCATTTTCACTGGTTTGAAGCTGCCAAATAGTGGTCCTACTTTGTCTCATCTTCTCTTCGCCGATGATGTGATTTTCGTGGGTATGTGGAGTTATTCCAATGTGCAAAATGTTAAACGAATTCTGAATTGTTTTCATTTGGCTTCGGGTTTGAAAATCAATTATTCAAAATGTAAAATTTTTGGAGTTGGTGTAGAGGAGGGTGAAGTGAGTCGTATCTCATCCACTCTGAAATGTGGAATGGGTAATCTTCCTTTTAAACATCTGGGCATCACGATTGGGGCCAACATGTCAAATGCAAAAAATTGGAAACCTGTTTTAGATAAAGTGGAGGAGAAATTGTCAATCTGGAAAGCTAAAAGTATATCGTTTGGTGGTCGGGTTACTATTTGTAAAGCAATTCTGAATAGTTTACCTTTATACTTCATGTCGTTATATAGAGTTCCTCAAAAAGTCATCGAATCCTTAGACAAGATGAGAAGGAAATTCATTTGGGGAATGTCTGCTGCTGGAAATTCAAAAATAAAATGGGTAGATTGGAATAAAATGATGGCTCCGAAAAAGCTTGGTGGTTTGGGTATTGGTTCTCTAAAAGCTGCAAATCTTGCACTTTTAGTCAAATGGTGGTGGCGATTCAAAATTGAAGATGAAGCTCTTTGCGTGAAAGTCGTGAAATCAATTCATAAGGCTGATGGTAATGATATCAACTCTATGGCGAAAAAAAGTTGTGCTGGACCGTGGCTAAACATAGTAAAAGCTGGCATGTCCCTTTCTTCCTTTAATATGCATATTGATGAGCTCTTTTCACGGGCTGTTAGAAGCAGCCAGGTGGCTTTCTGGACTGATAGATGGTTAGGGGATGGCTCTTTGGCCTCTTTATTCCCTTCTCTGTTCGAAGTAGAAGTTAATAAATCTTGTCGGGTAAATAGCAGGCTTGTTTATATTGATGGTGGAGTAAGTTTTAATTGGGAATGGTCTATTAATTTGGTTGATAGAGGCCTGCTTGATGAGTTAATAAAGCTGGAAAATGCGCTTTGTAAAGTAAGTCTGCATCAAGATAATGATACTTGGATTTGGAATGGGGAGTCAACCGGGGAATATACTGTGAGTTCATTAAGAAGAATGATTGAAGGTACGTTAATTTCATCTTTTAATTGTATAAGTTTCTGGAATCGTGGCTCCCGGCAAAAATCAATTATTAATCCCTACTAGAAAGAATCTGGCAGATAGGAAAATTATCTCTGGATCCATTTTGTGCCCTCTTTGTGGACGGAGACCGAAACAAAAGAGCATCTATTCTATAGGTGTTCGATAAGCATGGAATTATGGAACTGGATAATCTCTTGGTGTGAAATTTCAATTGATCAGCACCAATCTTTGGAGCAGCTAATTGATCTGATTCGAAAGTCTGGGAAATCAATCAAAAGACGCCATTTCTTGGAAACTGTTGTGGGTGGGATGATATGGTTGGTTTGGAAAGCTAGAAATTCGGTGGTGTTTAATAACGGAAAAGTCTCTGCCTCAATGATAAAGGATGAAGTACAAGCAACCGTATTTGCATGGTTAAAATTTAGGGCGAATTGTAATTCTTTAATATGGTCGTTATGGGTTGTTCGTCCCTCCTCGTTCTTTTGATTTTTCTTGTAATGCGCTAGTTTCTTGCTAGCTGTAACTATTATGATTCTAGTTTAATAAATTTGGGTGTTCTAGGCGGGGTGATGACACTTCCGAAGCTCCCGACTAGTTCTACCTTTTGATGTTAAAAAAAAAACATAAGAGTTGAAGTTGCCAAAACCCAATGCCAAGATAAAGAGTCATCCCCACTATTATAAAGATCAACTTGGAAAAGAGAAGACGGGTCCAAAGAAGGAGGTGTTTTGGACAAGACAAAGGATTAACTCAGACGTTTCTTTTATATCCATGAAAAGCAAAAATCACCTTTTTCCATAGAGAGCATGGATCAATTTTCGATCTCCACCACCATTTAGCAAGGAGAGAGCAAGATTCAAAGCTCTCAATCCATTAATACCAAGACCTTCGTGCTCCCTAGGGACAAAAGTATCATTCCAACTTTCCAAGCAATCCAATATATTTCCTTAGAGGCCAATTTGTCACCTAAAAAGTTGGTCCATGTATAGTTACGATAAACACGATAAAAAAAAAATTGTTATTGACTTCAACAATTGGTTGGTTTCCAACTTTCCATAAACATTCCATCCCATGAACCTTCTTTAATACAAATAATTAAAGTAATTAACAAAAGGTGTTTTTTAATCTTTATATATTAATAAATGAGAACATGTGATGTCACATGTCATAACCTCATCTAACCATTTTTTTGTTTTCCCGCCTAAATTTCCTAATTTAATTCTTCCAATTTACTATTGTAATTTATAAAATTTAAAAACTAGAATTAACTACAATTTAATTAACCCCTGTTAATGAAAGTTAATCTAATTAAATGACTTAATCATTTTATTTTACCTATAATGATTTAATTAATTAATTTTGTATATCTTAATTCAATGTTTTCTTTAATATTTTATTTAGCCCCAATTATTTGTTTATTGTAATTAGAATATAATAAAACTAATTTCATATTTTGCATAATCTTTTGTGTCCGTTTAATATCAACATTTATTATTTTTATAATAATATGTTAAATTTATAGAATTTTAAAAATATAATTATTTATTATACATTTATATGGGTCAATAAACTAAATATAGAAATTTGGTGGTAATAAATAAAGTAACCACACGTGTGATAAACAAATTTAAAAAAATTTTGCATGCATCTCCACCCAATTCCCCCCAAAAACAAAACAAAATCTATCTCTTTGTTCCCCTTTTTTTCTCCCCATCGATTTCCCAGAAATTAGAAACCCTAGATTTCATTTGAATGTTGGAAGGAGCGTCTTCGTTTTAATGGATAATTTGCTGGGTCTTCTTAGCGTTAAGGTTAAGAAAGGTATACATCTCGCGGTTCGTGATTTCCTTTCCAGCGATCCTTATGTCATTATCACTATGGGTGAGAATGTAATAATACACCTCTCTCTTTTCCTTTTTCTTTGAATTAAACACTAATTGCCATTTTCATTCGATTATAAGCAGACTTTTTAGAATGCATCAAATTTTCTTTAGTTTTGTGATCGATTGAATGCAAATTAAGCACCTTAAAAACAAAATTATAATCCATATATAACCCGTTTGTCACTTTGTAACATTCACTTGTTATGGTTATATGCAATTTGGTGTTGTAAGAACTTTCTGTAAGCTAGATTTTTTGTTTTTTTTTTCAAGGCAAGAATTTTATCCATAATAATTAACATACACATATTGCCTTTTTATTATGCCCGTGTCCACAATACACCCTTTTTTATCTCAATATCCCCAGCCAATTTGATTTCAACAAAATTAGAGCTCTTAGGTGCCATGGCTTTTTACGTGGTTTTTAGTTAATAAATATGTTTGGTAAAACTAGTTGTAGTTGTAGCAATAGCTTTTAAACTTAAATGACATAAATGGACATCATTATTAATTAGGAGTTGTAGTTTGTAATTATTAGAAGGGTAGATATGTAATTTTGTTCAACCGAAAGCTTAAGGCTCCTTAGCTTTCAATTTTAAAGCTTATTTTTCTAAAACCAAAAGCTAAAACTCTTCCTACGAAACAATGCACTTGATATAATAGAAGCTTACTATTTCGAAATCGAAAGCTTAAGCTCCTATAAAAGCTCTATGCCGAACTCCAAACATGCCCTAAGGATTGGCATCATGTAACCATCTAAATGCAGGATTGATGTGGAACAAAAAGCATGATCAGATCAACTCAATTGGGCTCTCCCATCAACACTTGGTTCTTCTTGTTATGGTTATCACCACTCCATTGCAGCTTCTTCAGATTCCGATACTAATTGCAGAACCACACAAGATATCGCATCAGGGTTTTTAGGTCTCATAATTAGAAACGTGAATTATAGTATTCAAATCTTCTGCACCAATACCAAATGACCGTGTTGATTTGTTGATTATTCTTTCATTGTGCTCCTTGCTTCGGTTCCATGCCACACGCTCACACTCATTTTATATCTGAATTCCCAACCAAGAATGACGAACCCTTGTCAAGAGTATATTTCCATGGTAGATTAAAAAAGCACGGATTTATACCCAAGTCTTCACGCATGCTGATTACAGATTACCTATCACTAAGCCATCGCTTAGTTGAACTTATCAAAATTGTCTACAGAAATAGCTCACATATGCATCTATGATCCTGAGATACTCCACTACGCCTTAGCTTTCTTGCCCTTCTTTCTTTCAGTACGATATGCACTTTAAATTCCATCGTGGAATCATTTGTTTCCTAGCTTTCCTTCTCACTAAATCCATGTTTACTTTTTCTGCCCACTACCTTGACCACCATAGACACAACATGTATCACATCAATCCATAGATTTAGGATGAACCCGTACATTTCTATTTGCAACATCTTTCTCTTCTTGCAGTGCACACCTTATCGATCAGCCATCACAAGTTTGATTCTCCATGTGATCCACCGTTTCTCCAACACATCTTCATCTTTGTTAAAAACACAATACCTCCACCTTTTGAATCATCGTTCATCGATCAGCCATCACAAGTTTGATTCTCCATGTGATCCACCGTTTCTCCAGCACGTCTTCATCTTTGTTAAAAACACAATACCTCCACCTTCTGAATCACCGTCTACCATACATTGCATTAAAGTTCGCCTTTTCTAATCACTACTACTTCAAGCAGACCATATCTGCACATTTCATGCCAAGTTGCCAACATTCAACTCCATAACACAGGGCTCTTCGGTCTTTCAATTCCTTGTTTAGTTAATCAATCAGCTTCGCCAGTTCAACATCTTTTAAGTACTAACATGTTGCGCCGTTACAAACTCCAGTCCTAACTCCTGTCAAAGTATTTTGGATTGGTCATCAATTGATTCCCATGGTATATCCCTCATGCTGCTTGATAGCCTTAATTGCTCTGTAGAATCACTCCCACTTACCATTCTTTTTAACTTCAACTCCTTCCTTCTGGCCACTAGTAGAACTACCTCACAAATGACTTAAGTCAGCCTCTAGTAGCGACAATGGTCCTAATGGTCTGGAAAGCCTGCATATCACGTTTCCTTCCAAATTTCTCAAACAACCCCCTTTACTGCCCTGTACATAAAAATGACATGATGTTCCATCACACATGAAGTTCCATACCCCTTCTCTTGCACCATTTCGTGACACACCATTCACTTTAATTTTGTTACCTTTCAGATTGTATTGCATCACAAAAAAGAAAGCATGTGTGTAGTTAAACCTGACATTATTTAAGAGGGGTACAGTTTTGGCTTGTTGGATTTTTACATTAGTGAAACTCGTGATTATTAATCTACTTGAACTACGTAAGTACCCTTCAATAATGGTAAGGAATCTCATTTACACGTTATTTTTTGGACCAGAGAGAGTAGATTCATTTTGTATTAGAGGTGGTGTTTTACCACGGGTGTTCATTAGGAGTTTTTTACGAATGAATATTGAATGGGCTTGGAAGTACCTACTTAGGATGCTACGTGGCATTGTGAGAGATACCTGTGAAAATTCATACACTTTTTGGACAACTCTTTGTTACAAGACTTTCAGAAGTTAGTTTAAGAGAACATCTAATTACTTGTTGGGCTAATGGCATTGGATAACAACTCGCTTTTACCCTTTTCATATTTTGGGTAATCAACTTCTATTTTTGTCACTTAGGCACTAAGCTTTTCAATAGTTGGTTTCTGAGGGATGTACTTTTATTTTTGCAACTTATGTTACTGATTTGGTTTTTGTAAATATATATAGGGCTCATGGCACCGAACTAATAAAAGTTCAGCGACCTAAATGAAAGATCAATCCTCAAATATCGGGTTTTAAGGTTCTGAGCCTAAGTGACAAATATAGAAGTTAAAACCTAAAGTAGAAAGAAGGGTAAAAGCGGTTGTTATACAATGTCATTTGACCCTACTCGTTTCATATTCTAACTTTCTTTTCAGCTTTTTTATAAGTTTGATTACATGAGCACAATGCATTGATAGTTTTGCTAACATTCTATGATGCTAATGTGATTACTAAACCAATTTTTTTTTATTTGGATTAAAAGCATTTGTATGAATTTTTAAACATATATGGTTTTAATGTTATTATTTAACACTGAGCAGTAGCATCGTTTAGTAACCAACTTTCAGTATTTTCCTGATATGTATAAACTTTATTTTCTGTCATGTAGGACACATAACTTGTCAAAATATCATGTTTAAGGGCATTTATTATGAATACCTATAAAAGCTGAGGTGGAACCAGTATTTGTCCTAAATTAGCATACATATGGACATGGACAATTTGTCAACTCAAGTCCATATGTTATTTATATGTATATTTAAAAAGATAAAATTAAATAGAGCATATAATATATAGAGTTCAATAAATTTGTAAAAAAGGGCCTAACCCCAATCTCCTTGCTGCCTTAAGTCCTTAACCCATCACTGACCCCCCCCCCCCCCCCTCTTTCCCCACTAAGCTTTTCAATAGTTGGTTTCTGAGGGATGTACTTTTATTTTTGCAACTTATGTTACTGATTTGGTTTTTGTAAATATATATAGGGCTCATGGCACCGAACTAATAAAAGTTCAGCGACCTAAATGAAAGATCAATCCTCAAATATCGGGTTTTAAGGTTCTGAGCCTAAGTGACAAATATAGAAGTTAAAACCTAAAGTAGAAAGAAGGGTAAAAGCGGTTGTTATACAATGTCATTTGACCCTACTCGTTTCATATTCTAACTTTCTTTTCAGCTTTTTTATAAGTTTGATTACATGAGCACAATGCATTGATAGTTTTGCTAACATTCTATGATGCTAATGTGATTACTAAACCAATTTTTTTTTATTTGGATTAAAAGCATTTGTATGAATTTTTAAACATATATGGTTTTAATGTTATTATTTAACACTGAGCAGTAGCATCGTTTAGTAACCAACTTTCAGTATTTTCCTGATATGTATAAACTTTATTTTCTGTCATGTAGGACACATAACTTGTCAAAATATCATGTTTAAGGGCATTTATTATGAATACCTATAAAAGCTGAGGTGGAACCAGTATTTGTCCTAAATTAGCATACATATGGACATGGACAATTTGTCAACTCAAGTCCATATGTTATTTATATGTATATTTAAAAAGATAAAATTAAATAGAGCATATAATATATAGAGTTCAATAAATTTGTAAAAAAGGGCCTAACCCCAATCTCCTTGCTGCCTTAAGTCCTTAACCCATCACTGACCCCCCCCCCCCCCCCCCCTTTCCCCTCTCCCTCTGCAGTTTCCATAAATAGGTGCAGAGTTTCGAGTTACCTTTTAAAACGGCATTTTTGTACTCAAATGCCTACATAGTTAAATGACCCAACTCCCAAGTGACAGAATACAAAGTTTGTGACCCAAACTAAGTAAATGATGAAAGTTGGTTGTTATATATGCCTTTTAACGGTTGGTATATTTGATGAAAGGGATTCATATGTTGCTTAATTTACCCCCAAATAGAAGTTGCACCTTTAAATTAAAAATGATGATATCTTTTTGTATGTTTGCCATTTTTTTATCAATCCTTTGTCTTTATTTCCGCCTAAATAGATTTCTTTATGTCTTATTTATATAGAGATTTAAGACTAGCGTTATGTATGGAGACCTCAACCCTGAGTGGGATGAAGACATGACACTTCCAATTGACAATCCGGATCTTCCAATTCATCTGGTATGCATCTGATACACGGCAAAAATTTGAATAAACTTTGGACGACTTTAAACTTATTCAATCAGTTGATCTATTCAACAAAGTTTTTATTTTTGTTTTTTTGGCTTGTTGGAGATAAAATGTAATGCAAATTGAATTGTTTTAGGTAAATGGATCAATATTCTCACCTGTAGAGTTCATGATAAATCCCAAATTATCAAGCATGACCCACAAGTAGAAACATTATAAGGAATGTGTGTATTTAGCATGATGATGCTAAGTGGCCTTTGACCAATGGTTAATAGAACCTTGTAACCCTTTAGTTTTGAGTTAATTTTTAGGGTTAATTATGAAAAAAAAAAAATAACATATTTTCATGTTTTTTGTATTTTTGTCTTTTCATGTTATTTTTCCCAGAAAAGTTATCAAGTTAATTTTTTTTTTCTGGTTTTGTGAAATTTGGCTATTAGAACCTGGTTTACCAATTATAAGCGGGTTCTAATAGCCAAATTTCACAAAACAAGTAAAAATTTAACTTGAGGACTTTTCTGGGAAAAATAACATGGAGGGACGAAGACAAAAAAAAAAAAACATGAAAACATGTTGGTTTTTGTTTCATAATTGACCCTCGAGTTTTTGAAGAAATTTCAAGGTATCAAATTTTATTTACCAAGCCTCTATATATAAATCGCAGATGGTGTATGACCATGACATCTTGAGCAAGGACGACGAGATGGGAGACGCAGATTTCGACATCAAAGCATTTTTTGAGGTGCAGAAGATGCATCCGGATCCATCAATCACAAACGGCACTGTTCTAAAGAAGATAGAGCCTGATGGGTCTAATTGCCTATCAAAAGAAAGCTGCATAATTTGGCAAGATAAAAAGGTAGTTCAAAATATGACTCTTAAATTGCGCAATGTTGAATGTGGTGAAATTGAACTCGAATTACGTTGGGTCGATATTCCTGGTGTCCACGGCACTTAGAATTTATTTTGTATTGCTTCTTGTGTCTTATAGAACATTTTTATATGATGCTGGTTATGTTAGCCGCTCATCGACATTATTCATCCAAATGTTGTATGCAATGTAAAGTAATAAAGTTCCTAGAAAAAGAAGTCTATCGGACTTCCAAACAGTCAATTGTCGAACGTAGACTAGGTTTAGCAGTTTCGGAAAATGTTTAGAAGGATGCAATATAAGTATACATTTTTGAAGTCACTTTTCAGAGATTTCTAATGAAGGTAGGATATCAGTAGGTTCCAAACTTCCTGGGGTTTTTTTATATTCTTCAATAGTTATGCTTTATACTTTGAGTTGTTTTTATAAGGGTAAATACTTTTTATTATCGGTCAGATTTGGTAATTACAACTATGAACTATCTGTATGGACTATGTTGATAACTATAACAATTTAAAAGTTTAAAATGATCCATTTTAGTAATTATACTTTTCGTAAGGGATTTTTATGCAAAAAAAAAAAAAAAAAAAAACTTCAAGTTGGATAAGTTTTGTGATTAAAACCCCTATCATTTTTCATTGCACAAAAAACCTCCAACTAACTAAAATCTATCAAAATGAAACTTGCAACCTGATGAACCGTATGCTGACCAATCTTTCGTCTTTGACGAATCTTCTTTCTAGCGTACTCACTTGTCCATGTTTTATGATTCAAATTCACATTTATTGTTGATTCTTTTATTCAAATCAGTGTTTTTTGTTGAAATTTACTTTTTCGATGAAATTTTGACCTGATGACTTGTCGACGGTGGTGTGTGACTTACAATCGGTTACAACCGGTAATATCTCAATTTCATGAAATTTTGCCTGTTGGAGGTTTTTTGTGCAATGAAAAATGATTAGGAGTTTTAATCACAAAAATGGTTGAATTTGAAGGTTTTTTGCACAAATATCCTTTTTTGTAACAATGCATTCTGGAATTAAAAGTTTTAAAAGAACCCTCTAGGGTTGGCTTAGTGGTTGAGTCTTGAGATTCTTTAAAGGTCTCGAGTTCGACTCTCACGAGTATCATTTTGTTTGGGTTACTTGTCTTTCAAAAAAGGTTAAAAGTTTTAAATCAACTCAATGGGTACTTAAATCAAAATTATATTACTAGAATTGGTCATCTCAAAAGGTATAATTACCAACATAGATCGTTAACAATAACTACCAAAGTAGTCATGTTCAAAAAGTTATAATTATCAAAGCATAATACTAATACAAACCATTGATGTTCCGGTGTGATGAGAAACGAGCAAGGTTCGCTGTATACGATATTGATATCCCTTCATTTATGAAAGTACAATGATTAAAGTTCATCGTGCCCCATAACTCATGAGTCCTATCCGATAACAATTTTATTAATTCTAACACAAAAAAATAAAGATAAAGACAGGCCCGTCTTTTAGGGCGTGCGAGAAGGTCAACCGCACAGGGCCTCCGATTTTGTAGGGCCTCACAATCGTAAAAATGATCGGAGTATCAAACGAAGTACTAATCATTATTTCGTTTTAAGCATATTATATATCATTTTAGAAGTCTAATTGAATATACAAACACATAAAACTTGTCATTCACGACATCTAATTTATATATTAAAACTCAGTTGCAAAATGAGTAATCTACTATTTAAATTTTTCGTAATTAAGGGCCTATGTCGTATGCAGAATCTGTACAGGGCCTCCAAAATCCATGGGACGGCCCTGGATAAAGAACTCGTTTACGTATGGAACAGCATATATGGTTCGAGACACCAACTAATTGCAGCGTTAATAACGAGAAACATTCTATTGATGCTCGATCAATGTATCGGCATTTTGCCTTGCTGTTAATAATCGACCCAGGGTCAAAACATATGACTAAATTTTTTTTCAATAAACTATGACCTCAAACTAAAGACATATATATACACACTGACACACAGAGAACAGCAAGTCAAGAAAACGCCAAGCAAGTATTTCAGCTGCTATCAGAAGACGGTAGACTATATGTTCGTGAGATTCTGATCTGGAGCAGAAAAAAGTGACCAAGTAGCATCAAGACCAACACTCGCATCGACAAACGATGAGATGTAACGTTATTTTACTAATTTAGCATCACTCAAACCAACTATCCATTTTACAGTCAAGGTTATTATCATAAAAATATAACCAACTTTATGTTTTTTTATGTTTAAGGTAACCAACTTTTAGATTTGCCAATTTGAGTTAACAAACTTCAAATTTTTCCTAATTTGGATAATTGATGATGTTAACATATGTAAGTGATAAATTTAAACTAACTACAATAATTCTTCTTTTTTTTTAAGTTTAGTCCTTTATCTTGAATAAAAATTAAAATTTGGTTACCTTAAATGATAAAAATAGTAAAGTTGGTTACCTTTTTATGAAAGTAACCCTTTACGTCCATCTATTAAACTGGAAAACTTAATCAGTCAACCACTACAGTGTAAAAATAGATACTTCGAGTGGTGCTTTTAAGTATCGTCTCCTATAATCTAACGACAGATTTCTGAACGTCAAATTTGATAAAAACTTGCTTCAGATCAAGCAAGAGTTCAACTGGAACAGAGAATGTTGTTTTGAGACTAGATTACATACCTGTGCAAATGCATATATTGCACGCAAGATTCTTGCATAATCTGTTCCAAGCATTTGAATAACAAGGTCTGCCAGAAACGTTCCCCACAGCCTGTACACATGGAGTCCACCGTGTTTTAGAAACGTTCAGTTGTCATAAAATAATGTTTGATTCTTGTATTCACAAATATTTCATCTCGAAAAAGAAAATTGAATGGCTTTTCGAACATTTGATGCACAATGAAAACTTCATAGTGGATGTTCAATCCAACCATTGTGGCAAGTTGGGCTTGATTAACATCCGTGCTCCAACTTTAGTGTTAGAAGAGCTGTATTAGTTCGCTACTCTAAAACCATAATCTTGTAATCTTTAATCCTAAATCATCTTGTAGCTTATTAAGGTTGGCAGAAATATATTGAGAAAAATACAAAATTTTACAGTCTTTGCAGTGTAAAAATAAAAAAAGGATTAATTGCAAATCTAGCAACAAACTTAACCCCTTACTAATAATAGCAACCAACTAAGAAATGGAAAATTTTATATGAACATCTGAATGGATTTTACGACGGTATTTAGAAGTTAGATGGCTTTTACAACAATATTTCAAAGTTGGGTGGTGTTATATGATGCTTTTGAAGTCCGGTGACAAAAATAGAATGAAGTACAAGGACAACGCTATTTATTTCAATTTGGCCCTTTAAAAAATTGGTGGGAAAGAAATGGAAAAAATTCTGGATCCATTCTTTGTTTTAGTAAGTGACCAGCGTTCTTACCTCACTAGAGCTATTCTAGGTCTGTTCTATATGTGTTCAACTCAACAAAAAAAAGTGTTGAGAGAGAAAGTGAGAGAGAGGATACAAATTATAATCGGAATAAAAGACTAGTTAAAACTATTGGTGTAAGGGATAAAAACACATACATTGGACCAACTAACACCATTATGCTCCTAACACCAAGATATCGGGAAGCAGCGCCTGCTAGTCCCTGTTCATGGTGAATATAATGAAATTTATCAGTAAATCTTTGTAACTTGATAAATTATACACCATAAACTGCAAATAACAGAAGGTGATTTTTTATACATAAGAAGAGTCGCAAGTACAGTGTTCAAATAGATTACAACTTTGCTACTTCGAATCTAAGATAATGCATCTCTACATAATCGTTATATTTCAAAACAATGGATAAAATTATAGTTACTAAAGTGTTCTGTGGTTCTGCCATGATTAAGTGGCCTATGGGAATATGTGTGTGTGTGTGTGTAATAAGTCACGGATCATGACCCTATTGGACAAAAAATAGTAGCGTATATATATAAACCATAATACAGAAGTTTTAAGAATGTAAATTTTTTTCAACTTGTTATACATGTTAGCAGCTTTAAAAAAAAAAACTAGATGCTGCCAGCAACAAAGCATGTGGTTGAAGGTGCAAAGATGAAAGATATGAACAAATTCAGGACGATTTTAATAAACACTTTGAAAGTATTTGGTTACCTGTCTTGCTGCAAGTAAGGCTGCTCGTGACTCCAAGTTAATTGCTGCTAGGCGTCCACCCTGAATATAATCATGATGACATAAGAATACAATATATATGATGTGCAGACAAAGATTTATTTTGTAACAAACAATGAAGGATTTTAATTTTTGATTGTGGTAAAAGTTGAACATGGTTATTGAGAGAAAAATAAAATGAATGACCATTAAGCAAGAACAGGCATTATCATTCCATGTTGAGAAAAACGGTGCATGGGACACGTAAATACACACAACGCAGTGTTGTTGATAGCGAATAGCGGACGATAGCGACAAGCTACCTATATGCTACATTGCGATAGCGTAGCGATATCGCCCGCTATTTCGTGTTTAGCGGGTATAGTGTTAAAGCCAAAATACATATGTTACGTTAAACTGTTTAATGTATTTAACATTTTAACTTCAAAATAAAGTCCCTAAACTATTAAAAGCCAATCATAGATAAGCTAATTCGTGTAAATAGGTCTTTTATGTATATACTTACAATATATTTTAAATAAAAAATAAAAAAAGATGATAGCGGACTGCTAAACACATAATAGCGGACGATAGCCGCTACGCTACGCTATTCGCTATAGCGACCGCTATCGTCGCTATTGACAACTATGAGTCACAACGCACCGAAAGTGGTTCGGTCCAAGAATAACCTACGGCACGAGTCACTTGTATAGTTGTATTAGTTTTGAAATTGGGTTACAATTGCATGGGGTGGGTTACTATTGCATAAGGGTTGGTAACAATTGCATAGGGTCTATATAAATAGGAAATACTGAAACTGAATAAGAAAAACTTAATTTATCATGCTTAATAAAAAAAAGTTCTTATGGGGCACTGATCCCACCCCGGCGCTCGCCCGCTCTTTCAGGCAAATCATAGGTAAAGGTTTTGGAAGGGCATTTGAATTGTGATCATTATAAATTCAAGCCTTCAAGGCACAACAATCGTTTTTTAGTGTTTCTTAAAAACTGGTTAAGAATTTAATTTTTTGATTATTGAGATAAATGTAAAATTACTTACTATCCCTACCTTTTATCATATTAATATCTAATATATTGGATTACAATTATTATTGGAGTTCTAGGATTTGAGAGTATTTCTTAGGGTTAAGTATCATTTTGACCATTTAACTTTCAAATTTGTCCCATTTAGCCACTAACCTATTTTTTGTCCTGATTTAGCCACTAAACTAAAGTTTAGTGTTCTATTTGGGGAAAATAAATAAATCGGTACCGAGTATGATAGTTTAGTGTCTAAATCAGGACAATTTTCAGTGGTTAAATCGGTAAAAAGAAAGTTTAGTGGCTAAATATACATTCAAAATATAGTTCAGTGGCTAAATCGGGAGAAAAAATAGTTTAATGGCTAAATCAAAAAAAATTTAAAAGTTGGATGGTCAAAATGACACTTAACCCTATTTCTTATTATCACAATCCCTTCAAATTACAGGACCAGTCTATCATTTTGAGATTACAAATCCACAAGACGATAAATAGTTATTGATGATGCCAGAACTCAAAGACACATGGCTGTCTCAAATAATTTAATACATAGCAAGATATCGAATATATGTAATGACATATTGCCCATAAGTTTTTTTTTTTTTAAGGATAACCCGCCCTATGGTTTTGACTTTTGAACACAGGACAGAGTTTGAACCCAGAACCTTTGCAATTACGCTTCACATCCTAAACCGATAAGCCACAATTGCTAAGCCCGTAGAATTATCATGATCGAGGGCATGGTTTTATGAAAACATAACATGAAGGAATTAAAGGACAAGGAAGCTCCTACGTTCCAACTTGTAACTCCTCACCACATCTCGAGAAGCAGGAATGCTAAACCAAATGAAAAGAAAATATGCAGGCAAAAGTTAAAAAATAATAATATTATAGTTGTAATTAAATATTATCCTTTTTTCCTTGTGCATTTTAATTGACTGTTGGAACTTGAAAATGCAATGAGTTACACACATTGTCAGGCAAAACTGATTGTGATTCTAATGTTTTGTTTGCATAGGGTCAAAATAATCAAATTTTGAAGAAGCAAGCAAGGAGTTAGTGTAAGAAAACTGATTATAGACATACGACATACGTGTAAATTTACCTAATCATCCCTATCTTTAAGCACCTGATTATGATTCTTCAAGTCGTCATAATCACTTTGAAAACGGACCAGAATCCATCTTAGACCTAACTTGCTGTTTATGACTATAACGTACGGGATAAGACATGAAAACATGATGATTAAACTTGAATACTGCACAAAGAGATTTAAATGAAGTATTTACCTCCTTGAGAACTTCCTTCTTTATTTGATAGTTGGCTGCTTCCATAAACAACTTGCCTGATAATTTACTTGATATCTACCACAGCATGGATTTTGCTAACTTCTTTGACCGGGGAACTCAATTAAAAATTTATTCAAGAGTACTCTCTTACCAAATTGTATAGCCTTCCCAATGTAAACATTCCTCCGCCCTAAAAGACAAAGATAAAACCATCTAAAGAGAACTATAACGTAAGCTTGGCTAAGTTAACTCCATCCATCCCAATTAATCATCATTTTTTCACATTTCACTTCAAACAGTCTTTTCCGCTTACATTGGGCATGATTCAAAGTTATTAAGCAAACTTAGATTCAACATGTGCAGAGTAAAGATATAGCGAGTGTTTGAATGTGTGTTTTCAACTCGATTATCTGACTATTGTGATTTCAAGTTGTATATGATCAATTTTTAGTGTTTAGGTAATCTGAGTCTAATGCTGGTTATTAGAGGATCAAATATTCATTTTCTTATGATTATTTCAAGATCAGCAGCAACAAAACTGATTATTTGATTTTAAGTCAATTCATCTATTAATTATCTTAATATGTATGTAAAATTTAAAATGGGTTAATATTGAAAAAACCCCATCAACTTATCTCGTTTTCTTGATTAAGTCCCTAAACTTTTTTCCCGATTGTTTAAGTCCCTAATTTATGTTTGTCTTATACAAAAGCATATATTTTGACCTGCTACCAGATTAGCCGGTAGATGAAACAAAATGTTTAAGGACTTAATCGCTAAAATGATAGAAGATAGTGGGTTTAATTCAATATTAATCGGGTGACAAAACCAAGATTACTTATTTGGTAATAGGTCAAATATATATACTTTTGAATAAGACAATAATACTTAAGGGACTTAAACAATTAGAAAAAAGTTTAGGGACTCATGAAAATGAGAAAAGTTGATAGGTTTTTTTCAATATTAACCCTTTAAAAAACAGTAAACATCAATGATTACAACTTCAAATAGCATAAGCACATCCAAACACTATCTTATGTAGCCGATTTTGTTACCAGTGATTATATCTTGGTTATTTAATATCACATAATGACTTTCAAAAAGCACATCAAAAAATCCCCATGAAACAACCTCAAGTCAGTTATCTCAAAAACATATTATAAGAACACATGTACCAGAAATCAATCATCGATAGGTTAAAATTATATGCTGAGGTTACTTGAAAGTATGCATAGAATTGCATAAGCTAATTTGAAGTGAGCGATAAAATATTCCATAGAAAGGGGATAGAAAGAGGAATTTATGAAGAAAATATCACTATCTTAAAGTAACCAGAACCTTTAGAATTGTTGAAAAGAACTCGTCCGTCCCACGTCCTAAAGCAGCAAAAGCCTGTACCTTCCATGGACTTAAGCCAACTTCTAGACTACCATGAACCTCAGAAGCACTCTTTGAGCTTCCCCATTTGGTAATGATGTTTCCTGAACCTTCACTGCAAACATTTCTAATATCAACTGTCATGAGAAAACATTTCAACACCGATATACGTTTTTAACATGCAGTTAGCTCATACATCATAATATCATTTCTATATGACTATCCCTATATTCAATTCTCTATAGAAACTTGTCAACAGGAGGGAAGTTGGATTATTTATGGAAATGTGCACCAACCATGGCAGGATGTCTACCTAATTCATCATTGCATGACTTGCAAACACACTAAGAGCATCTCCAACAATGGGTTTTTATTAAAGGGTTTTGATGACATGGAGGTGATGTGGAGGTGAGATGGCAAACCCTTTGCATAAAAGGTTTGAATTTAAGGAGTGGTTTGACAAAAGGGTTTGAGGATTTGAGTCTATCTCTCTCCTCTCTTACTTTTCACCTTCCAAGGAGGTTTTTCCTTGTTCCAAAAAAAAACCACAAGGGTTTGACCCTTGGAGATGTTCTAAGTACACCGGATGTATGGATTCAGAAATCTTCACCAAATATGACTGTCGGTCCCAATCTTAAAGAAAAGGGTTAGTGTCATAGAATATCAACTACAATACTTTTTTTTATACAGACGTCGCTAAATTGACAAATTTGTTCCACTTTTGTAAAAAATACCATAATATCTTATATTGTTTTGGAAGATGACCATAATAAATAACCTTGTATATTTTGCAAGCACTCATCCTTCGACATAACTCACTCACAGGACCAATTACCTGTTGGTTCTTCCAAGACATTTTAAATGTAAGGTATTATGGTCATTTTAAAAAAATTTAGGGGCAATATAGTCACTTTTTCTAACATGACCAAAATGGAAAACCTTTTGTAAGTTTAGTGACTAGGTCTGGTTCCTTAGAAAGTACACAAATTATTCTTGGAAACCCTATTCGTTAGGTGATAAACATGGAACTAATGAAATAAACTGGACAAAAATTCCACAACTTTTCTAGGACAATACTTTGAATGTCTACTTTACCTTGAGTACTCCTGCAATAAATGAAGGAAGATCTCTATTTCCAAATCTTCTGTTGATAGCTTTATTGAACAGGGTATCTTTAGTTCTTTTCTCACACCAAGCAAAACATTTCTGTATGTGGGCCGCCAACCCCTGCTCCAATTTGAAGAATCAATCAGGCATTGCATCATGTGAAGTTCCACGGTACCCAGTTCGATAAACATTATAAAAACTGGCACTCATCTCAAGAAACATAAATAGCTATCATAATAAGAGGTTGTTTGGATGTGCCTTTAAACTGATTATTGTGGATTGATGTCAAAATAATCCCGTTTCGAGTGTTCAGGAATCAGGTAAACCATGATTCTGATTATTTAGATTTACTTTGAGTGATTGAGATAAATGTAAAATTACCAAACTATCCCCAGCTTTAAGCAACCAATTATATGATCATATAATTCTGATTCTTCATGACACAATTATTATTTTGAAAACCCCACATTGGTGTATGACTGTATGATTGGAAAAGATTTACATCTTGTTCCATACTTCAAAATTTCAATTTGAAAGATGTAGAAGCTAGCAGTTACTTCATATAAAATTTACAACGTGTGTGATAATAAGACATGATTAATGTCATATATTAACCTCAACGACGATCGAGCATCCGCTGCCAGGAAGAAGAATCTTGATTCCAGAATCCTTATAAATTCCTCTCTCTCTTCGGGGTCTTCCTCGATCATGACATAATCGATATTTGATGGTTTTGTTATGGACTTCAACAATGGACTAAAGTAGCTGGATTCAAAGGATTGTGATATCAATCATAGGAACTTTTTCCACGAAATAAACTAGTAAAGAGATGCCCATAAGAAAAGTTATACAATATGTATGGTTAGCTAAGAACACATTCAAATTTCCACAAGACCGATATAGCTACCGAAGTTATAGGCGAGGATGAAAAGATCAAACCTTGTCCCAAAAAGAATTCTTTCCACCTCGTATAGTTCAGAGCCTGTAGCCAACTGAAGTACAGAATGTAGTTCTGAATCTAAGACTCCTGTAAATTCAATTAATAACGCAAAGATCAACATAGTAAACTACATATAATTATTAATGGGTTATATGTCAAAAATAGCAACAACTTTTTGTTTTTTTACTGTTTATAGCAATATTATTTATCATTAATAGCAACAACTTTTGTATTTTTTTTACCGATTATAGCAATTTTTAACTTAGAAACCTGCTATAGCAGGTTACCATCCATTAATAGCAACAACTTTTATCTTTTCACCGATAATAACAACTTTTAACTTTTTATTAATACTAACGACATATCAAATTAAAACACGATTTATCTTTAACTTATTATTATTAGAATAGTTCAATTTATGAAAATCAGAACACATTCAAATAAGTTCATAATTTATATTTGTGTCCAAATTTTGTTAGAGATAGAACAAATGCAATGTGCGGCAATGAGAGAGATAACAAATAACTTTTTTATAAACATTAAGAAGGGATAAATATTTTAATATGTTATATTGTCATGCAATGATCCAAAGTATATTGTCATTGTTAGGTTTATTTACACGTATTAACAATTTTTAAGTAAGATATCAACGAAACAAAATTAAAAATAAACCACAAAAACAAGATTGTATCTAGAAATTTGGAAACAATACATAATCATTAATAGAAAAGAATTGTACCTTTATTCCAACAAATTTAAAAAAAAAAAAAAAAACAATTCAAATGGGATGTTTTCGGTGTTACCGACGATGACACAAGATTGTATCTAGAAATTTAGGAACAAGACATAATCTTATATGTTGATCATAATATTAATGAACTAGAATTCTATATTTGAACTTTGAAGTATGTCTATTTGAATTTTGTAAGAATTATGATTGTCTTACAAAACATATTTTTGGATGTTATGATTAATTATATTTATGTTTGAGTATTTATAAATATGTTGTATGTAAAATTTTATAATTTACATATAAAAAAATTTCAATCCGCCTACTCTTCGCTACTCGCCTAGGCCAACTACTCCCTAGTTCACAGTCGGCCGCCCGACTACCGTCTAGCGATTTTTACAACATTACATTTAACCTAATATTCTATCTCTTAATTATTAGATAATTAAATCATATATAATCATCCATAAATTAAATGGATGCATATATTAATAATACTCATTTATTTATCAAATAAATAAAAGACTAATTATCCATAATTAGATCATAATTATTTATGAAATTATCCATTTATTTATCAAATAAATAATGCAAATATTCCAAAGAATAATAAAAATGTAGCAAAATGTGTTCGTTATATCTATATGACTTCTCATACAAAATGAAGTGAGTTTCACGTTTTAATGTTACACTTGAATAGTCTCCTCTGTTGTATCCCTAAAAAACCGACTCTTCATTTTTTAATGTTTATTATAAGAAAACATTGCATTTGATTCCTTTCTAACGAAATTTGAACAAAAAAATGGATTATGAACTTGTTTAAATGTGTTTTGATTTTCTTAAATTTTAAAATAATAATTGTTAAAGATAAAGAGACCTTTCATTTGATATGTTGTTATTATTTGTAAAAAGATAAAAGTTATTGCTTTTATCGATAAAAAGATAAAACGTTGTTGCTATTATCGGTATAAAGATACAAGTTGTTGCTATTAATGGATGGTAACCTGCTATAGCAAGTTTCCAGATTAAAAATTGTTATAATCGGTAAAAAAAATACTAAAGTTGTTGCTATTAATGATTAAAACTAATTAATGTGGCGCTATAAACGGTAAAACTAAAAAGTTGTTGCTATTTTTGACATATAACCCAATTATTAATCAGATAAAGCTATTATGTACTCAAATCGATCGTGAAAAAATAGCTCATGTACATTGGTTACCATTTCAAACGATGATGAATAACGATTCCTGGTTAAAAAGTAAAAACACTAATTTAGCAATTTAAGTTATTTCAAAATTTTATTTAATTCATTGTTCTAGATGGTGGATCATCTATAACTACTGTAATATATAGCAATGTACTTTTACTTTGTTATTAAGTAACGAGACTCAAAAAGCCATTACTATAACTACTGTATTCAAGTACTTACATGATTAAATTTAAGGGAATTTACGTGCTCTTAACTTTTTCTCTCAATAATCAGTTTTCTTTCGGCAACTTCACATGATGGGATTTGTGTTTTCAAAGTAATTATTGCAACTTAAATAACTAGAATCAGAAACTTAAAGCCAATGATGGTTAACTAATGTTACATTCATCTCAATCAGCATCTTTGCAATAACTTCTTGTGTTTAGATGTGCCTTTTTAATGTGATTATTCCAACTCAAGTTATGATACTTGGGTAATTTACGTTTCTCTCGATGATACTTTCTTAGTCGTTGCATGTGCATTTTCAAGGTGATCACTGTGAATTGAAAGAATCACATAATTATGTGCTTTAAGGTAAGAGTAAAAGTAGCTTCGTAAGTTTACATGCATCTCAATGATCACTTGTTTTACTGAATTACTGCAAATTTGGGTGTTTGGAAGTGCATTTTTAAAACTTAACAAAATCAGATAGTCAGTATAGACTATAGATGTGTAATTTCTTCATTCTTCCTAATAGTATAAAAGGTTAATTGCAAGAAATAGCAACCTACTTTGTCAAAATTCACAATTATAGCAACATACATTGGAATTTACCAATTATAACAATCTACTTTTTATTTTTTACACGGTTATAGCAACTAGCCGGTTATTTAACTTCATGATAATAGCAACCTACTTTTTTATATTTAAGTATGTAATATGTTTATGAAAACTTAAAAGGTAGATTGCTATACTTGATAAAATTTATAGTAGGTTGCTATAATTGTGAATTTTAGCAAAGCAGGTTGATAATTCTCGTAATTAACCCTAATCTAAATGCACATTCACCCTATAAGGGTAAAACAACTATATCAGCTTCGAATTCAACAAGTTACAACTCAGACAACAGTACATATCCATTAATTGATCAAGAACATTAATTCCTGATTGAAGAACTCATATAAACAACATTACACAACCCCCAAATTCTTAAGTACCTTGATCTTGTGAGGAAATAGCATGAGAACAAAACCCCAGAAGCCTTCCACCATTATAACGCAAAGGAGAACTAAATACCTGCAAATTAACATAGAACCTATCAAATAAACGAATCAAAACTGTCGATACAAAAAAGAAATGGTGGAAATAATCGGAAACCAAAGAGAAATTAGTGAAATTTACTGCTGTACAATGAGCGAAATTAGTGGGAATTGGGAAAAGGGTATGGTGGGAATAGAGTGAGGAGAGAGGATTGAAGGCTGTTATAGACATTTTTGCGAGATTCTTTCACAGTTCTTCTTCCTCTTTGTTCTTTGGCTAATCGCAGAGTTTGTGAAGTCTCCAATCTCTGCCTATCATAGAAAAACATATAAAGAAAATTGGGTCCCTCAACTTTGAAAGACATTGTAAATTTGGTCCATCTAGTTTATGTTTTGTATCTTTTAGAGAAAATTTAGCCAAAAAAAAACATCCAAAAGTATAAGTTTTTTCGTGTTAAGTAATCCTTATTTGTTTTCCGATAAGTACCTTGACTAATTAAAACTTATGAGTTTGAAACTTTTTTAAAATTACTAGTAACATGTTGAACTAGTTGTAAATACTAACGTAAATTTTATAGTTTTATACTTTTTCGATTAAGTCATTTAATCAAAACCTTTTTATCTCATAAAATCCTCAAATGGATAAAAGTCACGAACTCTATTTTTTATCTATTAAGTAGTTGTTTGATTGACATACATACAATGTTTCAAAAAAACAAAACAAAAGGATAAATCGAAAAAATCATTTTTTGTTGTTAAAAGTACTATTGACACTAACTCCTTAAATACGTAAAACTATATATATATATATATATATATATATATATATATATATATATATATATATATATATATATATATATATATATATATATATATATATGAATTTGGTTCCTGGGCGTACCATCCAAAAACCAGGGTACTGAGCGTACCATTCATCAACCACCCGATTGAAAAAAAAGCGCCGAGGGGTAGGATCGACTTTCCAATACAAGGAGATTTCTGCTTCATTAAGGTAATGGTTGTACATTCATGGAATCACCATTCACATGTACGAAATCAGTACTGGCACGATCGACGTTCCTATACGAAAACACCATTCACATGTACGAAATCCTCTGAAATCTCTCAATTAAATACAACAAATCAGGGAGGAAGCAATTCTACATTCATGGAGGAATCGATTGATATAGAGGGGCAATCTTTACATGTTGTTGCTGAAAACAAAAACCCTAATAGCGAAGATGAAGGAAAACACAGTAAGTTCAATGTACAGCAATTATCTAATGTAGGATGACCATTCACATTGAATTCCTTGTTTTTTTTGTATGTAATATCGATGAAATACATTTAACATTGTTGGTATGAAGAAGATGAAGTGTAACATTGCTGTGCTCGCCGTTCATCAAATGTGAATGGACATTTACCTAATGTGAATGACCATTCACATTAGAAGATTGAGCATTCACAAAACGTAATTGACAATTAAAAGGACTAATGTAAGGTGCTGATATTATTTCACTAATGTGAATGATCATTTTCCTAATGTGAATGGCCATTCACATAAGCTGAATGATCATTCACATTGGTTCATGTTATTACTGCTTGATAGATTTTAGGATTTGAGCGTTACATGAATGACCATTGAATGTGTTTGTCCTTAATCTTGTTACTGTTTGTTAGTAGTTGACGATGAACAGCATACATGCTGTGCTGATATGGTTCAACCAATGTGAATGGTCATTTAACCAATGTGAATGGCCATTCACATTGGCAATTTTACCATTCACAGTGGTTTGATGTTATTAATGTTTGATAGATTTGAGAATTACAATGGTTACAAGAATGACCATCGTTACTGTTTGTCCTATATTCTTGTTACTGTTTGTTAGTGGTTGACAATGCTAAGATTCAAAATCTGGGCTGAGCTGATATTATTTTACCAATGTGAATGGTAATTCAGCTAATGTGAATGGCCATTCACATTAGTTAATTTCACCATTCACATTGATTGCTGTTATTACTGTTACATTGAATTTTAGCATTAGATGAATGACCAATATTACTGTTTGTCATTATTCTTGTTACTGTTTGTAAGTGGTTGACAATGCTAAGATTCAAATGCTGGGTTGAGCTGATATTATTTTACAAATGTGAATGGGAATTCAGCTAATGTGAATGGCCATTCACATTAGTTAATTTCATCATTCACATTGGTTGCTGTTATTACTGTTACATTAATTTTAGCATTAGATGAATGACCAATATGTCATTATTCTTGTTACTGTTTGTTAGTGGTTGACAATGCTAAGATTCAAATGCTGGGCTGAGCTGATATTATTTTACCAATGTGAATGGTAATTCAGCTAATGTGAATGGCCATTCACATTAGTTAATTTCACCATTCACATTGGTTGCTGTTATTACTGTTACATTGACTTTTAGCATTAGATGAATGACCAATATTACTGTTACATCATTCATTGTTGTTATCATATAGATGAAGAGGAAGAAGCATTTCTAATTCAAACGACACCAGGGGGGCATATGTATCGGATTCCAGTTTTACCCGAAGACGTCAAGCCACGAGAACAAATGATTTTCAATACTTTGGATGAAGGGATTAATTTTTATAAAACATATGCATGTTTGGCTGGATTTGATACACGTTTATCCACTCTAAAAAGAGGCGTTAAAGGTGAAGAGAGAATGAGGGCAGTAGTATGTAACAAAGATGGAATATATGAAAAATCAAAACACAGCAGCTTAGAAGGAAAGAAGAAATAGCAGCGTGTGGTACCTTCAGCTAAAAGTGATTGCAAAGCACAAATACGATTCCGTATAACAAATGAAGGGAAGTTTGAGGTTTACAAATTTAATGAGGCCCACAATCACTATCTCGTGTCATCCGAAGATGCATATCTCATGCGATCATCAAGGAAGCTAAACTTTGATCAACAAATAATGATTCAAAAGGCATCAAACACAAATATCGGTGCTGTAAACATCCACAAGCTATGCAAAGAGATATCTGGAGGATACCCTTGTGTTGGGGCAACCAGGACAGATTTCAAGAATTTTAAAAGAGACTTAAACTGCTATGTTGGAGGTAGTGACGCACAAATGATTGTTGAAAAGTATACAAAGAAATCTGAAAATGTTAAAGACTTTCATTTTCACCACTCAATAAAAGATGGTGGATTCCTCAATGCAATATTTTGGGCAGATGAAGTAGAAGTGGCAAACTATGTTGCTTTTGGTGACATAGTGTCCTTCGATGCAACATACAGCACAAACAAGTAAGTATATGAAAATGTTGACTGTTAATACAATGTGAATGATGAAATTAACCTAATGTGAATGGCCATTCACATTAGCTGAATGACCATTCACATTAGACGTATATTGACAATCATAATGTGAATGCTTAAATATGAATTGTGATTAAATATTTTCAGGCATGATATGGTTCTTGTCCCATTCACCGGAATTAACAATCATCAAAAGTGTGTTTCATTTGGCACTGGGCTGCTGAGTAAGGAGGATATAGAATCATACAAATGGCTACTCAATGCATTTATATGCGTACATAGACGAGAACCAAATATTGTTGTAACGGACCAAGATCCATCAATGAAAAAGGCAGTGAAATTAGTTTTGAAAACGGCTGTCCACCGTTTCTGCATGTGGCATATAATGGATAAGCTTGCAATTAAGGTATTTATAAAAAAATTCAGATTCACATGTTTTGCTGCTTGATCATTAACTTGATATGATGCTAACATGTTTACCTGTCAAAAAGGTACCAACATTATGCACAAAAGATTCACCTTTCTCAAAGCGATTGATGGACGTTGTCTGGAACCAAAATATTGATGTAGATGAATTCGAGGTTGAATGGAACAAGATAATGGTCGAATTTGATCTTCAGAATCATAAATGGTTCAATGATCTTTATGACATTAGAGATGAGTGGATACCTGCATTTTTTCGAGACATTCCAATGTCGGGATTGATGAGAACAACGTCTTTATCGGAGGGACAAAACAACTTCTTCAACCATTACTTGAAAAACACCTCCAATTTGGTTGACTTTTTTAGTCGGTTCGATAGCGCATTGGACTCTCAAAGGAACATGCAAAGGACCTTGGATTACGAATCGAGAACAAAGAGGTTGGATTTGAATACGGGGCTGAACATGGAAAAAAAGGCATCAGAAATGTTCACGTTCAAGATCTTTGCTACAATCCAAGAAGAAATCATTAAGAGTTCATTTGGTGTGCTGCCAATTTCAATTGACAACGACGAAGAGACTAAGACGTATACACTAAAAGAGGTTGGAAGCGACATACGAGTTAAAAAAGCAGTACAAGTAAGCTTCATCACACGGAAATTAATGATATCTTTGCATGTTTTATGTTTTGAGGGACAGCTATAATTATATTATTTCTGAAATGAGTTATGTGAATGGTCATTCATCTAATGTGAATGGCCATTCACATTAGCTGAATTACCATTCACATTGGTTGAAATGTGAAAACAGTATTAATGATCACTGTATCCTCATGTGAATGGTCATATAACTAATGTGAATGGCCATTCACATTAACTGAATAACCATTCACATTGGTTCAAATGTGTTTACAGTATTATTTTTTCAATTGTTTCAGTTAATGTGAATGATCATTTAACCAATGTGAATGGCCATTCACATTAGATGAATGACCATTCACATTAACTGAAACCTGATGTTAGCAACCATATTAATTATCTACAGGTAGTTTTCGATGAGAAAGATGTAAATATAACTTGTAGCTGCATGCATTTCGAAAGGTTCGGCATCCTATGCCGACATATATTTTATGTCTTCAGGATTCATGAGGTGGATGACAATCCTGAAAAGTACATACCTCTACGATGGACAAAGAATTTATTCACAATCAGCCTTGCAAGTTTACAACATACAACACCACAAGCATAAAAAAAGTCAACAAAGTTTGAGGCAAACGTTCGTGATATGTATGGGGATCTTGCATATTGTATACAAGTGTTACTAGGTGATGAGGAGGCTATTGAAAATGCAAAAAGGAGACATCATGAGTTGATAATGGAATTAACTGCGGGTCGTGATAAACATGTTAGCAAAAAGGAAGATGTCATAGAGCAATTGTTGGGTGTTCCTCAACCAAATGATATTACAATACTTCCACCGCAAGGAATAAGAAACAAAGGATGTGGAACCGCAAAAAGATTGACAAGTGATCGAGAGAAGGCAATAACAAAAAGTGCAAGAGCTCCACGAAAATGCAAAATATGTAATGAGCTATCAAACCATGATTCAAGGAATTATCCAAAAAAAGATGCATAGTGAAAGGAAATATAAAATATATAGACAGTGAGTGATACAATACATGTAATGAATAGTGATTAATGACTTGTTATTCATTTACATAGTTATTTTATATACAAAAAGTACGATACATATATTGTTACTGAAATAAAATGTATATCTAAGTAATATCTGCTCATGTGAATGGTCCAATTAGTCTTATGTGAATGGAGATTTCGCTAATGTGAATGACCATTCACATTAGATGAATGACCATTCACAAAAAGTAGTTGATAATACTTTTTTTACATGTCAGGTTCTGATATCATACAACCAATGTGAATGGTAAAATTGCCAATGTGAATGGCCATTCACATTGGTTAAATGACCATTCACATTGGTTGATGTTATTAATTTTTAGTATCTCGTTTATATTACTAGTTTAAATAATGCACATCCTACTATAAAGCATAACAATAAGTTGCATAAACTGTTGCATATATATATTGTATTTAAAAATAGCTAACAAACAACTAAAAAGTTCTGTTGTTAAACCACTTGTACATGTTCAAATAAGAAAATAAACTAAAATGCAGTCTGAATTTGTATCACTTGTTCATACGTTGAGCCTTGTTTTTGTTGGCTTCCTTCAACAACTGCATCCTCTCATTCTTAGGCCTCTTCTGCCATTCAACAGCTTCATTATGCATGTCCTCAGCATTTATATTGATGTCATGAAGCAGAATTTTAGAAAGATAGCGGCGACGCAGATGGTCTAGCTGTGGCTTCTGTAACTTCATATGAAGTTTGAAGCCACATAACCAGGTAGGGTCTCCCATATATGTTTCCAAATGCCGCATTGTAAATATACAGCAATCAACATGGTTCAAACAGGAACGCCATACCATCTCTAGCCTGAAAGGATAAATCATCTCGATCCTATCGGCTGATGGGTGAGAAACTTCACGCAAATATTGTACAAACATTGCTTGCTGCAAAAGAAAATTGTATGTAATATCAACATCATATCTACAAATACTGGTAAACTTTTATAAGGATATTATTTCTGAAATAAACAATGTGAATGGTCATTCTGCTAATGTGAATGACCATTCACATACACTATAAGGGCATTCACATTGGATGAATCATATCAGCAAGTCTACAATTAATATCAATAACATTAAATGTAAATATGATCTAGGCTTATTTCTGAAATTAGTCTTGTGAATGGTATGTTTAATGTATGTGAATGGCCATTCACATAAGATGAATGACCATTCACATTAATTGAATAATAAAAACAGTAAGTGCAGTTATAAAATGATCATTTGTGACATACTGTATGTATTATGTTACTGATGATACTTACAATTTCAGCGGGCACAAGACTATATTTGTTTTCAAACGGAACATCCGTTGATTGATTATCGATAACTTCAACAGCTGGGTGCCTCAAATCAAAACAAATACACCACATGTGTGAGTGTATGTTAATTGAGAAAAACACCTGCAAATACACAAAATAAAAAACCGTGAAATATTTAAATATTGACATTAGTCATTTCACCATTCACATGACACATTTCAAATATTCAAATATTTTTGCGAGATTCTTTCACAGTTCTTCTTCCTCTTTGTTCTTTGGCTAATCGCAGAGTTTGTGAAGTCTCCAATCTCTGCCTATCATAGAAAAACATATAAAGAAAATTGGGTCCCTCAACTTTGAAAGACATTGTAAATTTGGTCCATCTAGTTTATGTTTTGTATCTTTTAGAGAAAATTTAGCCAAAAAAAAAACATCCAAAAGTATAAGTTTTTTCGTGTTAAGTAATCCTTATTTGTTTTCCGATAAGTACCTTGACTAATTAAAACTTATGAGTTTGAAACTTTTTTAAAATTACTAGTAACATGTTGAACTAGTTGTAAATACTAACGTAAATTTTATAGTTTTATACTTTTTCGATTAAGTCATTTAATCAAAACCTTTTTATCTCATAAAATCCTCAAATGGATAAAAGTCACGAACTCTATTTTTTATCTATTAAGTAGTTGTTTGATTGACATACATACAATGTTTCAAAAAAACAAAACAAAAGGATAAATCGAAAAAATCATTTTTTGTTGTTAAAAGTACTATTGACACTAACTCCTTAAATACGTAAAACTATATATATATATATATATATATATATATATATATATATATATATATATATATATATATATATATATATATATATATATATATATATATATATATATATATATATATGAATTTGGTTCCTGAGCGTACCATCCAAAAACCAGGGTACTGAGCGTACCATTCATCAACCACCCGATTGAAAAAAAAGCGTCGAGGGGTAGGATCGACTTTCCAATACAAGGAGATTTCTGCTTCATTAAGGTAATGGTTGTACATTCATGGAATCACCATTCACATGTACGAAATCAGTACTGGCACGATCGACGTTCCTATACGAAAACACCATTCACATGTACGAAATCCTCTGAAATCTCTCAATTAAATACAACAAATCAGGGAGGAAGCAATTCTACATTCATGGAGGAATCGATTGATATAGAGGGGCAATCTTTACATGTTGTTGCTGAAAACAAAAACCCTAATAGCGAAGATGAAGGAAAACACAGTAAGTTCAATGTACAGCAATTATCTAGTGTAGGATGACCATTCACATTGAATTCCTTGTTTTTTTTGTATGTAATATCGATAAAATACATTTAACATTGTTGGTATGAAGAAGATGAAGTGTAACATTGCTGTGCTCGCCGTTCATCAAATGTGAATGGACATTTACCTAATGTGAATGACCATTCACATTAGAAGATTGAGCATTCACAAAACGTAATTGACAATTAAAAGGACTAATGTAAGGTGCTGATATTATTTCACTAATGTGAATGATCATTTTCCTAATGTGAATGGCCATTCACATAAGCTGAATGATCATTCACATTGGTTCATGTTATTACTGCTTGATAGATTTTAGGATTTGAGCGTTACATGAATGACCATTTGGTGTGCTGCCAATTTCAATTGACAACGACGAAGAGACTAAGACGTATACACTAAAAGAGGTTGGAAGCGACATACGAGTTAAAAAAGCAGTACAAGTAAGCTTCATCACACGGAAATTAATGATATCTTTGCATGTTTTATGTTTTGAGGGACAGCTATAATTATATTATTTCTGAAATGAGTTATGTGAATGGTCATTCATCTAATGTGAATGGCCATTCACATTAGCTGAATTACCATTCACATTGGTTGAAATGTGAAAACAGTATTAATGATCACTGTATCCTCATGTGAATGGTCATATAACTAATGTGAATGGCCATTCACATTAACTGAATTACCATTCACATTGGTTGAAATGTGAAAACAGTATTATTTTTTCAATTGTTTCAGTTAATGTGAATGATCATTTAACCAATGTGAATGGCCATTCACATTAGATGAATGACCATTCACATTAACTGAAACCTGATGATAGCAACCATATTAATTATCTACAGGTAGTTTTCGATGAGAAAGATGTAAATATAACTTGTAGCTGCATGCATTTCGAAAGGTTCGGCATCCTATGCCGACATATATTTTATGTCTTCAGGATTCATGAGGTGGATGACATACCTGAAAAGTACATACCTCTACGATGGACAAAGAATGTATTCACAATCAGCCTTGCAAGTTTACAACATACAACACCACAAGCATCAAAAAAGTCAACAAAGTTTGAGGCAAACGTTCGTGATATGAATGGGGATCTTGCATATTGTATACAAGTGTTACTAGGTGATGAGGAGGCTATTGAAAATGCAAAAAGGAGACATCATGAGTTGATAATGGAATTAACTGCGGGTCGTGATAAACATGTTAGCAAAAAGAAAGATGTCATAGAGCAATTGTTGGGTGTTCCTCAACCAAATGATATTTCAATACTTCCACCGCAAGGAATAAGAAACAAAGGATGTGGAACCGCAAAAAGATTGACAAGTGATCGAGAGAAGGCAATAACAAAAAGTGCAAGAGCTCCACGAAAATGCAAAATATGTAATGAGCTATCAAACCATGATTCAAGGAATTGTCCAAAAAAAGATGCACAGTGAAAGGAAATATAAAATATATAGACAGTGAGTGATACAATACATGTAATGAATAGTGATTAATGACTTGTTATTCATTTACATAGTTATTTTATATACAAAAAGTACGATACATATATTGTTACTGAAATAAAATGTATATCTAAGTAATATCTGCTCATGTGAATGGTCCAATTAGTCTTATGTGAATGGAGATTTAGCTAATGTGAATGACCATTCACATTAGATGAATGACCATTCACAAAAAGTAGTTGATAATACTTTTTTTACATGTCAGGTTCTGATATCATACAACCAATGTGAATGGTAAAATTGCCAATGTGAATGGCCATTCACATTGGTTAAATGACCATTCACATTGGTTGATGTTATTAATTTTTAGTATCTCGTTTATATTACTAGTTTAAATAATGCACATCCTACTATAAAGCATAACAATAAGTTGCATAAACTGTTGCATATATATATATTGTATTTAAAAATAGCTAACAAACAACTAAAAAGTTCTGTTGTTAAACCACTTGTACATGTTCAAAATAAGAAAATAAACTAAAATGCAGTCTGAATTTGTATCACTTGTTCTTACGTTGAGCCTTGTTTTTGTTGGCTTCCTTCAACAACCGCATCCTCTCATTCTTAGGCCTCTTCTGCCATTCAACAGCTTCATTATGCATGTCCTCAGCATTTATGTTGATGTCATGAAGCAGAATTTTAGAAAGATAGCGGCGACGCAGATGGTCTAGCTGTGGCTTCTGTAACTTCATATGAAGTTTGAAGCCACATAACCAGGTAGGGTCTCCCATATATGTTTCCAAATGCCGCATTGTAAATATACAGCAATCAACATGGTTCAAACAGGAACGTCATACCATCTCTAGCCTGAAAGGATAAATCATCTCGATCCTATCGGCTGATGGGTGAGAAACTTCACGCAAATATTGTACAAACATTGCTTCCTGCAAAAGAAAATTGTATGTAATATCAACATCATATCTACAAATACTGGTAAACTTTTATAAGGATATTCTTTCTGAAATAAACAATGTGAATGGTCATTCTGCTAATGTGAATGACCATTCACATACACTATAAGGGCATTCACATTGGATGAATCATATCAGCAAGTCTACAATTAATATCAATAACATTAAATGTAAATATGATCTAGGCTTATTTCTGAAATTAGTCTTGTGAATGATATGTTTAATGTATGTGAATGGCCATTCACATAAGATGAATAACCATTCACATTAATTGAATAATAAAAACAGTAAGTGCAGTTATAAAATGATCATTTGTGACATACTGTATGTATTATGTTACTGATGATACTTACAATTTCAGCGGGCACAAGACCATATTTGTTTTCAAACGGAACATCCGTTGATTGATTATCGATAACTTCAACAGCTGGGTGCCTCAAATCAAAACAAATACACCACATGTGTGAGTGTATGTTAATTGAGAAAAACACCTGCAAATACACAAAATAAAAAACCGTGAAATATTTAAATATTGACATTAGTCATTTCACCATTCACATGACACATTTCAAATATTCAAATATTTAAATATTTCACGATTCTTTATTTTGTGTATTTGCAGGTGTTTTTCTCAATTAACATACACTCACACATGTGGTGTATTTGTTTTGATTTGAGGCACCCAGCTGTTGAAGTTATCGATAATCAATCAACGGATGTTCCGTTTGAAAACAAATATGGTCTTGTGCCCGCTGAAATTGTAAGTATCATCAGTAACATAATACATACAGTATGTCACAAATGATCATTTTATAACTGCACTTACTGTTTTTATTATTCAATTAATGTGAATGGTCATTCATCTTATGTGAATGGCCATTCACATACATTAAACATACCATTCACAAGACTAATTTCAGATTTAAGCCTAGATCATATTTACATTTAATGTTATTGATATTAATTGTAGACTTGCTGATATGATTCATCCAATGTGAATGCCCTTATAGTGTATGTGAATGGTCATTCACATTAGCAGAATGACCATTCACATTGTTTATTTCAGAAATAATATCCTTATAAAAGTTTACCAGTATTTGTAGATATGATGTTGATATTACATACAATTTTCTTTTGCAGCAAGCAATGTTTGTACAATATTTGCGTGAAGTTTCTCACCCATCAGCCGATAGGATCGAGATGATTGATCCTTTCAGGATAGAGATGGTATGGCGTTCCTGTTTGAACCATGTTAATTGCTGTATATTTACAATGCGGCATTTGGAAACATATATGGGAGACCCTACCTGGTTATGTGGCTTCAAACTTCATATGAAGTTACAAAAGCCACAGCTAGACCATCTGCGTCGCCACTATCTTTCTAAAATTCTGCTTCATGACATCAACATGAATGTTGAGGACATGCATAATGAAGCTGTTGAATGGCAGAAGAGGCCTAAGAATGAGAGGATGCGGTTGTTGAAGGAAGCCAACAAAAACAAGGCTTAACGTATGAACAAGTGATACAAATTCAGACTGCATTTTAGTTTATTTTCTTATTTTGAACATGTACAAGTGGTTTAACAACAGAACTTTTTAGTTGTTTGTTAGCTATTTTTAAATACAATATATATATGCAACAGTTTATGCAACTTATTGTTATGCTTTATAGTAGGATGTGCATTATTTAAACTAGTAATATAAACGAGATACTAAAAATTAATAACATCAACCAATGTGAATGGTCATTTAACCAATGTGAATGGCCATTCACATTGGCAATTTTACCATTCACATTGGTTGTATGATATCAGAACCTGACATGTAAAAAAAGTATTATCAACTACTTTTTGTGAATGGTCATTCATCTAATGTGAATGGTCATTCACATTAGCTAAATCTCCATTCACATAAGACTAATTGGACCATTCACATGAGCAGATATTACTTAGATATACATTTTATTTCAGTAACAATATATGTATCGTACTTTTTGTATATAAAATAACTATGTAAATGAATAACAAGTCATTAATCACTATTCATTACATGTATTGTATCACTCACTGTCTATATATTTTATATTTCCTTTCACTGTGCATCTTTTTTTGGACAATTCATTGAATCATGGTTTGATAGCTCATTACATATTTTGCATTTTCGTGGAGCTCTTGCACTTTTTTTTATTGCCTTCTCTCGATCACTTGTCAATCTTTTTGCGGTTCCACATCCTTTGTTTCTTATTCCTTGCGGTGGAAGTATTGTAATATCATTTGGTTGAGGAACACCCAACAATTGCTCTATGACATCTTTCTTTTTGCTAACATGTTTATCACGACCCGCAGTTAATTCCATTATCAACTCATGATGTCTCCTTTTTGCATTTTCAATAGCCTCCTCATCACCTAGTAACACTTGTATACAATATGCAAGATCCCCATACATATCACGAACGTTTGCCTCAAACTTTGTTGACTTTTTTTATGCTTGTGGTGTTGTATGTTGTAAACTTGCAAGGCTGATTGTGAATAAATTCTTTGTCCATCGTAGAGGTATGTACTTTTCAGGATTGTCATCCACCTCATGAATCCTGAAGACATAAAATATATGTCGGCATAGGATGCCGAACCTTTCGAAATGCATGCAGCTACAAGTTATATTTACATCTTTCTCATCGAAAACTACCTGTAGATAATTAATATGGTTGCTAACATCAGGTTTCAGTTAATGTGAATGGTTATTCATCTAATGTGAATGGCCATTCACATTAGTTAAATGATCATTCACATTAACTGAAACAATTGAAAAAATAATACTGTAAACACATTTGAACCAATGTGAATGGTTATTCAGTTAATGTGAATGGTCATTCACATTAGTTATATGACCATTCACATGAGGATACAGTGATCATTAATACTGTTTTCACATTTCAACCAATGTGAATGGTAATTCAGCTAATGTGAATGACCATTCACATTGGTTGAATGACCATTCACATAACTCATTTCAGAAATAATATAATTATAGTTGTCCCTCAAAACATAAAACATGCAAAGATATCATTAATTTCCGTGTGATGAAGCTTACTTGTACTGCTTTTTTAACTCGTATGTCGCTTCCAACCTCTTTTAGTGTATACGTCTTAGTCTCTTCGTCGTTGTCAATTGAAATTGGCAGCACACCAAATGAACTCTTAATGATTTCTTCTTGGATTGTAGCAAAGATCTTGAACGTGAACATTTCTGATGCCTTTTTTTCCATGTTCAGCCCCGTATTCAAATCCAACCTCTTTGTTCTCGATTCGTAATCCAAGGTCCTTTGCATGTTCCTTTGAGAGTCCAATGCGCTATCGAACCGACTAAAAAAGTCAACCAAATTGGAGGTGTTTTTCAAGTAATGGTTGAAGAAGTTGTTTTGTCCCTCCGATAAAGACGTTGTTCTCATCAATCCCGACATTGGAATGTCTCGAAAAAATGCAGGTATCCACTCATCTCTAATGTCATAAAGATCATTGAACCATTTATGATTCTGAAGATCAAATTCGACCATTATCTTGTTCCATTCAACCTCGAATTCATCTACATCAATATTTTGGTTCCAGACAACGTCCATCAATCGCTTTGAGAAAGGTGAATCTTTTGTGCATAATGTTGGTACCTTTTTGACAGGTAAACATGTTAGCATCATATCAAGTTAATGATCAAGCAGCAAAACATGTGAATCTGAATTTTTTTATAAATACCTTAATTGCAAGCTTATCCATTATATGCCACATGCAGAAACGGTGGACAGCCGTTTTCAAAACTAATTTCACTGCCTTTTTCATTGATGGATCTTGGTCCGTTACAACAATATTTGGTTCTCGTCTATGTACGCATATAAATGCATTGAGTAGCCATTTGTATGATTCTATATCCTCCTTACTCAGCAGCCCAGTGCCAAATGAAACACACTTTTGATGATTGTTAATTCCGGTGAATGGGACAAGAACCATATCATGCCTGAAAATATTTAATCACAATTCATATTTAAGCATTCACATTATGATTGTCAATATACGTCTAATGTGAATGGTCATTCAGCTAATGTGAATGGCCATTCACATTAGGTTAATTTCATCATTCACATTGTATTAACAGTCAACATTTTCATATACTTACTTGTTTGTGCTGTATGTTGCATCGAAGGACACTATGTCACCAAAAGCAACATAGTTTGCCACTTCTACTTCATCTGCCCAAAATATTGCATTGAGGAATCCACCATCTTTTATTGAGTGGTGAAAATGAAAGTCTTTAACATTTTCAGATTTCTTTGTATACTTTTCAACAATCATTTGTGCGTCACTACCTCCAACATAGCAGTTTAAGTCTCTTTTAAAATTCTTGAAATCTGTCCTGGTTGCCCCAACACAAGGGTATCCTCCAGATATCTCTTTGCATAGCTTGTGGATGTTTACAGCACCGATATTTGTGTTTGATGCCTTTTGAATCATTATTTGTTGATCAAAGTTTAGCTTCCTTGATGATCGCATGAGATATGCATCTTCGGATGACACGAGATAGTGATTGTGGGCCTCATTAAATTTGTAAACCTCAAACTTCCCTTCATTTGTTATACGGAATCGTATTTGTGCTTTGCAATCACTTTTAGCTGAAGGTACCACACGCTGCTGTTTCTTCTTTCCTTCTAAGCTGCTGTGTTTTGATTTTTCAGATATTCCTTTTTTGTTACATACTACTGCCCTCATTCTCTCTTCACCTTTAACGCCTCTTTTTAGAGTGGATAAATGTGTATCAAATCCAGCCAAACGTGCATATGTTTTATAAAAATTAATCCCTTCATCCAAAGTATTGAAAATCATTTGTTCTCGTGGCTTGACGTCTTCGGGTAAAACTGGAATCCAATACATATGCCCCCTGGTGTCGTTTGAATTAAAAATGCTTCTTCCTCTTCATCTATATGATAACAACAATGAATGATGTAACAGTAATATTGGTCATTCATCTAATGCTAAAAGTCAATGTAACAGTAATAACAGCAACCAATGTGAATGGTGAAATTAACTAATGTGAATGGCCATTCACATTAGCTGAATTACCATTCACATTGGTAAAATAATATCAGCTCAGCCCAGCATTTGAATCTTAGCATTGTCAACCATTAACAAACAGTAACAAGAATAATGACATATTGGTTATTCATCTAATGCTAAAATTAATGTAACAGTAATAACAACAACCAATGTGAATGATGAAATTAACTAATGTGAATGGCCATTCACATTAGCTGAATTACCATTCACATTTGTAAAATAATATCAGCTTAGCCCAGCATTTGAATCTTAGCATTGTCAACCACTTACAAACAGTAACAAGAATAATGACAAACAGTAATATTGGTCATTCATCTAATGCTAAAATTCAATGTAACAGTAATAACAGCAACCAATGTGAATGGTGAAATTAACTAATGTGAATGGCCATTCACATTAGCTGAATTACCATTCACATTGGTAAAATAATATCAGCTCAGCCCAGATTTTGAATCTTAGCATTGTCAACCACTAACAAATAGTAACAAGAATAAAGACAAACAGTAACGATGGTCATTCTTGTAACCGTTGTAATTCTCAAATCTATCAAACATTAATAACATCAAACCACTGTGAATGGTAAAATTGCCAATGTGAATGGCCATTCACATTGGTTAAATGACCATTCACATTGGTTGAACCATATCAGCACAGCATGTATGCTGTTCATCGTCAACTACTAACAAACAGTAACAAGATTAAGGACAAACACATTCAATGGTCATTCATGTAACGCTCAAATCCTAAAATCTATCAAGCAGTAATAACATGAACCAATGTGAATGATCATTCAGCTTATGTGAATGGCCATTCACATTAGGAAAATGATCATTCACATTAGTGAAATAATATCAGCACCTTACATTAGTCCTTTTAATTGTCAATTACGTTTTGTGAATGCTCAATCTTCTAATGTGAATGGTCATTCACATTAGGTAAATGTCCATTCACATTTGATGAACGGCGAGCACAGCAATGTTACACTTCATCTTCTTCATACCAACAATGTTAAATGTATTTCATCGATATTACATACAAAAAAAACAAGGAATTCAATGTGAATGGTCATCCTACATTAGATAATTGTTGTACATTGAACTTACTGTGTTTTCCTTCATCTTCGCTATTAGGGTTTTTGTTTTCAGCAACAACATGTAAAGATTGCCCCTCTATATCAATCGATTCCTCCATGAATGTAGAATTGCTTCCTCCCTGATTTGTTGTATTTAATTGAGAGATTTCAGAGGATTTCGTACATGTGAATGGTGTTTTCGTATAGGAACGTCGATCGTGCCAGTACTGATTTCGTACATGTGAATGGTGATTCCATGAATGTACAACCATTACCTTAATGAAGCAGAAATCTCCTTGTATTGGAAAGTCGATCCTACCCCTCGGCGCTTTTTTTTCAATCGGGTGGTTGATGAATGGTACGCTCAGTACCCTGGTTTTTGGATGGTACGCTCAGGAACCAAATTCTATATATATATATATATATATATATATATATATATATATATATATATATATATATATATATATATATATATATATATATATATATATATCTGTGTGTGTGTGTGTGGGTTCAATGGAGAACATCTATGCATCGAAGAACCTTGGAGAATCACAATGCATCGCTAAATAAACCCTAATACATCACGTGGAAGTCGATGTATCATGCTGGAATTTGATGCATCACGTGGAAATAATGGTGCATCACGCGGGAATTGTGATGCACTTATGGTGGTGCATGGAGGTTCTTCGATGTTCTTCGATGCATGAAGGTTCTCCATTAAACCCACACACACACACACACACACACACACATATATATATATATATATATATATATATATATATATATATATATATATATATATATATATTATCGAGATAATTATAAAAAGTGTGAAAAACTTGATATTTTTTTTTATATGTTTAACAAATATATGTTGAGGTTTTTTCAACATGTAGATTTTAAATATGATTATGTATCTATATCAACATAAAAAATTCAACCTATCGTTTTGTCTTTCTTGTCGCAAAAATCTTTCGGAAAAAAATTAATTTGTTTGTTTATCAATCAAAATTATTGGAATATGTTGACCCAAACTTTTAAGATGTTTTAGAAGAAAAAAAATTGATTAAGATGGTTTTCTAAGAATAATTTTAATTAAGGAACTTTTATACATATACAGGGGCGTATTCACATTGTAGTTGTCGGTGGGAGTCAAACGATCCCGATAATTTTTTTATTTTACGTGTTATATATATAATAGTAAAATTTTCAACCCCTATGATTTTTGAAGTTCGACCACAATATCCTTGTTAGTTTTTATAAATTTTGAACATATGATTTTTGAATGTTGTTAACTAATATATTGTTAGTTTTATTGTTTCTTGTTTGATGTTTGTAAAAATGTTTTTTTGTTGTTTTAGTCTTTTAAATATGTAAATAATTATTTGTTTGAGACTTTAAGTGTTTAACAATTAACATTAAGTTACATTTGTCTAATTGTTTTAGTTCATTAAACAATATAAATCAATTAATGAAAAATTTACCAAAATTTAAATTTCCATCACGTGGAAGAACATCTAATAATTCTCCACAAATTCCACAAGTAACTGCACAATACAATAGGTGATGAATTGTTGAGTGACTGTTGCATTTGCACCATAAAGAAATAATTACTTAACGTTGTGGCCGTGATGTAATAACTTATAACTCGTTTTTAAAAGTTGAAAACTCATACGAGACAACTGTAGAATCTAATTTCTGTTAGTTTGTAACGATTAATGAATTGTAGCATTTACACATCTTTTATTATGTAATCAAGATAAATTGACCCGAACTTTTGAGGTATAAATTGTTTTTATAGAACAACAAACACTCATATTGTTGCAATGTGATAAAATTTGACCCCTATAAAAAATATTCCTGGATCCGCCACTGTATATATATACAGTAATGTTCTATGGAGAACCATATTCATCGAAGAACCTGAAAAGAACCAATCACAATCCTTATATTATAAGCTTCATCGGTGCATCATATGATGCACATATTTGGTATGCATAGGGGTATTTTTGGGGAAAAAAGTATATCTAGTCAAATCAATGTTAATTTTATGTTAGTTGAATAATCCATCAAATAATTAAACAACGCGATGCACATATTTGGTATGCATAGAGGTATCTTTGGCAAGAAAAAGTATATCTAGTCAAATCAATTTTAATTTTATATTAATTGAATAATTCATCAAATAATTAACAAATAAATGCTTTATAAATTAAATTGATACACTTCTAAAATTACAAAATCTAAACAAATTAAAAAAAGATTATTAGATGTCGATGTATTTAATATTCATCATTCAATTCGTGATGTATCTCTCGTGATGCATCATCATCTTGTTCAATACAAAATTTATGATGTATCTCGGCTCTTCAATACAAATTTGTGATGCATCTTGTTCATCATCTTATTCAATACAAATTCGTGATGTGATGTGTCACCAATTGTACATATCTTTCATGTCATTTTACTTTGTATTATTTTGTTTTTAGCCTCAATTTACATAATAATGATACTGATTTATTTCCTATTTGTATTTCGTAGCTTTGAAACCGCCAAATCGATGAAGGAACGGTAACCAAGGCAAAAGGCAATGAAAACAATGGCATCTAGCACTTTCAGCCAAAAAACTCCTATAGTTATCGAAGTTTCAAAGTCTACGACCAAAGAATTATAGGCCTACGACCTTTGAAGATTTCCAGCATTGACCGCTCAAACCAGACGGCCTACGGCCACAACACTTGAAGCCTACGGTCGCAACACTAAATGTCTACGACCGTAGAGCGTGCAGGTAGGTTAAATCCTTAGCAGTAGCAACGATTTGGGGGCAGCCTTCATTTTTCCATCGTCGTCTTACACAAATTAGGTTAGGTTTAGAGTAGTTTTAGGGTATATTTAGGCAAGCTTTTGATAGATTTGAAGATTAAAGCATTCGCTCTTCATTTACTGGTCGATTTTGTCATTATAGTTCCGAATTTGGTATACTCTTTCCTTTATTTCTCTGATTTTATAAATGTTTATCATAGATTTAGCTTTATTTTTAGTTATTGTTATCATTAGTGAGTAGATTTACTGTTCACCCACTTGGGATGATAGATTTGATGTTTTGTGTGAAGACCACCCCTTACGGGGCGGTAGTCACTAGTCTAGGTCCCACATCATGCAATACGATATCAACCATAACTAAGATAGAGTAATTAATTGTGGAATATTAAATTACATGTACAGCCATATTAGGATTAAGTTTAATACAGATTAAGGTTTTAAAATTAAACTTATAAAGGGTACTATCTAATCTAGTTCATATCATCACACAATCAAGATAAATCTACCCAAAACACCACAATATCATCATCCAATCTGTACCAAAATGGTTTGCTGAGTAGAGGTCTATGAAACTTCACTTGATTCTTGTATGACTTAAGTACTAGGTCCCGCAGGTGACTTTCCTTTATCTTTTCCTGTAAAAATGTTAATGTAGCAACCGTAAGCAATGCTTAGTGAGTAAATAGATTTTCAAATTAACATGCAATGTCAAGCGGATCATCATAAGTCTAGCGTGATATGTCAAGGCTGCCGCTACAGCCACTCATGATTGAGACATAGAAGTCATAGAGTCGGATGATGCTCAGGTCACGCTCACGCTTAAATCGTGGGGATCAGCCACATACTGGGCTAGCTACCAGTAAATCAACGTGGCGGAACATCGGAGGTCATTACCAAGTTCAATAGAACTGGTGAAATAGCCAGGTCTAGAACAATAGACCAACAAGGCTAATCAAGCTGAATCAATATGTCAAGTTATATGCAATGATGAAGCATACATAATCAAGTCATGATAGCAATAATCTCAAAGCAATGTCAGAAATGAACTGTGAATACAATATCATATGAAGTGATAAGTCAAATAGCTATCATGATCCACTGGGCAACACCGAACCATAGTGTGCACAGGTCACAATCCAGCTGATAATATGAATGTCAAATTAATCTAGCATCAACAATATGTCTCAACCGGAAATTCAAGCATGTTAAATCTGAATATCTATAACTCACAGATCTGGGTCTTTATCAAACGGATGTAAAATCTGCCACCTGAGTTATCTCAGGATTTTATCTTTGTCAATTTGTTCTCTGTCAATTTAAGTCTTTGACCCGCTTTTAAATCTTTAAATCAATGTTCAGAATTTCACTGAACCTGTCTAGAATCATAATATCAATCTTTTGTCAATATCAACATCTTTTATGTTTAAAATCTTTATTATATCTGATTCTGATAACTGCTCTTTCATAAATCATTCTTTCAGTAATATTCTTTGTTTTATAAATTCTCATACACTCATTTATTTTATACATTGTCTATGTATTTTATTCAATATATATCCGAATTTAAGGAGTGAGGTTTTGAATGTATATAGCAAATTCGAATCATATATACTAAATTTGAATCATCATTTCGAATTTTGATGATTAGATTCGAATATAGATCAACAAATTCGAACCTATATTCAAATATGGTACCAAATTCAATCCCAAGCCAAATTCTAGAATATTAAAGTCGAATATGGGCATTAAAGTCAAATGAGACTTAAATTTGAATACCCTTTCGAATATATATATTAAATTCGAGATCTTGACTAAATTCGAGTCAAATTCAAATTTAATGATCAAACTCCAAGCTTCATTCGATTTTAATAAATTCGAGCCATACATATTCGAATTTAATGGACAATTTCGAACCTATATTCGAATTTAGCTACAAAAATCGAGTTTGTTCCATATATTTCGAGTTTGTTCTTGGTATCTCGAATTTGTTCATAATTTACAGCTTTTAAACATGAATTTCTAAGCCATAAATCACGAATTTAATAAGTATTAAGCCTAGGTTCGTTTATATTATACTTAATCTAGTTAAAACTCGGGCTAAATTAACTTTATTCACACTAAATAATCAAATTCGAATTTATTCTTAAAATCGAAAAATATAAAAACTAAGAGTCGATTTTACCTCGAATTCGTTGTAGATTGTTGTTGTTTATCACCTCCTGTAATTCTTCTTTGATTAATCTCCAATTGTTTTGCAAATTATGGTGAATTTGTGAGAAATCTAGAGAGAGAGAGTAGAGAATGATCAAATGAATCCTAAATCTCGTTTATATACTTCATCTAGTTATATTTGCTACTTAACCCACTATTACTTTTGTATATTATATCTCTTTTATTTAATTATCTTTAATAATTTATTAAATCATAATTTAAATATTTATATAATTTAATTAAATATTTCATGACTTAATTTAAATTATAATTCAAATAATGTAATAATATTACATTATCGGTTCAAATACTGAATTTAAGACTAGATCAAAAAGTTAGGTTGTTACATTTTGAATGTAAATTTTGGATTGGTTGTGAACCTGTGTTTAAATTGACGATGCACTTTATTTACCTTTAAATCTATTAATTCCAGCATGCTTAGTATTGATTTTAGCATTATTGCGATAATAATGATGTGTTAAACAATCTGCGTTTTATGTGATTTAGCTTTAATCGCAAGATCGATAGTTAGTTGTCTATTCTAGCATTACTGTGATAATGAGAGGTGATTAATTGTTGATTGTGAAGATTGCATGTTATTATTCTTAGGCGCTAGACGCGACAATGGGATTAATTCATGTATTGATTTGCCAATTAAAGTAGCTAATAATCTGATTACATGTTTGTGTGTGAATACTGTACTTAGGCGCTTGATGCAATAATGGTGCACATGATTGCATACTAAATATGTGTTAATTAGTTTAGTTATTGCAAAGGACTTATGTGATAGTTGATTTATTCGTAGATCCTTGATTTTAGTTGTTTAATTACTTTTATCAACCAAACCAACATAAATTGTTAATGCAATTTTAGTATTACACTCATACATCATATCTAGTTCCAAATGGGTGATGTTTTTATAATAAGTATTAAAAAAAAAAAAAGAAACCCAAAAAGATTATCTGTTTGCTTAATTGTTTCATTTTAGTTTTATACTCCTCTCACAAATCATCAATGGTTAAATATTAGAGACCATCCAAGTATCGGTATCTCGTTCTTATTCATCGTTCCCTGAGTTCGATAATTCTCGAGGTCGACTTCAAGCTGTGCAATTTTGAGCAATTCCCCCTTATAAAGTATTATTTTAGAAAAAAAATGACGGTAAAAATGTCTCTAGAAATACATAATCATAAATTTGAGACTCTAGGATGAAAGAAAAACCAAAACCAATGGTAAAACCCAAAACTAGTCCAAACGAGTTTTAAAGGGGGACAAAAATAAGATTGACCATACCGACCCCTTATTAAACTTCGATTACCTGATTAATTACTCGTTTACTTTTCCAAAATAAGTATTTATCTATATTTTAGATTATATATATATATATATATATATATATATATATATATATATATATATATATATATATATATATATATATATATAAAATATTATATATACATGGCTAAGATTATCGCTTCTCGCCTTGCTTGCGAAGGTATGAGCAAGCCGTATCATTTTGACCCTATATGAGATAGAACTTTTTAGATTCATGAGAGATCAAATAGGAAATAAATGTATGTAATCGATAGCAATTGATAATTTTTTTACTTTTATTATATTTATATTGCCATGAAAATTATTCATTTAGGTTAAATGGTGATTATGGGATAAAATTTCACTATTCATTTAACCACTTATTATAAACAGTTTTTATTTTTTTTCGATTCATCATGCTTTTCCAGTCTACTGGATGGGCATCCTCGCTAAACTCCCATGGTCTTTTAAGCAGGGATGAGACGAATTCTCGTCCTATTTTCATTTTCATCTGAGATGGATTTTAAAAGTATAACAAATAAAACGGTGTGGAAAAATACAAATGCAAAATGAAACAAATGAAAATGTATATTGTTATTAACTAGGTTCCTTCCCTACGCGTTGTAGTGTCTTAAAAAAATCTATCTATATATATATAATAAAGGAAAACACAAAACGCCACATGACGTGACCACGTTGCACATAAAAAGATAAAGAAAATTTATAATTTTTAGAATAAAATAAGATAAAAGATAAATACAATTTATTATTTCTAAATAAATAATTAGTTGTATCCACTATTTTACATTATCTAATTATGTTATTTATCATCATTATCAATTTGACATGTGATAATTTTTAGCTAATTTAAATCTAAACTAAAAAGAAAGCCTTAAATCATATAATTTTTCTATAAACTTCAAATAAAATATTAATACAAATATGTTTTATTATAAATGAAAAAAATACAATATTATTAAATAACATCTAGAAAATATAAATACACTTTAAATCGTATTAATTAAATACATATAATACAATACTCTTATCGTATTTTTTAATAATATTTAAGATTTATATGTTTTAATTTTATATTTACATAAACTTTATATGACAAATCATTTATTAAAATTTATCCACGTAATACGTGGATACATAAACTAGTAAGAGTGTAGAAACTAAAACAATAAATAACAAAGTTTAAATATCGCATTTAATAATATAGGATAAAAAGTATTATACAATATAGCATGATATATCTATCTATACTATTAAAAGAGTAACTATACTCTTTTCTGGTGAAGTCACGTGTCGTCACCATGAATCGACACGTGGCAGTTATAGATATTAAAAAGAATAAAGAAATTTAAATCAAATCTATCCAATTCTAATATAATTCACTTTTAAATTCAAATCAAATCAAACAAAATCTAATACTCTACTAACTTATTAATTAAATCTATCCAAATCTAATATAATCCACTTTTAAATTCAAATCAAACAAAATCTAATAATCTACAAACTTATTAATTATAAGATAATATAATAAAAGTTTAAAAATATATATAAGAAATTAATTACTCTTCATATATATATTTAGAATTATACAAAATTAATAGGTCATAATAAATAATAATATCACCTTATATACTTTTGTTTAAAAATAATATTTATATCTTTATTTTTTTATTTATTATATTTTATATATTAAAAATATCCGCGTAATACGCGGGTAATAAACTAGTTAATATACTTTATCAAAAGAATGAATATTAAAAAATAAAAGGTATATATTATTACATAATACAAAATACCATTTTAACAGTATTATAATATAAATATATTATTATCATAATTCTTTAATAATATGATAAATCAAAAAGTAAAAAAAAAAAAAAAAGATAAGAAATAACGAAACATAAGACAAAATAGAGATATTTTAATAATAATTTATTAATATGTTGTCTATGATAGTGATATAATAAATGGATAATTACAAAAATAGTCAAATCTCACATGTTTATTCACTTTTTAGTTATTTTATATACATTTTACCAAAATAGTCACACTTTACGTTACTACATTTACATGATAGCCACAATTTACGTGATTTGTACATTTTTGCACTTTTTAATGCATTACGTTACAAAAGGTGTTTGGTCACGTAAATTGTTGTACTTTACGTGACCATTTTTGCTCTTTCCCCATGAATGTTTGGTGGGATGTCTTGTCATGGTTAAATACACAATTTATTGTTTTACCTACCAAAAGTTACCTTCCTTGAAAAACCCTTATGGGGGCGTTTGGTTCGCTGGAATCTGATGGAATCTGTTGGAAAAGGAATTAAGTTTCCATTTCTGATGGGTTGTTTGGTAGTCCAAAGGAATGGAATTATCATTCCACATATTAAAAACAATCCCCCCTTTTGAAGGAATGACCATTCCATAGCAAAATGGAAGGAATTTAAATTACATTCCTTCAAAGCAATCCTTTTAACAACATGTCTTCTCATTCTCAACAAACTATAGTATTGGGATTCGGACAGATTCCATTCCTTCCAGAATTCCATTCCTTTGACAGATTCTATTCCATTCCGTCAAATTCCAGCGAACCAAACGCCCCCTTAGGCTTTTCCTTTTACTCCACCGGCGACAGCGATCAGCAGGCAGCAGCGGCAGTGAGGCCGAGCGGTGGCGGCGTAGTGGTGTTATGGTGGTGGTGGCGGCGGTAGGGTTGAGACACTGTCGTCGTGTGCGGGAACGAGGGGAAGAGAGACAGATTGAGAGAAGGAGCGAACGAGAGAGATTTGGAGACGAGTGTGGTGTTCTCCGGTGTTGAGAGCGACGGCGGAGGTCGCCAGAGAAGCGAGAGAGATAGAGAACAGAGGTAGAGAGAGAAAGAAGAGAGAGAGGGTGCAGGTGTGTGAATGTGTACGAGAAAGAAGGGAGGGAGAGAAAAAGAAAAGTGAAGACCGGAAAGGGTGAGGGCGTGAAATTGTGTCCGATAAAGAAGAGGGGAAGAAAAAGAAAAGTGAAGACCAGGTCAAATAACGGTCAGATGACTCGATTGTGCACCTTGGACTCGATGGTTTCGTTTCAAGTTCGCCGGAAAAGATGGTAAAGCGCCGAAGAAGAGGGCTTGCCGGAGAATAGTTTGTTTCGTGACAATCACGAAATGGTAACTAATGGAAGGTTAAAATGTTTTTTTAGTAATCATTACATTTTATGGGAAATGGCAAAAATATAAAGTGGTCACGTAAAGTACAACAATTTACGTGACCAAAAACATTTTGTAACGTAATGCATTAAAAAATGAAAAAAAGTACAAATCACGTAAATTGTGGCTATCACGTAAATGTGGTAACGTAAAGTGTGACAAGACATCTCACCAAACATTCATGGGGAAGGAGCAAAAATGGTCACGTAAAGTACAACAATTTACGTGACCAGACACCTTTTGTAACGTAATGCATTAAAAAATGAAAAAAAGTACAAATCACGTAAATTGTGGCTATTACGTAAATGTGGTAACGTAAAGTGTGGCTATTTTGGTAAAATGTATATAAAATGGCTAAAAAGTGAATAAACATGTGAGAAATGACTATTTTTGTAATTACCCCTATAATAAAATACAAACTGCTACATTAATTTATGAGTGTTTTTGAAAGTTTATAAAATTTGATTTTTTTATAAAATGTCTCTGTAAAATTTTCCTCTTATATATAACATACATCATACATACATAATTTTTGTAGTACCTGAGGTTGATCTTCACCCAAAGAACCTCACGTGAGAGCTCGTGGACGTCCTTAAAGTATGCAAACCACTAGGCTCCGATGAATTTTAAAAAAAAAAAAGTAAATAAATAAAAGCTGGTGGTACATTGATAAATTTAAAAGCTAGATTGGTGATCAAATGTTATATATAAAAAGAGGGTCTGGACCGTTTTAAAACATATTTGTTAGTAACATGAATAACATTCATCAAATTGGTCCTTGCTATTGCAACAATAAGAAATCTGGAAGTGTACCAAATGGATGTAAATACGACTTTTCTAATCGGAGATCTAGAAAAAGAGTTTTATATGAAGAAACCGGAATGTTTTAAGGCTCCTGAACAAGATTATAAAGTTTGTAAGCTTGTTAAATCATTATATGACTTAAAGCAGACTTCCAAATAATGACATCAAAATTTTGACCACGTCATGCTAGACTGTGGGTTCAAATTAATGAATGCGATCATTAATTTAGCAATGATGATTTTAATATAGCTAGAACTCCAATTGACATTAGTTAGCACTTACCAAAGAATAGATGTGAAAATGATAATCGATCAACTAAAATACTCAAGGATTATTAACAGTCTAATATATATAATGTCTTGCACCAAACCATACCTGACACTAGTTAGCGCTTACTAAATTTTCACTGTTCAATTAACCACTTATTATAAACGGTTTTTTTTATTCATCGTGCTTTTCCAGTAGACTGGATGGTTATCATCACTAAACCCCCATGGTCTTTTAAGCAGTAATGAGACCAATTCTCGTCCTATTGTCATTCCTATTTGAGATGAATTTTTAAAATATAACAAATAAAATGGTGTGCAAAAAACACAAATGCAAAATGAAACAAATAAAGATATATATTGTTATTAACGAGGAAAAGAGTCCATGCGTTGCGACGGGAGTAAGTAATTTTAGTGTCTAATAGCTTTTGTTGTTATTACATTGCTCTCCTAAAAAGGAATAAAGGAACTCAAATTTAATGCATGCAACTTTGTAAGTTTAATAGCGCATCATGCAAAATGATGATAGTAAATTTGTTAATTTTCATTCAGTAACATGTTGTTTAGTGATAAGACATTTTTCAAAGGGCATGTAGAGATAACAATCTGGTTTTTTATAACATGTCGTTTTTAGATGAATATACGGTTAATGTTATGCTATTGTTTGAATGTCAAAATGTTTTCAGATAATCATATAGAAATTTTAATTAAAAAATGTTTAGTTAAATCGTATGTTGCAATGGGATCAAACTTCTGTGTTCCTCATGATAGCACAAAATCCTGAAATACCATGACATAATAAAGTTATCGATTGAAATATTTTCAATGCCAAAATCTTTAAACAAAGATATGATCATGCAACTATCAACCATTACAAAAAAATCAAACATTAAAATAAATCAAAATCTCACACTAATGTATAAAAAAAAACCTGACATTAATCTAAAGTTTTAGTGGTGCATTTAAAGAAAAGCATATTGTACCAACACGTAAACACAAATTTATAGTTGGTTCCTGCTTTAGATAATTCTGCACTTGTATTTTTTCTCAAGTCAAATCTTTATTTCTCAAATCCCAATCATAGAAGTCTCGTTCTTTATTCCTTGTAAAGATTTAAAATTTTTACCAACCACTCTACATTGTAGTTGTATTGCTGGGGAAAACTATTTATATAACCACAAAAACAACAATAATTGCAAATCAAAAAGATGGGATTAAAAGGTACCGATGAAAATATTACGTGAAGAATCGAAATTTTTTGAAAGTCTAAGGTACCCTTCAGCCTGGAAAATACAAAATAAGATATCGAAAATCATAAATCATAGACTTGCATTCTTAATCAAGTTAGTAAGCTTAAACCTTCACAAAATATAATTATATATTTTCTTGGAAAGGGTTGAAAAATTAAAGGAATAAATTTGACAAAACTGATGTTACAATTTAAATTGTCACAATTACATTTATACAAAGATACATACAGCTAAGTGCCTCAGTGATTGAAATCGTTATAGATAGACTTAGGGGGTGTTTGGTTCGCGGATTTTCTGGGATTCACTAGGATTTGCATTTAAAATCCTATGTTTGGTTAGCAGATTTTAGTAAGGATTTAAAATCCCAAGATTTCATAAATCTCTTCCTTCTTTGTTATTTAAAAACCTAGCCTTCACCCTAGGATTTTAAATCTCAGTTATCTTGCATTCTTCAGATTATCATATTTTTTCAATAAGATAATGCAGATTCTTTGACAAAATCCTGGCAAATGCAAATGTTGCATAACGCAAATCCTTTGACAAAATGCAAATTCCGGATAAAAAAATCTGCGAACCAAACGCCCCTCAATATTACAGACCAACCACTCTTCATTGCAAACCAAACATATCACATGTATGAAACAACTTATTTTGGATTTAACATCTTTAGCACCGGAATGCTAAGAAAGAATGTGTAGATTTGAATATACATGTCTCACATCGAGTCGAATAAGTTCACGAAAACATACAGATCGAGCTAATCATCTCTGCAACGAACTAACATGGGACCAAGTCGATTCCGACACGTATTTCGTAGAAGTTTTTCTTCGCCAAAAAGTATCTGCTCGTAGAAACTCTAAATCTATAAATCCAAAACTCAGAGTAAGAATATAATTTTGTTTGACAAGCCATTCACGTTTTGGATGATGACGACACGGAAGCTTCTCTATGTTGCAAATGTTATGTAAATCTTCCTCTGAAAACTATTACTGCCATTGAAGTTGCTATAGTACGCATCTAAGTAGAAGTTAGAACAGGAATAAGTTTGTATATAAACCCACAATGTAATAATCTTAATAAACTTAAACAAAAACCTAAAGAAAGTTAAATGTAAGCTAAAAGAACCTAACAAATATGAAGGGAGATAAACTGAATAAGACATTCCCAAACCAAATTAGCCCACTCAACCCTAAAATTTAAGCTACAGCATCATGCATGAGATTTGACATCATTTTCAATAAATATACCTAATCCAAAATTAGAAAACATACCAAAAAAAAAAAAAAAAATTAAAGTTTACTTATGAATCTCACATTTTGAAACTAAGAATGTCACACCGTTGATCAATGAATTACACATTTAGTGTCACCAGAGATAGAAGTGTAGATTGGATTTCAGATTAAAGACGTGAAGTGAAAGACAACAAAATTTGACAAAAGTCAAAGAAACCCTAAAATTAGAAAAAATAAATAGAAAAATACACATTTCTCCAAAACGACATCGCATTACTGTACACAGGACACCTTTATCCTGGTAAATGTATTTCAGACATAAAGACGTGAGGTGAAAGACAGCAAAATTTGACAAAAGTCAAAGAAACCCTAAAATTAAAAAAAAATTATTAAAAAGACACATGTCTCCAAAACGACATCGCAATATGTTCACATGAATAGGTTATGAACAGGACACCTTTATCCTGGTAAATATATGTATTGTAATGTAATATTAACTAGGTTCTTTTCCTACCCTTGTAGTGGCTTAAAAAAATAAGAATATATAAACTAAAACAATAAATAATGTTATATTATATGGTTCGGAAAAAATATATTTCAATCTAGAGAGGTGACAAAGTTTAAATATCACATTTAACAGTATAGGATAAATAATATTATACAATATAGCATGATATATTAATATACTATATCAAGAGAATATATAAGGAATATTAAAAAATAAAAGGTATATAGTACATAATACAAAATAACATTTTAATATTTAATAATATAAAATATCGTTATATTATTATAATTTTTTAATAATATGCTAAATTAAAAAGTACAAAAAAATAATAATAAATAATGAAACATAAGACAAAATAGAGATATTTTAATAATATATTGTATTAATATGTTGTACATTGTAGTATGATATAAAATACAAACCGCTACATTTATGAGTGTTGTTGAAAGTTTATAATGTTTGAGGTTTAAGATGCAATTTGGAATTGTAATTTTCAAATGTAAATTTATTAACTGTAAACATCTTAAAAAATTTTAAAATGAAAGCTAGTTCCATTGATAAATTTAAAGCTACGTTGTTGATCAAATCTATATCTATATCATATCTATATTTATCTATACTATTAAAAGAGTAACTAAATGCCACATGACACGCTCTCATTTAATTTGCCCACATGTCGCTCTTTCCTTTTGTCATGTCATTTACTGATTTTATTTTTGAATTTTAAAGCAAATCAAATCTATGTAAATATAATATGGATTAATTTAATAACTAACTAACAATTATATTACACACACACACACACACACACACACACACACACACACACACACACACACACACATATATATATATATATATATATATATATATATATATATATATATATATATCAATTTCTAAAATTAACTCATGTAATACATGGGTAATAACATAGTATATAACTAGTTTATAAACCCATGTATAACATGGGTATACATTTAAAAATTTAATTTCATTAATCTTGTAGGATAATTTTTGAATATATTTTATCAAATTTATAATATCTATTTATATAATACAATAAATATAAATATATAAAAAGAAAAGTTATCATTCAAATTCAAATTTGAGTTTTATATTAGATAAGATTTGATTTGATTAGATATTATTTAAATTATTTATTATAGATAGATTGGAAAAAACAAATTTTAGAAACAAATTAATAGGAAATTGTTAGCTACACGTGGCAATCCCATGTTAAGCCAATTGGCGCTCTATCGAGATGCCATGTGGCATTTAGTTACTCATATAATAGAATAGATAGATAAGGATAACACAAATCGCCACATGGCATCACCATAGGTGAGTTCATACGATGGAAACCTTGCATTGTTGACTCGAGAGTGGAGATCCCAATATATTGGTTCAAAAGGACAACCTAATCGTATGAACTAAATGTGCTTATTGAAGGGGCTTGTTCAACTTACTAGTTCATTCCTACACAATTTTTGGAAGAAAATCATATTAGTGACAAATGTAGTATTTACAATACGAGGGATGATTGGAATGTGTTTTCAATCATGTGAGAGATTGTTGTAAATTTTTGTTGGAAAAATGTGTTTTCTATTATTTTGAATAAAATTTAATTATATATGAAAATAGTATTTACAATTAATATTTGATGGATTCGTGCTCTCCTTAAAGAGAACTTCACAACGATACAAAGAACGTCCAAATCAAAACTAAAATGGATGAGATATCAATGTTCCATATTTGGTGTTTCATGTAGTGAAAGTACTAGTTGAAATGTGATTACTTGTCCCACGTAAGGAGATAAAACCCAAGTGAGTTTAAAATGATAAAAAAAAAAACCTTTACAAGCATGATAAAATTGTTTATAGGTTTGTCTCCAAGACATACCAACATGTAGAGGGGTACAAATCATATGTTCGAACAGTAAATTACCATTGAACTTGGCGTGTCTGCACCAGAGTTGGTTCCAACCGCTGAGAGACACTTGTTGAAGCTAATCAACAACTTGTTGATACGGGTCATCGAGCTGAAGTCATTAAGACTAAACCTGATAATTGAGTGCTGATGTTGAAAGGGTGTTGATCCAATCAGTAAGACCTTACTGTTGATTGTCTCGATTGAACTGAGAATTAATATTGTAATAATATATTTATTATTAAATCTTTTTATTATAACTATTAACGAAACTTTTGGTTTTTCCTTCTCTTCAATAAGATAATTGAAGAAGTTAACACCAAAAAAAATTAACGTGATTTACAAAATATCATACACACCTGTGAGAAAAGTTGTTACGTTTTTCCATATTGAAAAACACACAATAATCCACACGAATTTTCAGACAAGTTGGTTAACTTCAGCAGTATACATTACTTAGACTATTGTATATTGGAAAACTGACTTGAATCTGTTTTATGATAATCACATTAAATATGAGCCTCAGTCCTATTTCTTTTTCCAGTATTGTAATTTGCTTATAGTCTAATTATGTTAATATTGTATTTTACAATTTCGTATTATAATTTAATTTTAGATATATTTTTTTTTATTTTTTATAATTAGTATTGAGCTATTTATTTTTAGGGTTAAGTTTCATTTTTACCATCCAACTTTTTGATTTTTTTGATTTAGCTATTAAACTATTTTTTGTTCTGATTTGACCACTGAACTATATTTTGTATATATATTTAGCCACTAATTTTCTTTTTACCGATTTAACCACTGAAAATTGTCCTGATTTAGCCACTAAACTATCATATTTGTACCGATTTAGCATTAGTTTTATTCATCCCCCCCCCCCCCCCCCCCGAAATAGGACACTAAATTAAAGTTTAGTGGCTAAATCAGGACAAAAAGTAGTTTAGTGACTAAATTAAACAAATTTAAAAGTTAAATGGTCAAAATGATACTTAACCCTTATTTTTTATAGTGGGAAAGAACGAGGCATGACTTTCAGATAAAAGCAGTGGTTTTTTATTATGTTATTATTTTTTATTGTTAATTTAATTTGTTGTTATTATTGATAAAATATTAAAAATTTATATTTTTAGTAATAAAAGTGTATGGATTGTCTAACCATTATAAAACAACAACAACAACAACAACAACAACAGCAGCAGCAGCAGCAACAACAACAATGTTGTTCGATAAAAATTAGTTAAAATTTTCTGGTATCTATCTATACTTATTAATAAAGTAGAATAACTTATGTCACTTGTCAATCTCCTATTCTTTTTCATTTTCATTTTCCCTTCTAATTTTCCTAAAATAACTCATCTTTCACTTCATCCAATCTATACTATATAAAAATAAGAAACTCACTTGGAGTTTCTGGACCATTGGATGGAAAGAAATCAATGGTCCAGATTAATGACAACTCATAATTATTTATGAAATGTCTCTTATACCCTTAATTAAAATCAATGATTATACCTATGCCATTTTTTAAATTCATTTTTCAAATTTATTACTTTAACTTAATTACATTAAAATTTGATTTTAATTTTTTCATCAACGAATTAATATTTACCTAAAATAAATATGTGTCATTATTATCCTTAATGGTCATGGTTAAATTCAAATGTAAAAATTTGGATTTAATGTAGAAGTGTAGTAAATAAATTAAAAAATTTTTGTTGATTATTTTGCTAACAAAATTTAAAATTTAATTGATAAAACTTCAATTGTGAATATGATAAATTTTGATTGTGATTTTCATATATTCAAAATATATACACATTCACATAATTGAAGTTTTTTGTTTCTTACATTGATATTTCATATTTGAAGTTAATAAAAATTAAAAGAACCATTTTTTGCAAACACATATTATCTGTTTTTAATAATACAATATAAAAATATTTTTTATTTAATATCAAACAACTAAGTATTTTTTTATCTTTAATTTAACCAACTTTTAATTTTTTTATTTTAATTATATATAAATTTTATAATAATTTATTAAAATATAAAAGAAACGAGGAAATTTGCCTGCGCTTCGCGGCGAGTTTAATGTCATACAAAAAATATTAAAATACATAAAAAAAACATATCAATATACATATTTGATATTTGAAGCAAAATGTTATTTTATTTCAATTAAATATATTACAATTTTTGAAATTATGTGTTATTGACTTTGAATGCAACATTCAATTTCAAAATTGTTCATACCACCACCAGCAAAACCCTTTTGAATATAATTTTCTCTTCCGACGTTGAATCTTCACGTAACACTAGATCCATAAGAGAGAAAATTGATTCTAACTTATCTCACGTTTTGCACCGCCAACTCCATATTTTCCTCCAAAAGGAGTCCAACATTGGATTTTCTTGTTTTACAATGTTTTTGATTGATTATGTGTGTAAAAATCAAAACCATCTTTTTGTTTGATCTAGCTTCAAACCACATAATCAATCATAATAGAGAAAAGAAATTAACACACAATGCATGCATTATTTCTATTATTGTTTTTATATTATTAAATAAATAATAAAAAATATTGTTAACTAAAATATTTGATTAATAATATACAATAGTGCAATGATAAAATCAAAATATATAGTGTAATGATAAAATCAAATTATATTATTTAATCTTTCAAAATTTATTTTTTAAAAAAGCTATATACATGGAGAAATGAGACATAGAAAATATATTTAAGAAATAAAATGTTTAGTAGAAAATTAGTTTAATTTATATTAAATTAATATTTTAAAATAAAAATACATTAGATTAACTCAACATGTAAAAAATCAATTGAGCAATATTCTTCAATCATGTGGGTTTGTACCCATGACCTCCCATATAATGACATTACATGTTAACCAATTGAGCTACACTTCTTTTCATTAAAATATTACACAAATATGTATATATTATTATTTTAGTTTTACTATTCATATGAATAGCTTATGAATAGTAACATTTACTTTGGTAAATATTATATACAAGAAAATTTGTCTGCGCTTCGCGGCGGGATCTAATGTCATATGAAAATATTAAAATTTATAAAACTAACATATTAACATACATAATTGATATTTGAAGCAAAATGTTATGTTATTCTATTAAATATATTACAACTTTTGAAATTATGCGTTATTGACTTTGAATACAACGTTCGGTTCCAAAATTATTCATACCACCACCATCAGAATACAACGTTCGGTTCCAAATATTATTCATACCACCACCATCAGAATATAACTTTCGATTCCAAAGTATGTTGAAAAAGATTAAAAAAATATCAATGCCAATTAAAAAAATATGAAAATGAATAAAAATAAAAAATTTCTATTTTACTTGTTTTTTTTAGTTTTTTCACATTCATACAATTCTATCCATTCGAAATGTGTTATCCGTCACAGCTTCATTTAGTAATAATAATCAAAATCAATTAAAATTTAATTTATTAAGTAAATTATTATTAATAATAGCGATAAAAAAACCTATATAAAGTAACTTAATTTTTTTTACTTTAAAAGACCTACTACAAATAAATAAGTGATCACAATAAAATATAAAAAAAGAAATACAGTTGCATAATTATTATTAGTACACATCAAAAATATATTTGTAAAACGAATTCCATGTACTCATGAATCATAATCATCATTCATCGACAATTCGACATTAATCAATGTGTCACATTATTAGTTTTATGTACATACTGCATACAATTGCTTTGAAGTTTAGAGGAACTAAAAAAATGATATAAATAATAATAGTTATACAATTGTATTTGAGGTAGTGTATAATAAACATGATCGTTATTATTCAAGCATTCGTGAAGAAAGAAGACGTATTTTTTTAAAATACATTTAGGAAATAAAATGTTTAATAGTAAATTAGTTTAATTTATGTCAAAGTAATATTTTAAAATAAAAATACATTAGTTTTTAACTCAACATGTAAAAAACCAATTAAGTTCATATAAATTAACAATACTCTTGAAGTCAAAAGGGTTTGAACACATAACCTCACCCTTCACAAATCATAGACTAACCACTTGAGCTACAAGCATTTTCATTAAAATATTACACAAACATTGATATATTAGTATTTTAGTTTTACTATTCCTATGAATAACTGATGAATGGTAACATTTACTTTGGTAAATGTTATATATTTAATATGTATTTTCTAAATCAACCTATGTAATACATGGGTTGATCAACCTATATATTATAATAAAACAAAACAATTCATATCACATGTCATTTCTACAATACAAGATAATTTTATTTTTCTCCCTCTTTTTCTAAATTTAACACCTTAACTTAATTGCATTAAATTTTGACTTTATTTTTTTCATTAATTAATTAGTAATAAATTAGATTTTGTAACATTTAAAATTAATGTTTACCTTAAATAAATATATATCATTATTATCCATAATAATAATAATAATTAGATCCAAATGTAGTAATTTGAATTAGTTGTGGAAATTATTATTATTATGTATAATAAAGGAAAACATCAAATGTCACGTGTCACCTCTACGTTCACCAAAAAGATAATTACCAATTATAAAAAATAAAAGATAAATACAATTTAATATTTTAAAAAAAAAGATAAATATACTCTATTTTTTAATCTGTAAATAATAAAAAATAACCACAATTATTATTTTTGTATGTTTTTATTTTTATTCATATACATTGCATATAAACAAATTTAATTAAAAATATCCACGTAAAACGTGGGTTATAAACTAGTTACTAATTAATATAAGATAAAACTTTCATTCTTGAAACATTAAATATTAAGAATAAAATATTAATTTAAAAGAAATCATTTTATAAAATTTCATTTTAACTAATATATTAAAAACATAATTTTAGTTTTCTTCATTTGAATTAAGCTTTTTATTAAATTTCACATATTTTTATTACGTTAAAAAAGTATAAAGCTCAATTTCAAAATATTAGTATAGTTTATATATCTACATATATTGCAAATAACAAAAAAATATCTATGGACATGCTTCTTGATGAATTAATTATTTTTTTTTCATACATTATCCTAGAATTAAATTATCTACTATTTAGATAATACATGAAGTTATTTAATTGGTTCAAAAAATTTATAATTAATACTACTTAAATTAAGATTTAATTACAAATAAGTAAGTAACTATGTTCAAGTCTTATTTTCATTAATTTGTTATTACGTTTTAAATAAAAATATATTAATAATTTCATAGTTTTTTAATCTCAAAACTTTTTATTATTCATATAATCTGTAATTTATTAACATAGTAGTATGAAATGGATATAAAATAATTTATAAATAGATTTAATATATAATTTTTGTTTGTATAACTATCAAATATTTTTTATTCGAAAAGAATGATAATGAAAAATATTTATTAACTTATATTATATAATTATAAAATCTAAATTAAATATGTGTTTGCAATAACATATTTTTAAATTTATGATCTATATCGTATATTTTGTTTTTGTATAATTTATATATTATATTTATAAATTATTTCCTTATATCAATCCATGTAACATGGGTTAATAAACCAGTTTTTAATAAATCAATAGTTTCCTTAGTAATTAATAATAATGTTCAAAACTTGTTTGTTATTTATTATGATAGATTGATAAAATGACATTGTTTTTGATAATTAAAACTTCTAAATATCAAAATATTTGATTTGGACATGGTTTTAAGTCAAGTCCAAGGACCCCACAGTTTGATTTATGTGTTCGTTAGTTTTCATTGATTTGATTTTCACAGTTTTGAAAATTTTATTATCCCAAACTAAAAACCAAACCAAATTTAAAGTTACATAAATCAAACCATCAACCGAATTTGAATTCGGTTTGGTTTGGTATATAAACCAAATATTCAATATGCAAAACAAACTACATACAAAGCAAATGCCAAACAATAAACAAAAAACTTTCAAGCGTCTTAAATAGCCAAATATTAAGTATACAATCTCAAAATATCAGTTTAATTAAACATACATAAAATGTTTTACGTCAAAAACAATTATTTTCAAAATTTCTCTCTTTCTCTCTCTCTCTACACACACACACACACACACACACACACATATATATATATATATAGAGGTGGGTTCAATGGAGAACCTCCATGCATCGAAGAACCTCCATGCACCACCACAAATGCATCACAATTCCCCCGTAATATATCATTATTTCCACGTGATGCATCAAATTCCCGCGTGATGCATTGATTTTTACATTATTTCCACGTGATGCATCAAATTCTCACGTGATGCATCGATTTCTACGTGATGCATTTCAGTTTTTCTAGCGATGCATTGTGGTTCTCCAATGTTTTTCGATGCATAAGATTCTCCATTGAACCCACCCCTATATTGAATATATATATATAGACATATATATATACACACACACATATATAGATACACATACACACACACACACACACACACACACACACACACATATATATATATATATATATATATATATATATATATATATATATATATATATATAGAGGGAGGTTTAATTGAGAACTTTTATGCATCGAGGCACAAAAGAACCTATATCATCCATTAGATCAAAAAATTGTATGGATTAGATTAATGACAAAAGGGTAAATAGTTGGACAATTTTATGCATCTTGTGCATTATAAAAACAAACAAGGAAGGACATTTTGGGGAATGTGGATACCTCATTAAATTTAATATTTCAACAAGTAATCAAATAATAAATGCTAAATAAATTCAACTGATACATTTCTAAATTTAACAAAAATTACACAAATTCAAAAAAGATAATAGAGATTGATGCATTTCATCGTTAATCGTGTTTATCTATGCATCTTGTTAAAAAAAGACGCATTTAACAAAAAAATACACAAATTCATTTATGCATCATGTTCAACTTGTTGATCATTCATGTATGCATCGTGTTCGTCGTTCATATTCTTCATTCATCTATGCATCGTGTTCAACTTGTTCATCATTCATCTGTGCATCGCCATTGTTCATCATCCATTTATGCATCATCATTTTTCGTCGTTCATCATCCATCTATGCATCGTCATTGTTCATCATCCATTTATGCATCATCATTATTCATCGTTGATCATTCATCTATGACTCGTGTTCTTCATAATCATCATCGGTTGCATCTCTTGTTCATGTTCATCATTATCATCATCGTTGTTCACCGTTAATTTTCGTCTTCAAATCATCATCACTATGAAAATCATGAAGAACACAATTAGAGAGAGAGAGAGAGAGAGAGAGAGAGAGAGAGAAATGAGGAGGAAAATGAGGAATGTAGTTAATATGAGATTTGTAACTCCTAATAATCTTTTAATGATTTTTAGAAATAAATTAATTATCATATCTTTAGTTTTCCATAAATGCCCTTTGTGCACCCTTGGTACATTATCAGATGCACAAAAGTTCTTCGAGGTTCTCGATGCATAAAAGTTCTCAATTGAACTTCAATATATATATATATATATATATATATATATATATATATATATATATATATATATATATATATATATATATATATATATATATAATATAAAGAATATGATTCGTGTGAGTACTCAAAAAATGCGGAGTACTGTGAGTACCTGTGAACAAACGGGTTTCGGATGCGAATATGTTGCGAAATTTTTTTTCATATTCATTTAGATACAAATGATATAAGGTTATTTGTAAAAAAATCACACATTCACACTTTCTAACATCTTAAAAGTTATGTGAACGTGAAAAATTTATGTGAATATGGTTAGTGTGAACATACATTCACAACAGTGCAGTTCATGTGAACATGCACGTTTCACACAGTTTCAGTGTGTTTATGTGTAATTTTTTACAAGTAATATTGTATTATTAATTTAAACATGATTATGAAAAAAAATCAAAAAGATTGATTTTAAGCAAGGTACGTCCAGTACTCCGTAACACTAATGATACTCACTTGAACATATACATACATACATACATATGGTCCGTAATTCGTTTTGGTTTAGTCCGCTGTAAACTAGACCAGAAATCAATCCAAAAATTGAGTTTTATAATCGGTTTGATCTGAAACCAAACCAAAAATTAGATTTTAAATTTGGGTTGTCTTTAAACGAATTCGATTTAGTTTGGTTATCGTTGCCTTGGTTTCTGACCAAATACTGTTAAGCTGTGGTTCGTTTTACGGTTTTAGCGTTCCCATGTATTTATTATATATAATTATATCGACTGTATGTATATATTATACACTGAAGAATAATACGTACACATATACTATATATATAGGTTTGATTTGACCGACTGAAAGCATCTGCCAGAATTTACAGATCAAAAACTCAAATCATTATGCTGTAAAATCAAAAGAGACATTGATTTGATGGTTGGATGTTTGATCCTACGAATTTTGCACAAAATTTCAACAAACGAAATGGTGAATTAGGGATGATTGTAAGTATCAGGGAACAGTGTTATGGGTTTCGGTTTAACCTCTCACAAATCGACAGGTTTTTGCCCTTTACATCCATGGCCGTTTTAACTCTTCCTCCAAATCCTCTTTTCATTTCCATTTTCTAAGTCAACATGGCTGCAATTGTCACCGGAGATCGGTACCTTGAATCGCTGGTCAAGTTCGTTGAGAATCAGGCTGGACCCTTAATCGAAGGAACCCTTGTTTTGAAACTGAATCCGGTTGGTCTTCATTATGTTCAATCTAGGCTTGAATCGTTGGCGGAGCTTGAGAGACTTCTAGCCGGAGCTCCGGTTGATTATCTCCGTGCTTATGTTTCTGACCTTGGAGATCACCGGGCGCTTGAGCAGCTACGACGGATCCTACGGATACTTACGTCACTCAAAGTTATATCTGTGTTACCATCGCCTTCTAGTAGAGACCCTACGCCTCTCTGTTTGTTGCCGTTTGGTCGCCTGAAAGTTCTTGAACTTCGTGGATGCGATCTTTCGACGTCTGCTGCTCGAGGACTTCTTGAACTTAGGCACACTCTGGAGAAGATCATTTGTCACAATTCAACTGTAAGATTGGTTTGGTTTTGTATGTTCTTCATGAACTTATAATTGTTCAGTTTTACAGTATGAAGTTTACAGATTGTAATAATAATACTATAATAGGATTAATTATTCTTCAGTTGGTGCTTGTGAAAGTAGTGTTTTCACTATTTTGACATGGTTTTTATTTATTGTTGAGGTGAAATAGGATGCCCTTCGACATGTTTTTGCTAGTAGGATTGCTGAGATAGAGAACTCTCCTCAGTGGAAGCGATTGTCGTTTGTTTCTTGTGCTTATAATGGATTGGTTTTAATGGATGATTCCTTGCGACTCCTGCCTGTTGTTGAAACGCTTGATCTAAGCAGGAATAAGTTCGCGAAAGTGGATAATCTTTTGAGATGTAGCAAGTTGAAGCACCTGGACCTAGGTTTTAATCAACTGAGAACGATTGCATCTCTTAGTAAGGTAAGGTTAATTACAGAAATTTGCTGACATTCCGTGTTTGTTGAGTTGCTGTGTGTGTACACGAAACCTTTGTAGATTTGTATAATCAAACTGAAGTACACGTTGAACAGTTGAAATTGTGATAATTGAATGCCCACGTTTTTTAATCAGGTGAGTACTTTGCATAACATATTCATGTGTATACCAACACGATTTAGGATATTTATACTTTGAAAAATTTTCTCTCTCAGCAACACTCCCATGATTCACGTCTCCAAGAACCTCTGTTTGGATGAATGAATTACCATATATAGAATGAGGATATTTCACTTTGGTTGAAGATAACTTCATGGTGGAGAGAGAAAGACACATCGAGTAAATATGGTAGGACCGCCTGCGTGGTCTTTTGTGCGAGTGTTTACTTTTGAAACTCAAAACACTATTCATGTTAAGCAATTACACAGATCCCTTTCCCTGTATATATTAACAGATTTTAAATGCAATAAACAGTTTACAAGGGAGAGATCCATGCCAAAAATCACTTGTCTATGTGATTAGACTGCTAAATTAACAGATTGCCTGCTTCATTCTAATACGATCATGAACCTCATTGCTAGACCAGTAAAGATTTTTAATTAATCAAGATCCTGATTGGTTCAGCTGGTGTTTGGCTATGATGTTAATAAATCTAATTAACTAATTAAGACCTAATTGTCCTCTGAATAGATTGAATCATCACCATATAACAAAGTGCACCTCTGCATGAATCTATTCCTTCATGTGATATGTTGGCCCAAATGTATTGAACCAGACCACTGCTGTCAAATTCATGGTAATAGATTACCAATGTGGCTGACCTGTTGATAGTATTGACTATAACATAGTCATATTGGTTGTTGAGTTATTTTCCTTGTAACTGATCGTGTGCAAAGCACCTCTATGACATGTTTGTTTATGCCTATAGAGGTATTGTATCCAATATCCGAAACTATTCCTAAGGAACACTAATCATTTATGCAGGTCTCATGTCTATCTGTGAAACTAGTATTGAGGAACAATATTCATTTATGCAGGTCTCATGTCAAACTATTCCTAAGGAACAATATTCGTTTTTGCAGGTCTCATGTCAAATTGTGAAACTAGTGTTGAGGAACAATGCTCTTACTACTATACATGGGGTGGAGAATCTTAAATCATTAGAGGGGCTTGATCTTTCCTACAATATTATTTCTAACTTTTCAGAGCTGGAACTCCTAGCTGGTCTTCCATCACTCAAGACTTTGTGGTTAGAAGGAAACCCAGTATGTTCTGCCAATTGGTACAGAGCACAAGTGTACAGCTTCTTCTCTGATCCAGAGAAGGTGAGAATTGAAATATATATCATATTATTTTTTTATTTTTACTAAGTAGTTGTCGATGCTGCCAAGGTGGATAGACTACATTTAGCTTTTTGTTTTGTGTGATGTTGCAGCTGATACTGGATGACAAAAAGATCTCAACTAGAGAGATATGGAAGCGACAAATTATCATTGCCAGTAGACATAAGCAACCAGCTAGCTTCGGATTTTATTCCCCAGCCAAATATGACGCAGAAACGGAAGGGAGTGTTAACACAAAAATGGTTGGTAATTAGTAAATTGATTTTTGGATATAGTAACTGTAAACTTTGATGGGTGTTGTTTTATACCAAAATCACTTCATAATTTCCTATGTTGTACATGTCTCTATATAACATGCCCTTGACCGTTTGGCCTATTTTACAGAAGAGGTTATCTCGTGTTGCCAGTATTGAAAGTGAAGTAGAGAGCACAATTGTTTATTCTGATAATGACTCCATAACTTATGATGACGAGGATCGGGGCAAACAGGAGAATGCTGATATAAATAGGGGAGCTGAAATTGTTGATTTCATGAACAAAATCGAGTTCATGAAAAGAGAGCGTTCTGATTTATGGTTGGAGGAGTTTCAGCGGTGGATAAATCATGTTTCTAAAGATCACGTGAAGGGGGATATGCAAAGTGGACTTCCCTTGATCCCTGTCCAAGAAAAAGATTCTAGAAAGAAGAGAAGGCTAAAGCAGTTTGGTAAAAAATCACGTTACATATCTGGTTCTGCTGAAGTTTTTGTCGATAACCATATGGAGCTTCCAGAATCTTATTACCCATATGATGATATGTCTATAGATACTGTATCACAGCAGTACCATCAGCAAGCTGATGAAGATGGGTCTACTTTAAATAATATGAAACTGAAATCCTATCATGATAAAGGGGTTGAGCGTAACCCCATTACAAATATCAAGTCACCTATCAACTTTCAACCACCAGGAGACGAGGCGACAGGTTCAAACAATGTTATCAAAGTTGATGGAGTTGAAATAACAAGTTCCACCAGTAGTTTCATGCCTTTGGATACCGTTGATGAAATTACTGATGATCGTTCACCCTCAGTATATGCAGGATCACCTCCTCATTATCAAGAAGACATTCTGCATCGACGCCACAACTTGGAGGAAGAATTTCTGCAGCTATCTGCTGAGTCATATTCAGTGGCTTCTTCAGACAGCTATACCAGTGATAGTGGAGATGATTCCATTGAAATTGAATCACATTTACACAATGAATCAACGACTGATCTTTCAAGAAGTATGGATAGCATATCATTTGTCCCTTCTGAAGATTTATATTTATATAAAGGACGCGATGTGTCTCAGTTCACCGACAATGGCTCTTGTTCTGAACAATTAGGCAACAATTATGAAGGAAGTCGGCATGATGGTGAAATAGTTGGTCTTGTGAAGCAAGAAGCAAATTGGTTGGAGAAGAAATTGTGGAAAAGAAAACTAAAGCCAAGAGTTGTTTCGCTTACAGACAAGATGACACAAACAGACGACGCTAAAGATTCACATAAACTGAACTACTCGTCTGGCATGAGTGATTTCCAGATGTTGGTTGACAGGATACACTGCATCAGTAAAGAAGAGATCCTTCCTGAAAAAAATCTATCAGGCCCTGGGACAGAAGAATTAATCTTAAAGAACTTCCAAATAGATCTTGCAGATTTTGGGGTTCAAGAAACATGCAGGCAATACATGTGTTGTGATTGTTTGCTTGAGGATCCATCTGGATGCAGTAAAAGGTAGAGGCCTTATATTAGAACATGAGATCCTCATATTTTATGGTTTTTTCAATAGTTCTTTACAAGTAGGATTGAGTATAAGTAAATTTTCTGAACATGCATAAATGACCATTAATGAAGAGCTTCTTTTTCTATTTTGTTTTCCTCCTGATATCTCATAACACACACACCCACACATTTATGAGGTTAAGCATTACCTGCCACAGATAGTGACATCGTGTTGCTGCATGTAACTCGAAGGATAATGCTGTTTTTAGCAACAAACCATCTCAATTTCCCTAGAGCCCTAAACTTTTTTGTGTACACATTAAGTACCTTTAACTTCAGTTTTACTTCCACTTGTGTAAAAGTTAGGTGGAGACCCCTGTAAAAAGATCGAGTCGTCAAGTGTAATTTGTCCAAGAAATCCAATAATGTTCTCTAATTTTATGTTTAATCGTCTTTATCAGTTTTAAAAGTCTGTGTGGCTGAATGCATGTCAATATCTTACATATATCATTGGTTAGATTAATCTTAAATCTTAATCCTCACTATTTACCCCCTGTTTTGTTGATTGACAGTGGGGTGGCATTGTTACTGATATCTGAACAGAAGTTGTATGTTCTGCTCCTCAACCGACATGATGGGTCAGGTTAGGTTCGTTGCGGTATGACCATTATGCAAATCGGAATTGGTTATAATTCTTTGATACTCCTTATTACACAAGCGTATCGTCTTTCTATTCAGCTTCTTTTGGTGTTATGCAGGATCTACCCCAAGTCTAGTAGGTTGCCTCGGGACTGAAGATGTCAAAGAGGCTTTAGTTGGTTTAGGACTTCAGGCAGTGAGGTGAGTCAGCACTTTAATACTCACACCAACCTACACTACTTGAGTTTTTTCCTGTTCATAACCAATGTTTTGTGCTTTTGTGTTGCTTGACAAATAATTTTTTCAGTCATTGATCTGAACGACATATTTTGATTTGTTTCTGTTAAATGAATTTAATATTTATCAATGGTGTACTAAAAGAACATGTAAAATCACATGACATAAAGAAATCAGATTTTTCACTTTCTACGTACTGAGTGAAACATTAATTTGTTTCTGGGACTCCTGTGTGTATGGTTTTTACTTTTTTCTTCTCTTGTCCTGTATCGAGAAGAATGATCCGAATGGAGCGGAATTTACCACTTTGGCTTTTAATAAGGTTTAAACCTCCCATTTATGTGTGGGTTTGGGTGGGATTCTCTTGTTCCACTGCAAAGTCCCTGCGATCTTCAACTTCTTGTTTTGTTTTCTTATTTGCTCTGTTTGGAATTTAATCATATAATAAATAATGTCGCAGGGTGTATGCTAAACGAGGGGCGAGGTATATGTTCATAACTAGGAGTATAGAGAAATCAAGGCTTCTTATATCTATATTGGAAGTCTTTCACTCAAATGTGAAGAAGAAAGGGTTTCCTCTGATAAGGTGATTATTAACTTCGGCAAAATCTAGTTTATCTCACTTCATTCTTTTTTATGACCTGGCTTTTTATCTGTATGTCAGTTTGGATAAGATACAAGTTGCTTTGTTCGAGAGAGATGTATGTGCGGGTTCCAAAACAAACATCCTTCAATATTCCATGGTGCTATTTTGGAACAACAGTTTTCAAGGTATTTTTTAGGGTTTAGTCAACTATTGTTCTCGATTCATAAGATAAAGAAAATCAATAATGGTTTCGTCAACTATTGTTCTCCATTCGTAGTTAATTTTATATTCATATTATTTAACATGTGCAGTAATTCAAATGTTTATTTTTCTTTATCAGAAGATCAATGGTTTTCGAGATCGTTGTTTGTTCTTGGAGAGCATATGCTTGTGTGCATTGAAGACATCTCGCAGTTCGGTTTTGATTCCCAGGACACCTTCTTTACTCCATATTTCTCCCTTGATACATGCTGTTCAATTGTGGATGCATCGGAAATGGTAAATCATGGATTCATTTTCTGTTTTGGATGCTTGATATTGTATTTTACATTTATGAGCATTTATGACCTGCTTACCATGGTTGTCGGTTGATCGTTTAAACTTGGAAGGATCACTACAATGAAACCAAATCATTCTCCGTCCGATTTCAGGTAATAGAAACTAAAGAGATCTGCTGCATGACGTTGGCTCTGAAATCTGTCACATCCGACTTCTCAACTTCAGATGCAACCAAGAAATATGAAAACGGACCAGTCAATGGCGCTTCTGTTCCCGTCACCTGGAAGCTGAGATGGTTCAATGAAGACGATTTATGCAAATTCGTTTCGCTTGTTAAGGCACTCCATGCAGGAGCTGGGTCGACATCTCCTCTAATCATAAGATACGCATCTTAAATCTTTTACTCATTTTGTTTGTAGGGTACAAAATTAGATTGTTGGTTTGGGGTCTTTTAGTATTCATTTCATTCTTTGGTTCCTTTTTCTCGTTTTCTGTTATATAGTTTCAGTCACTTGAAGTAGTTTTTCAGTTGTTTTGTACAGAATAAATGTACAGTGTAGGGTGTGTAGCGGTAGATATGGTTTTGCGTGATTCTTTCTGTTTCAATCTTTCGAGTGAACGAGTCTCTGTTAGCTTTTTCTTAATAAATTCAAACATTTGGGCCGTGTTTATTTTCTTTTAGTCTTTTGCTGAATTTTATCCATCGGCATTTTTCTCAGGGACGGGATGCATAGATAAGTTGGGTCAAAAGTGTCGCATTATCATTAGGGATTTAGGGGTGTGCAGAACTCATGACTAGATTCAATTGTAAAATCGACCTGCCATACCTGAATCGGAAAACCATACTTAACGGTTTGGTTCATGATACCAGACCCAACAAGTACCATCTAGTTTAGTTTGTTTTTGTTCTGTTTTTTTGGTAATAGTCAGGAAAAACCGAGACAGGACATAACCAATACCATCGGTCCAGTTTTCAGTTTCAATTTTCTGGTTCTCATTCAGTAGGGGTATAAGTGAACCGAGCTACTCGAGCTTGACTCGTTAAAAACGCGAAAAATAAACGAGCCTCAGCCGAACTCTAGCTCTTTTAATAAACGAGTTTAAGCTCGAGCTTTACCTATTGAGCTCGCGAGCCTAAACGAGCCTTATAAAAATATATTTTTAACTAGTAAATATATATTAAGTTATATAATAAATTTATTAGAAAAGTAATATTTTGAATAAACGAGCTGAGCTCGAGCTTATAAAATCTTTCACGAGCCGAGCTGAGCTTGAGCTTTTTACATAAATCTCAAAACGAGCCGAGTTCAAGCTCGAGTCTTATACTTGTAAACAAGCCGGGCTCGAGCCTTAATGGGTTGGGGCTTGACTCGGCTCGTCTACACCCCTATCATTCAGTCTCAGTCTGGTTTGGTCTGGTCTGATCTTGGACCGTTGCATACCCCTACATATCATGTTACGTTGACTGATCTATATATGCAATCATACATCATATCAAGTTCTAGTCCCATCATTTAATTGCACACAACATATTAATGACACATGACATGTTGATAATAATATGTTGTTTAATTATTTACTACTTAAGATAGCATACAACTTGTTCAATCACAAATAATATTGGTTTTTTATTTCGTAATTCATCGAGGCACGATACGTAAAGTGTAATGCTTTTTAGAACAAAAAAGGTCATGAATCGTGACCCGTTCATTCTTGAACTTACATGCTCTTACTACTGGATATCTGTATCTTTATCGTTAAAGATAACTTTACTGTTATACAGATACAACTACTAGTTTTAGTAAGGTAAGATGGATGATTGTTGCAACTTTTGCCTTGATGCTTGTTTCGTCTCTTCGTCAATTTTAAGGATGCTTAGTTTCGGGATCTCATCAAGGGAAAATGACATCAAATAGCTCTGAACTTTCGACTTTGTACACATTTATGCAGTGAACTTTTTTTTGTGTACATTTGGTAGTCAAAGTTTCAAAATTGTTCCAATTTGGTAGTTGGCATACCTGTTAACCGGTTGCGTCCGGTTTCGATGCCTACGTGGACAATTGTTTAATGACGTGGCTACCCGTTTTTATATTATACCTGGTTTTATCTATGTGGCAACCCGTTTTTAAAATCATCTGGTTATAAAATCGGTTCATTTTTCATACGATCGGTCCAACTTACGTTTATAACCAGGTAATAAAACCGTGTGAGTTTAAAAAAACGGGTTGCCACGTTGATAAAACCGGGTGTAATATAAAAACGGGTAGCCACGTCATTAAACAATTGTCCACGTAGGCTTCGAAACCGGAAGAAACCGATTTACAGGTACGCCAACTACCAAATTGGAACAATTTTGAAACTTTGACTACCAAATGTGCACAAAAAAAAGTTCACTACATAAATGTGTACAAAGTCGAAAGTTTAGAGCTAATTGATGTCATTTTCCCTCTCATCAATGACATAAATTTTATGTTTCTGATTGTCAAAGAGGATTCGAAGTTCATGTACCGAACCACGTCATGAGCGACGAGACCCTATAGCAAAGATTAAATGCCACGAATGATTTACGCTGAGGTTTTTATAGGCGTGTAACGATTCAAAACCGAAACACTAGAAAATTTGAAAAACTGAATTTTCATTTCCCAATTTTTATAGAAAAAGAAATTACAAAATAGGATTGGATTGAACTAGTATAAAAAATCAAACTGTTTGACAGCAGTTCTAGTCTTTAATATACTTTCAAGAAGAATAGAGGTGTGTGAAAAAGCCGAAAATCCAATTTCAATCCGAAATCGGTTCGGGTGTAACAGTTTTTTTTTTGGTAACCGGACCGGATTTTATTTGATCCGATTTTTCAACCGGTTTGGATTTTATTTGGTCAATCGATTTTTTATCGGATAAAAAACCGGTTTGTAACCAGAAAAAAACCAATATTCGAGCTGCACATTCATAGCCGTTGGGACTTTTTTATTGCCATTTGTGACCCTTGTTTTTGCAGAAAAATTACAATTTTGACACCCCAAACTTATATACATAGATAGACATTGTATTTGGTTGATCACACTTCCAAACATATACCGTTGATATTATTTGTATCCTCAAACTCTCTTAATCTTCAAATTTCAAACTTTTCATTCAAATTTCTTACATGACTATTAGTAATTCTCATGATACGACAAGACAGTTTTCTGTTTCTCCAAACATGGCACGACAGCCCGTCTTGTATTTGGAGAAACTAATATAAGTGTTTATAAGTGGTTAGGGTTGGGCCTAGTCTAGTTTGGCCCAAAACATAATTGGCCCAAATCAAAACTCTGAAATAGAGACAAATGATAAAATAAAGGGATATTTGGTAATATTTGATGTATATAATATATCTCTTAAAACATAAAATGCATGACAAAAATAAGGTTTATTATGAGAAAAATCAATATGTTTTTACGGTTTTTACGTTTTCGTTTTTTCATGTTATTTTTTTCAAGAAAAGTTCTCAATTTTTTTTTTTCCTTTTTGATTTAGTGAAATTTGACTATTAGATTCTGGTTTCTCAGTTTTAAAAACTCGGTTTACCAATTATAATCGGGCTCTAATAGTCAAATTCACAGAACAAAATTTTTTTTTTTTTTTAACTTGAGGACATTTCTGGAAAAAAAATAACACGGATGGACGAAAACGTAAAAACCATGAAAACGTGTTGGTTTTTTTTCCATAATAAACACAAAAAAACAAAGATTTAAGGGGGTTGTACTTTATGAATTGAAAATCGATATTGTACATACTTTAAGAGAGAATGTAATTCGTCATTTTTTTTGGGGGAAAAAACCCTCAAGTTTGGGCATTTTTGCGATTAAAATCACCAACCATTTTCATTACACAAAAAATTCTCAACTGATATTGTTATAGTTTGTAAATTTGTATAAATAGTCATGTTGACTTTCAAAAATAGAAGAATCGGTCAGAAGATTATTTTGTACGCTTTCATTTCTGAGAACAGCAGCTCTGCACGAAGAATATTCCAGTTCATCATTGTGTATTCAACAAGATTTTCAATTGAATCATTTGGTTAGTGTTGATTAAATTCTGTGTTCATATTAATTGCATCTAAGTTGATTGAATTGGTAGAAACTATTTTTCACAATTGGTATCAGAGACTTAGGAATGAATCATTCTGTTTGAGATTGAATCTGTTTTTCGTGTTCTTGAGTATTTTTCGGAAAAACCCTAAAATCACTAGGGGTTTTGATTCTGTTGATCATTCACAGTGTTAATTGCTTTCAAAAATAGTAGAATCGGTCAGAAGATTATTTTGTACGCTTTCATTTCTGAGAACAGCAGCTCTGCACGAAGAATATTCCAGTTCATCATTGTGTATTCAACAAGATTTTCAATTGAATCATTTGGTTAGTGTTGATTAAATTCTGTGTTCATATTAATTGCATCTAAGTTGATTGAATTGGTAGAAACTATTTTTCACAGATATAATCTTATGGAATTAGGATATAACCGGTTGTAACCGATTGAAAGTCACAAGTCACGTCGAGAAATCATCAGTGATCTTCGAAATTCTGCCCAAAATAAATTTCAACAAAAAAACACAAAATTCAACAAAAAATTCAACAACAATTGTGGATTTGAACAATAAAACACAGACAATTGAGTTTGTTGAAAAGAATCTTCGTCGGAGACGAAAGGTTGATCAGTATATTGCAACCGGTTCATCAGGTTGCAAGTTATTATTATTATTTTTTTTTTGAAAAAGAACTTCATTTTGATAAGTTTTAGTCAGTTGAGAGTTTTTGTGCTAATAAAAATGATTGAGGGTATTAATCTTAAAACGGATTCAACTTGAAGTTTTTTTGCGTAAATTTTCCTTTTTTGGTTGTTATCTAATGTATCATAGTTACTATTTACATGGTTGGATTTTGTTTGGATTATAGCAAAACTACAAAATTCAGTTTCTAGTCCTTACAAAGCATAGGTTTTTGTTTTTTATCTCAAGTATTTTTCCGCTTCTGTTAAACATAAGGGTTGGGTTCCGGTAAACACCCTTTAGTTCCGTGAGATAGGGGTGTGCAGAAAAACCAAAATCCAAACCGAAACCGAAAAAAATGAAAAATCCAAACCGTTTGGATTTTGGATTGGTCTGGACTCTCGATTTTAAGAAACCGAAGGTTTCGGTTTGGTTTAGGTTTTAACCTTTAAAAACCCGAAAAAAATCCAAACCAAACCGATTTTATATATAAGATATTATAAACTTTAGATTTATTAAAAACCTACCCCTCTTTAATTATTAAATTAGGTTGTTTAAATTTTAATGCATGGGGTAGTTAGAATTTAAAGTCTAGGGTAGACTAACCGGTCGAATGGGATGTGGGAAAGTGCGTACTCTTGCCTCTTGGGAGGAATCGAGAATGGAATGGATCAATGGAACACCGAATGACAAAAAATTATTGTACTTTTTTGGTATTTTACTTTTTTATTGTCAAATAATTTCTCGAATTAGTGGGATATTAAGTCTTTTGATGTTTGATTAAATGATTATTGTATTGAATGTTGTTAAAAATTTCATCGTCAAAAGAAAAAATAATTTTCACAAATCAAAATATGGGGTTTCGGACAAAAAAAAAAACAAAATCCAGAAAAACCGAAAAAAAAACCTAAATCCAAACCGAAACCAAAACAAAAACCCAAAAAACCAAACCGTTTAAAACCAAACCGTTTGGACTGTTAATTTTGAAACCGATATTTTGGTTTGGATTTCGGTTTTTGCCATAAACCGATCCAAACCGCTCCATGCTCACGCCTACCGTAAGAACGTGAGAATTTCAAAATTTATGAATTTAATGCATAAAAATATACATTTGATACTAAAATTTATACATCTGATAAATTTATGCATTTCATAAAAATATTGGTGTGTATCATAATAGATTTGCTGACTTTATGTACGAATATGTGCATTTAGTGTATAATTTAATAAATTTAAATTTAAATTTTAATGTTATATTATGATATTATTTAATATTGAAAACCAATAATGATTTTAAGTTATAAATTAAATTCTTAAATTTGTGCATTTTTAATGGTTCTTATGGAATTAAGGAGTTCTTACGTGAACCCAATCATACATGTGTGTTACCCTAAATGATATAGAATGGTAAAAATTGGACATGAAATCATTACTCATTTGAATCAATATTGGTTTTTCTTATAACGTTTATTATGAAAACACAAATTCAAATAATAATAAAAAATTGAGCAAACCATATGATAGTGGTTTGAGTATCAGCCTGATGCTTCAATTTTGTAGCCTGGCTTTGACTTTTCTACGCCTACTATTAATTCGATGGAGATCTCAAGTTTTGTTGTTTTGTTAGGGTCACACTTCTTTCAAATTCTTCGTACTGAACGCCTCAACGTCACGTCAGCTTTTATCTGTTCATCATTTCAATTCTAAAACATTAAAAACACCCACAATTTAAAACTTTCTATCAATATCCATTAACCCAATTAATTTTAGAGAGAGAAAGAGAGAAGAACGAAAGATAGAAAGAGAGAAGTCGTTGGAGGGGGAGAACCCCACGTCGGGGGAGAAGTGAGCGGCCCTGCTGTGGGAGGCGGGGCGGTGTTCCCGTCGGGGTTATCCCCGGTGTCAAGCCGAAGAGCCCAGCTACTCGATTTATCTCTCAGGTGATAGGCTCAGGCCGGTCTCGTGTGGACCGATTGAGGTTGTCTGTACATCAAATTTTGATTCTACCTTACATTAATGGATCTAAAATGAAAGTTAGAGGACAATAATGCTTAAAATCACACCAAGTGATTAAAATGAATACTTTAGTAATGGGATGTCAAAAAAGACAATAATTAATGAAATTGATTATTGTTACTTAACAAGAAATTCGTTCGTTCATTTTTTTTTTTTTTTTGCATCAAAAGAAAAAAGAGGGAAAATCTGTTTTTTTAAGATCCCGTTGGTTTCATGGTTGACGTAAAGATATATCGATTGGTTTTAAAGTCAACATAAAAGACATCTACTATAGAGTTGCTCTTGTTGTTTTTATGGGACTTATTGACACTTTGTGCATGTTCATGATCAACTTCGATTATATTTGATGAAAGTTTTTAAGAGCTTTTAGGAATTTTTATATGTTTTGAACGAATAAGTAAAGCTTTCATCATCTAAAAGAAAGCTCATTTTATAAACGCTAGTAGATGTAGCGTTTGAAAAACTTTGGAGTTTTTGGTCAAACATAATTATTTTTTGGATATTAATATCATTTTATGTAATTTAAGACTAATAGCTACAAATACAACTACTTTTAACTAAACATCTTTATATAAAACTAAAAGCTTCAGCTGTTTAAAAATTTTTCAGCTCTCAAAAGCTACAACGACTAAAAGTTTTATCTTTTTTAACAATACGAAACTACAGTTAGTTTTGCCAAACATGCCTCTCATTTTAAAGACGAACTTTTCCTAAAATATATTCCTTTTTCAGAAAGATTCTAATTCGAGTTACATATTTGTCTATTAGCAACCATTTCAATACATCAATTAAATTGTGGTCCAAAAAATATGTTCTCGTTTCGTCTTGTAAATGCACTTTATTATTAACCGAAGTTTTTTTCTTCATAATTTCTTAATTTTATACTGTCTACATTGTACGGTATGAATATGATAAAAACCCCTAACCATTTTATACTGTCTTTATCTTAGCGTTATTTTTTATTAAACCCTTTATTTTAATAACTTTAGTTTTAGTCTTTTTTAACATTTATTATTACAATATTTTTTTACAAATTAAAATTATGTTTAATTATACATATGTTTGGAATTGTCTTTTAAAACTATTAGGTTATGTTTAGTTGTATGAAAAAAAAATTTATTATTCAAATGCACAATACGAGATTCCAATAAAATTGTTTTGTAATTAAAATGTAACTAATTATATTTAGATTTTTTTATTATATATTATCATGTTTAACATTGAACATTACTATTATAACGTCGGCAAATCTTAATCAATGTATTGGAAACATTACCATTATAACTTTACTTGATTTAATCATTAAACCAACAAATTAAATTGGCGATTAAACCTAATCAATGTAGGTCTTCAAATTATGGATATAAATATTTAATTATTCAATTCCAGTTTCGATCCGATGTAATAAGGCTTGGTTTATAACTTTAGCATTGCAAAATCTAGAATACCAATGATAAGAACCAACTTACAGTATCATTTTGCTTGCTTCTTAGATATATATATATATATATATATATATATATATATATATATATATATATATATATATATATATATATATATAAAATATTTCTAATTTCACTTATGCTTCGATTCTGGTTCAGTTGAATTTCATTATTTGAATTGTTTGAAAAATATTTATTCATTTATTTTTTATATTTAGTTTTGTAATTAATATTTTAGACCTCGCAGTAATTCACGGTATTCAATAACTCGTTTGATTACAAAATTATAATATAAATAGTAAAATATTGATTTTAAAATTATATTTCTTTTGGTATGGTTAATATAATGGTAAAATTCTTTTAATTTACAAATTACAACAATCTACTTCTTATAATTTTCTTTAAAGATTGTAACATGTCAGTTTTTGAATTAAATAAAAATCCATTTAACTGTTATAATTATAAAAAAAATAATAGAAACGACGTAGTTTAACCCGCGCGTTGCAGCGGGATCATAACCAAACAATATATATTTCATTTTAAATATAGTTTTACCCGCGCGTTGCAGCGGGATCATAAACTATATTTTTATAAATATATTACTTAAAAATAATAAAATAACATTAGTCGTTTACCTGCCGGCCAGTTAAAATGTAGATAAATAATTAAAATTTTGTCATTTTAAAATAGCCTGAGACAAAATACAATTTTATGTTAAAATGTAGATAAAAGAAAAGTGATCGTAATATTTGAATTTTTATAAAATACAATACATCAAACGTTTCAATAGAACAACAAAACAATTATATATTATATATAAAATAAAATATTTAGGTAGCTGCATGTCTGCTTGCCTAACGAAAATCGTTCCGACGACGATAAATTTTATATCAGAATGTAGACAAAATTAATGTGATCGTAATGATATACTCAAATTTTAATAGTATACAATATATCAAAAGTTATCATAAAATAGAAATGGTATATAATATATATAAAGTAAAAAATAAGTCAGCTGCTTACCTGCCTGCTTGAGCTGCCTGGCAGCTTGCTTAACTGATTCCGACGACGATAAATTTTATACCAGAATGTAGACAAAAATAATGTGATCAAAATGATATATTCAAATTTTAATAAAATACAATATATCAAAAGTTATCACAGAAAAATAAAAATATTATATAATATATATAAAATAATAAAATAAGTCAGCTGCTTACTTGTGGCAGGTTGGTTTACTGTTTCAAATGAACAGTAACATAGTTATATCGTTAATGTTAATTACTATTGGTAAAATAAAAAGTTAAAAGTATCTTGCTATTTATTGCATTTGACCATTTTTAATATTATTCGTTATTTCCACCTACCTAAGTTAACATATAAAAAGCCAACAGACACAAAAGAAGAAAGAAAAAAATATCACAAAAAAACATTTCGTCGCCGGCGATTTGCACCTGAAACCACCATGATCACTCTTTCCGACTTCTACCACGTCATGACCGCCGTCGTACCACTCTACGTCGCCATGATCCTCGCCTACGGCTCCGTCAAATGGTGGAAAATCTTCACTCCCGATCAATGCTCCGGCATCAACCGTTTCGTCGCTCTTTTCGCCGTCCCTCTCCTCTCCTTCCACTTCATCTCCACCAACAATCCGTACAAAATGAACCTCCGTTTCATCGCCGCCGATACTCTCCAGAAACTGGTGGTTCTGGCGATGCTCGCCGTCTGGAGCAACCTCAGTAAATCCGGTAGTTTAGAATGGTCGATAACCTTCTTTTCGTTATCCACGTTACCAAACACGTTAGTTATGGGGATTCCATTGCTTAAAGGAATGTACGGAGGTGAATCTGGTAGTTTAATGGTTCAAATTGTTGTTCTTCAATGTATTATTTGGTATACTTTGATGTTGTTTTTGTTCGAGTTTCGTGGTGCGAGATTGTTGATCTCCGAGCAGTTTCCGGGAGCCGGTGGCGCGATTGCTTCGATACATGTCGATTCCGACGTCGTATCGTTAGACGGACGACAGGTTTTGGAGACGGAAGCGGAGATTAAGGAGGACGGGAAGCTTCATGTTACCGTACGAAAATCAAACGCTTCGAGATCCGACGTGTTTTCGAGACGGTCGCAGGGGTTTTCCTCCACGACGCCTCGTCCGTCGAATCTGACGAATGCAGAGATTTATTCTCTGCAGTCGTCACGCAACCCGACACCGAGAGGTTCGAGTTTTAACCATACGGATTTTTATTCGATGGCTGGTGGTGGTGGCGGTGGTGGGAGGAACTCGAACTTTGGTGCTTCGGATGTTTACGGGCTTTCGGTGTCGAGAGGGCCCACTCCCAGACCTTCCAATTATGAAGAGGAAGGTGGTGGGAGTACGACTAATAAGTCTCGTTTTCATCATGGACCGGCGCTGAATGGTAACTACCCCGCGCCTAATCCAGGAATGTTTTCCCCAACTACAGGGAAAACAAACGTCCCGTTGACTAAAAAAGCCAACGGACAAAAAACAGACGAGGGTACTAACGATTTACACATGTTTGTTTGGAGTTCGAGTGCTTCTCCAGTATCCGACGTATTCGCTGCTCGTGAATACGGAGCACTCGACCAACCAACAACAAAAGACATAAAAGCGCCAATATCGCCCGTAAAAGGTTCTCTTATTCACATCTCTTTATCATCTTCATCTTTTACACACGTTAATTTCCAAATAAAAAACACTTGACAAAAACGTTGCGTTTATTTCAGGTCACGGGGACGAATACCTAACAAGAGAAGATTTCACATTCGGTAATAACAACATAAACATCGAAGGCGGGAAGACTAAACTCGGTGGCGGAGAGAAGACTATGCCGCCAACGAGCGTAATGACAAGGCTTATACTGATAATGGTATGGAGAAAACTGATAAGAAACCCGAATACGTATTCGAGTTTGATTGGACTCGTATGGTCATTAGTATCATTCAGGTACAAAACCGATTAAAAAATACGTATCAGTATTATTTAAATTTATATTTATATTTAAAAGAAAAAAAAGGTTTTTAAGTAACATACTTTTTATATTTTTATGAAAACAAAATCAGGTGGAATGTTGAGATGCCTGCAATAATAGCCAAGTCGATATCTATCCTGTCTGATGCAGGACTTGGCATGGCCATGTTTAGTCTTGGTTAGTACCAAACATTCTCTCTATCCATATTTTCATTTCTTGTTCCACTAACATGCAACATTTTTTATTATTTTTAAATTTTTATTTCTTGTATAAATATAATTATATAAAAATAAATGTAATGTTTTTAAAGTTAATAAAAATTATATTAACTTTTTTTATATGATAAAGCTAAATAAATTTAATTACCTTTTAATATATACTTTTTAAAATATTATATATATATATATATATATATATATATATATATATATATATATATATATATATATATATATATATATATATATATATATATATATATTCACACACATTTAAAACATGTTTTACAAACAAATCTAGTATTTTTCTAAATTGGTACCATTTTGTCAAAATAAAATATAATTATGTATGTTATGTTATGTGAATTTTATAAAATTGTTAAAATAGTATATATTGTTGATGAAATTTACTGGTGTTGTTTGACGCTGATAGCTTGTGAGTAAATCCGTCATTAATGCTTTAAGCTCATTGTTATTTATATATTAAAAATCTGCATTTCGGATATGTATGTATGTATAGATTTGCATTCAAGTGAGTACCACTTATTAGCGCACCAGAAGGAATCACGCCTAATAATTATTTTTTTTTAAATTTTTTCATAAACATGTTTTAATTAATATTACAAATATGATATATAAATTTTACGCACATTCGCACATTCTAAGTGTATGAAATCATGAATCACATAAATGCATATTCACATATATTCAAATTTATGTAAATGTACTTTCACATCGTTTTTAATGAGTTAAGAGTTGTGAATGTATCTGATCTCCTTTATAATGTTAATAAAAACATGTTAATGAAAAAAAAAATTAAAAATGTTTTTTAAATGTGGTACTTTTTGACTGCAAAATAAGTGTTAATCTCTCGAATCTCACACGCAGATATGTGTGTATAACTTTTTTGTAAGTTTTGATTCAAAAAAGAATCTTTCAGAAAAAAAATACATTTCGTATAATTTTTGGGACCATTCAAATATCAAAATGAAAAGTATGTAAGTTTTTTTTTTGTATAATTTATAAATAATTATTTGAAAAAACTATAAGGCTGCTTAGTTATTTAATACAGATAAATACTTTTAATCAGTAATCAAATATCTAAAAATATTATATGACTAAATAAAGAAAGAATATAAAATAAAAATCAATATTAAAAAACTATCTTCGATATAAAAACCAAAATAGATTCTCATTAAATTTATATCAAATCAGACACTACATGTATCAAATCAAACGTTACATTTGATTTGTATGGCTCGACCAATTTAAATTAAAAAGGGTAAATTAGTTGGTAAATGTCATCGAGTCATAATACAAAAAACCAACGTAATTTTGATATTTTTCGATTAAGTCACTGTACCAAAAACGTTTCCATAAAAGTCCTACCAGATTTTTTTTATGAATTGTGTTGTTTTATGATATTTTTTTAATGATTTTTCAAAAGTTTTTTATTAAGATTTTGTTAACTTCAAGGACTTTTATGAAAACATTTATTTGTAGTGATTTTTACGAAAACATTTTTAAGTTGATGAACTTTTGTGAAAACGTTTTGGCACAATAACTTATTCGAAAAATACTAAACGGGAGTTGGTTTTTACATGATTTTCCCTTGAATTTATAATATACTCTTAACGTATAAGAAATTACGATAGTTTATTTGATTAACCAATATAATATAGTAAATTTCTTTTAACTCATATTTTTTTTAATTGTTTAGTAATATAATCATTATAAGACGTTTTTGTTACTGATTTCAATGTATAAATTTCATCAAATTTTGTCATATTACTTGGCTATTTATGTCATATAATATATAAATTTGTATAGAGAGAGTAGTTTGTTTTTATAATGTTTGATTAATAAATATTATCTAGTTATAATTTATAGAGAGTGTGTGTATATATATATATATGTGTGTGTGTAGACTTTGGATAAAAAAATATCCCGAAATCGAGTTCAACCCGAAGGCACCGACCTTATAAAAATAAAAAAAAGTTCACGTTCATGTTTTAAATTAATGTTACACACATGATATGTAAATATCAAATACATTCACTAAGGTGCGTTTGTTTTCAACTAAGAGGGTCTGAATTATGTCTGAAGTCTGAATTTCAGATCTTAACATAATTTATATTGTTTGTTTAAATTCAAACTTAAGAGGTTACAACCTCTGAATTTTAAGAGAAAGAGACTAGTCTGAATTAAACTTCAGAGCCTCTTAATTTCAGACTTTAAGGCCACCTCTTAATTTCAGACATGGTTTTCAGAATTCAGACATTTAACCTCTTAAAAAACAAATACCACCTAAATCTACATTCTTAAAATTTTTGTGAGTGGTCATATATATTTCTGTGAATGATTATTCACACCGTTCACATTATTTTTTTAATCATTCATAATATTTATTTTTTGAATATTTATGTATAGACGTATGATTCTGTTAATAAAAAGTTTTATAAGCATAATTTAATGATTTATACATGTTTATGCAAAAATTTTTGTGAATGATCATTTACAATGAGATGTCTTCGGTACTCTCAATTATTTAGACTACGTTTATGAAATTGATTCTATACATACATGTATATGTGTGTGTGTGTGTGTGTGTGGGGATATATATAAGTATATAACTATAAATATGCATATATATACATAAATATACGCCTGTGCGCGTGCACACACACACACACACACACACACACATATATATATATATATATATATATATATATATATATATATATTTGTGTGTGTGTATATAACTATGTTTAAATTAACGTTATACACATGATATATGTATTTCACATGCATTCACACTTTCTGTGTCCTTAAAAATTATGTGAATGTTCAATGCACATTTATGTGAATTGTAATCCAAGTGAATGCACATCATTCACATAATTTTTTTACTATTCATAAGATTTATGATTTTGTTCCTTTTGATAAAAAGTCTTATAATGTTGTCATATACATGTCTATGCAAAAAAAAATATATGTGAATGATCATTCACATTAGGATATGTTGTGTACGCTGGAATTTCATAGGTACGCTGATAAACCTGATTGATATACATGTATAAGAAACGAATTAAAAAAAGGTAAAATTGTACTTATTTGAATATATATGAAAAAGTAAAAAAACGAAATAGTAGATATTGGAATTAGTTAGGCATGGTGACGATGATGATGATTACTTACAAGTAGTAGTGGTGGGGATGATGATGGAAAGGTGTTTTAGATTGTCGGGAGCAAAAGTAAAAAAGACTTTGATTGATTTTGGGTGTCTATGGGAATATGGTAACCTTTTTAAATAAATATTAAAAAAAAAAACATCTCTCAACCCAATGGGTAATATAGTAATTTACTTTTTTATTTCGTGTTCATGCTCATATTATTTTTTTATTTTAGTTCGATTTAACTATTTAATCCAATGTTAATACATATCCAAACCTATAACTTGAGTTTTAAACTTATTATGAAGTCGTGAACATCTTTAACTTATTTTATCGTTAGTAATCTTACATTTTTTTTATAGTAGTATCGTCCTTTTAGTTTTGATCATCAATAACGGTTTATATTTTATGTGTATAAATTATTATGCTTTGTTGATGATAGAAAGCGGTTATAATGACAGTTTCAAGGTAAAATTGCTCGTAAGACGAATGAAAATTTTCTTATATGATGGTTTTTAGTATTACTTAGACATGAAATTTAATAACTAAACAAATACATTTGATGAAAAGTACATAAAATTTAACCATTTACATTAGTTATCAAATATGATAAACAAGCTAAAATTAAATTTCATGTCCATTAAATTTCATCACAGAACCAAATTAGATATGATTCTAATATGTGAGAATATTTGTTTTGTAGAGTCAAATGTATTTAAAATAATAATTTAATATTTTCTAATTTTTAAAAGACAGTCTATACTATCATCTATATATCTTATGCCGTTTATATCTTGAATCAGGTTATAACCGAATACGTAAAACGTTTGTCTTAAATGTTCGTTTAAGTTTTTGTATCTTTATATCTATCGTTTTTACAATATTATTATTATTATTATATGTATCAAAATCATGAAATAAATTTAGCATCATACAAAAAGTTTTGTTTTTTTTTTATTTTGGTTTTATAAAAATGAAAAATGAAAAATGAAAAATGAAAAATGAAAAATGAAAAATGAAAAAGTGGTGGAATTGGAATTGGGTGTAGGTTTGTTTATGGCATTGCAACCAAGGATCATCGCATGTGGGAATTCGGTAGCAGCTTTTGCGATGGCCGTGAGATTCCTTACAGGACCAGCTGTCATGGCTGCTGCTTCCATTGCCGTTGGACTTCGTGGCGTTCTCTTACGTATCGCCATCGTCCAGGTCACCCTCTCTCTATACTTTTCTTTCCTTTTCCTTAAACCACATTGTATAAATAACTGATAACTCGTAATACTGTTTACGGCTGCAAACGAGTTGAGTTTTTATCGAGCAGCTTAACTCGAACCCGAGCCCAAAACTCGGGCTCGAGAAAATTGACGAGCCGAGCTTGAGCGTTAAATGACTCGGCTCGAGTTTTTATCGAGGTTTTTGAAACTTCTATATATGTATATATTATATCAAAACTTATCAAGTAATTTGAATATCTAGCCTTACACACACACACGTATCGAGTCGAGATTTTATTAAGCAATTTCAGCTTTTCAAGTATCGAGCTGAAATATTATGGAGTTCGTGCTCGAACTATATGCGAAAAAAAAAAAGAAGAAAAAACAAACTAAAAAACTATTAATAAAAATTCGAGTCTTTCATGTCGAGCTCGAGCTTACATTTTGAAAGCTAGTTGAACTATCGAGCCTACCCAAAACGAATCGAGCCGAGCTAGAGGTATGTCAAGCTCGCGAGCTTAATTCAACTTGTTTGCAGCCCTATTATTGTTAGAGTATACATATATTTATAAATCCTATTAAATGAGTAAAATATTTATCATTTATCATTTTTAAAAAAATACCATATATTGTACTGTTTATACCACAAAAACTTAAAAAATTGATTTTATTAATGGTAAATAATACAAAAATTAATGTTATTTATTATAAAATATATAAGTTGATGCAATTGATGATAAAATATAAATAATGCCGCTATGGATAATTAAAAATGAAAAAGTTATTGCTACTTTTGGTGATTAAAAAGTTAATCCTTTTTATAAACAAACCAAAACATGTCACTTAATTTGTTTCAAATCCATTTCGTTTAAGGAATTAAAAACGTTATCACTTAATCATGCATTTATCCTGTTGATTTTTTTAATCATAAATATACTATAAGAAATCAGGTACCGAAAATTAATTTTCAAAAAATACTATAAAAAATCACTAAATACAAGTTTTTCATGAGACAGAAATTATAACAGAAAATAATATTTTTTGTCAAATGATATTTTAATTATATTTTTTTTAATGTTAAAACGCATAAAGCTGAAATTTATTGATGATAATAATAAAACCCCAATTAAATCTTAATAGGTGCATTTTCCTTTGGGTTTATTAAAAAAAACAACATGATCTTTTTTTTTTTTTACGTTTTTGTTACTTCATGTTTTTTTTATAAAATTCTTCAAATTAATTTTTTTCTTTTTAGTTTGTTTCATTGAAATTTGGACATTAAACCTGGTTATAATATGTAAACCGGGCTTTTAAAAACTGAAAAACCGGGGTTCTAATGTCTAAATTTTCACTAAACCAAAAAGAAAAACTTAAATTAAGAACTTTTATGAAAAAATTAAAATGAAGAGTCGAAAACGTAAAAAAACATGAAAAATAGTGGTTTTTTTTTTTTTGTCAAAATAAACCACCTTTTTTCTTTATAATTAAAAAAATGAGAAAAAGAGTGATAATGAGGGTCATGTGAGAGTCACGTGGGTCATGTCCATGCCTTGATCAAAGCAAAGCAAAGCGTGCATTCAGTTTATTTAATTACACACTAAATCCGACACTCCCATTTTGTCTGCCACTCTTTCCTTTTTAATTATTTAATTACTCTTTTTTAATTTTATATTTATCTTTTTAGTAATATAAACCTTAAAAGGATAAACCCACAGAAATTAATTATTTTATTTTATCATTAACTTTAATGTCTCTCTTTTTAATTTTGAATAATCCAAATTCAGATATTATATTATACCTTAGACTATCCCAAATCAGTTTATAAGATTTTCTAAATTTATTTTAAATTTTATTTAATTATCATGTCAAATCACTATTAAAATTGTATTTTTAAATTACTTATTTACCATTTATCAAATAATAAGTAATGTTAAAGTGAAGATGATACAAAATAAAACTAAGCCGGTTAGGTTTGTGTTTTGTAAACATACCTATAAATTATTGGTGACATTTTTAACACATTCATGTAAACGGGTCAAATGGGTTGACGATCAAAAGGTATAAATTTTACATAATATTAATTTTTTTTTCAAATAACAATTTGTTTAATATACCGTTTTATAATTGTCATTTAAAAAATTTTATGTTTTACCTTAGTTTTTTACTACAGATCAATTCAACCGTTCCACCCATTTGACCCGTTGGGTCAAAATTACCACCTCTACTATAAATATTAATAAATGAATAAATATTATGTCACGTGTCGACTTCTTTAATTTGGCATGTGTCGTTGTCTTTTTTTGTCACGTCATTTTCCAGTATCTAATGTAAATTTCAAATCAAATCAAATCAATATTAATATAATCTAACAAATTTAATAATTAATAATACTAAAATCTAATATAAACTCTTATATCTTATAATATTATCATATAATTATTAAATCGACACATGTAATACATAAATATCAACCTAGTGTTTATAAAAGTGCTATAGTGAAAAGGTCTAGATTCAAACTTTTATAGAACTGTTTTTCAAACACAAACCAATAAACTTATAACAGAAAAGTGATTTTGCTTTCCAAACGCTCTTTTATTTTTTACATTATAAAACAGAAAAAACCTAATAATTACCTTTAAAATGTAAATCCAGACACCACCTTAACTATTACTAAGTCATTGTATAAACTTGCAATTAAACCTTTTTATTACTAAGTTTACCTCCAATAGTAGGTAAAATGTATAAAATATATGGCTATTGATTATAAGTTAATTACATGAAATGGTAAGATGTTACAAGTCGATTGCATTGATTGATAAGAAAATTAACTGATTACACGAATTGGTAAAAACAGTAAATGGAGGTTTGGTACAATGGAATCACAGGGAATGAAATCACTACAAGTTTTTTTTATCATGTGAAAAAGATTTTTAATTCTTAATAAAAGGGAATAAAAAATTAAGTTTAGTATTAATTTCATATCTATCATTGTTATTTAACATAGAACGAATAAAAAGGGAATGAATGTTTTATAGATTTTCTTCTTTTTGTTTGTCTATCTTTAATATTGTGTAACCATCATAACTTAAAAGCACCAACGTCGCTAAAGTTTGTTGTATAAAAATGCATTTAATCCTTATGTAAATTAATATAATAATATATTTACATAACATGCTTTCACATGATGCATTAACAACATATTTGGATCATTTTAATATGGCTAATGTAAGAAAAAAAAATACACAATTCCTTTTCTTATATATAAGTATATAACTATATATTTTTCGACATATATTCTCCTTTTTGTCTTCATGCTTCAGAGTAGTTTTGGCAGAACTGACAGCTTCTGATTTTCCACTTTGTCTTGAGTTGTAGACTGATTTTACGTTCAAGACTTGACAAAAAAAAATTTATTTGTTTTCAATTTCAGTTTTTAAGAAAATATTTTTAGATTTAGTTTTTGAAAAAACAATTGAGAATTCTAAAAACGTTTTCATATTGTAACTTGAAAACTCCTTGTTTTCGTTTTGAGTTAGAAAATGGTTGAAAACATGTTGAAATTATTTTTAACATTTACTTATAAATTTTGAAAATGAAAATTTCCTGAAAATGAAAATTTATTTTAGAAAATATACAAGTGAACATGGTTTCATAAAACTCTTGTTTTCGTCAAAAACGAAACCTGAAAACGTTCATGTTTTCGTCAAATGAACGCACAACTATTAAACGAGAAGTAATTTACGTAGTTTTTTTTATTAAAGTAACTGGAAAATAAGTTTTTAAGATATTTTTTTAAGACACTACTATTTAAAACATTTAAACCGAAAAATGCATGTATTTTAAAAAGAATTACGTAATTAGATTTAGTGGAATATAAAATTTAGTATAAAGTATAAACTAAAAATATAATATTATTAAGGATATCCATGATTTAAGATCCACTTAAATTTAATTTTAAGACTTTGAATCAAAGCATTTATCATATAATTATAAAATTAAAAAAAAAAAAAAAAAAAAACCCAGACACATTGATAAGTTTCTCTTTTTATGTTAAATTATTTTACCTTTTCAGGCATAAAAGTTCATACACAAATACGTGTGTATTTATAAAAGGTAACATTAGTTTATTATTATAAATGATAGCATGGAGAATTTTATATACTTAATTAATTAAGTATATACATTTATTGTAATAAAAATTTATTAAGAAAAAAACCAACATGCTTTAACGATTTTTACGATTTCGTTCCATCATGTTATTTTTTTCAAAAAAGTTCTCAAGTTAATTTTTTCTTTTTGATTAGTGAAAGTTAACAATTAAAACTCAGTTTTTCAGTTTTTAAAAACCCGATTTACCAATTATAACCGGTTCTAATAGTCAAATTTCACAAAACCAGGATAAAAATGAACTTGAGAACTTTTCTGTAAAAAATAGGGTTTATTATGAAAAAAACCTAACATTTTCACGTTTTTTACGTTCTTGTCCCTCCATGTTTTTTTTTTCACAAAAGTCTTCAAGTTAATTTTTTTTGGTTTAGTGAAATTTGGATATCAGAACCCGGTTTTTCAGTTTTTAGAAACCCGGTTTACTAATTATAACCGGATTCTAATAGTCAAATTTCATAAAACTAAAAAAGAAAATATTAACTTGAGGATTTTTCTAAAAAAAATAATAATATTGAGAGACGAAAATGTAAAAACCGTGAAAATATATTGATTTTTTTTTCATAATTAACCCAAAAAAAAAAAAAAAAGAAAAGGATGATTGTATTTCTTTAACAATAACCCTTTTTATTTTTGTAATATAAGGTTGAATAAATTTTGTAATGAAATAAAATGTTCAATAAATAAATAAAAGTTTGTTGTTATTTATTGTAAATTGTATAATATTAAGTCTTTAAATTCTATTTTTAATGATTAAATTTGTTTTTTGAATGTTGAAAAAAAAAAAAAAACATGCAGGCTGCTTTACCACAGGGTATTGTCCCCTTTGTCTTTGCTAAGGAGTACAACGTTCACCCTGATATCCTTAGCACTGGGTACGTTTTTTCTTTCTTTTTTATTTTTTTGCTTTTTCTTTTTCTTTTGCTTTATTCTTTTATTAAATTTAAATAAAAATAATATTAAAAATGAAAATTGATTCCTTTTGGAACTATTATGTTTTTTTGTATATAGTTATATGAATTAAGATCTTAAAATATCAATCTTTTAGGATATCAAAAAGTGAAATTTGCATGAAACATCTTAAAGTTTGATCATTTTTATGATTAACACTTCTAACTATTTTTTATCATAAAAAAAATCCAACTGACTAAACTTGTCAAATTAAAGTCTTGTCAAATTAAGGGTTTTCTTTAAAAAAAAAACAAAGCATTGCAACTTGATGAACTGGTTGCAATCTGCTGACCAAGCTTTTGTCTCGGGTGAAACTTCTTTCCAGCGAACTCACTTGCTTGTATTTTATGTTTAAAGTCCACATTTATTGTTGATTCTTTGTTCAATTTTGTGGTTTTTATTGGAATTTATTTTTTCGCAAAATTCCAATGGTCAGTGGTGACTTGTTGACAGTGACTTGTGACTTTTAGTTGGTTACAACCGGTAATATCTTAATTCCGTGTGATTTTATCGGTTGGGGGGTTTTTGTGTAATTATAAAACGGTTGAGGATTATAATTACAAAAAAATATCAGCTTGAAGATTTTTTACATATCCTTATAAAAATATGATACTTAATCTTTTGGAGACTTAATTCATAACATCAAAAAGGATAGTTACGGACCAACCGTACAATTATTGTGTAGGAGTTAAATCTCGTAACACATACATGGTTGTATAAAAATAAAAATGAGAACTTTAGTAAAATTATTCTTTTTACCCTTTATATCTTTACAATTATTAAAAAAAAAAACATGGTTTTTACATTGTTCTCATTTTTGTATTACTAACAAATTCTTAATATTTCAGTAAAACAAATAGTAATTACTTGTAGCATTTAACTTTACTTTCCAAAACATTAAACCTGATTGGTCCGTTTCTATTTTATTTTAAAAAGTTTAACGGTTAATCTGTTTGTTTCGTCTATTTTAACTAAAATTTAAACTTTTAACGGTTAACCCTTTTTCGGTAAGTTTAATTTAAGTCATTGTTATGTATCCTTGGCAGGGTTATATTTGGAATGCTAATAGCATTACCCATCACACTTGTGTACTACATTTTGCTGGGGCTAGGAAAATAGGAAAGGATGACGTCATCATAAACTCAGTCAAAAATACGTCAACAACAACAACAACAACACTCGTGCTCGAAAGCAGTTGGTTATGTAGTTTTTAGTAGTTAGAAATAGAAAAAGAATCGTGGTTGGTTAACTGGGATCGATTCGTTCCACATTGTTTAGTCGAGTTGATGTTATACAACAACATTGATAAACTCGTCTTCGTTTGTTAATGTAGTTTTGTGTATTTATGTTGCGTTTTTGCGTTTACCACATCATTTTGAGATCATTTGAGGATCTTCAAACATCAATTAATATTGAATCATATGACTCTTCGAAATAATTTTTTTTTTTTTAATAGTGTGGTAGGGATTTTAAATTGTAAAAGTAAAGTCTTCAACTTTATTCTAACGGACTTTAACTCCTTGGACATATTTATTTAAAGTTTAAAGTTCTAACCATAATACGATTATTAGGGATCAACTATATCAAGCTTAATTTATCGTTTGATTTGTGCTTATTTTCCAAGCATTTGAAGGCTATAAATATACGACTTAAAAAATTTTCTCATCTTAACCAATGGATCCCCGATAAGGCGAATCACATAAATTGTGTATGATATAAATTATTTCTTTGCTTTGTTTTTTGGTTGTTTTATTTGTATTCCTAAGAAGTTTGAGGTTAATCATTTCATAAAATGGTTGAGACTGTAACACAGACTTCCAGACCCTCGTGATCTTTCCTCAAGGATCGTATGGAACAATGTTTAGCTAGCTAGTGATCTGCCAAGGGAGGTTTCAACAACATGGATTAAATCTGGAGTCATTTTACATGTCTCCCTCCTTTTACAACGAATTTTTTTAAATGAACAAATGTTGAGATAGAGTGGGAAATCTATTTTCTAATTCAATGGATGGACCGGGACGAAACAATGAAGATAATGTGGTGATGAGGTGGCAATTACACCCACACATCCTACCTTACCACACCCTCAGTATCCTACTCCACACATCCTACTTTTATCTTATCTCACACTTATACTACTCCACCCAACTTATCCCATCTTACACCACACTCATATAACTCATCTTAAATTATCCTATCCAACCTCACCTCACCCTAATACTAGACCCTACCTAATCATATCCTATCATATCATATCTTATCTTACCTTATCTTATTTTATCCTTACCATACCCAGACCCGCCATACCCAATCCTACCTCACCCCACCATTTTCATTATACTCACCATACATTACCTCCATCTAATCTACCTCACCCTACTCAATCCTAACCTCATCCACCTACCCACCTCACCCCATCACATTTCATCTCCATCCCACCCATATACTACACACACCTACTTTACCTTATCTTATCCTACCTAGACTACCCACCATACCATCCCCACCCACCTCTACCAACCCAACCCTACCCACCCTACCTCCACCTCATCCATCTTACGTTACCCTACCCTTTGATATAATCCTATCCACCTTAATACTTTGTTTATTCAAAATCGAAGTACTTTGATGGTTTATTATAGGGATTACAAAGTTAAAATTTTGGTTAATTATCATAATTAAAATTTAATTTGTTGACAAATCTAAAAACCAAATAGAAAACAACAAGAAATGAAATTTGAATTCCATTATGTTCTATTAATCAAACATGTGACAGTATTTGAATTCAGACAGAGTCAATTCCTTTCAAATTTTCATTCCTTGATAAATTCATTCCTTCAACAAATATTTTATGAACTAAACGACACCTAATAGTGTTATATATAGAAGGAAGAGACAATAAGGAAAAGAAAAAGGGTGTAAGAGAACTATTAAGAAATATACATGTGCAAATACCGTCGACCCACCCACCCCTCCTAAGTCCTAACGGTGGGGTGTGTGAGATGGAGAAGTAAGAAAAATACACTATGTTTGGTACAGAGAAATAAAGCTAGAGAAATGGAAATGAAAGGAATTCACATGTTTGTTAACATGAGAATTCCTCTCATTTACATTTCCCTAGTGTAAATTCTCTATACCAAACGCACCCTAGATGTGTAAATAACAAAAAGATAAAGATAGAAAAGAAAGAAGTCTAAGGGGTTGTTTGTTTACTTTTTAATGAAACCATTAAGAAGTCATTTAGAGATAAAACGATCTCTTAATGATTCCATTAAGAGGTAAACAAACAAGGCCTAAGAGAATAATAAAGAGCGTTTGGTTAGTTAGAATCCGTGGGATTGGGCAGGTGGTTAAGAAATCATGAAAACAGTTTAGGTAATGAGCAACAAAAAAGAGCCCCTTTGCAAGAATACGACTCGATGACAAGTGCCCGACTGCCTGTTGACGATCTACACGATGAAAAAAATCGATCTTTCGTTTTAAAGATGATAAATTTAATGATAAGATTGATAAAGAGCCATGTAGTTTCTCAAATAAAATCACCATATAATTTTGATCAAGCATATAATTGCAATTCACACAATCTTGAACGAACAGAAAAACAAAGGCAAGAGTTGGCTTCACAAAATTCCCTTTCTACCCTCCCGAAAGCAAAAAAAATACGACGATATCCCCGACCCTCTAAAACAGCCGACGATACGATACAAGGCTGTTTGTTTTTTTTTTTTTTAAATGCTCGAAACCTTTACGATCATATGATTCTTTTTTTCTGGTTTTCAAGCTCAATGAAACCATAAACATGGACAAAAATAACAAAATGACCATAAAATCCAACCTTTTTGATCATTTCTTAACCTTTCCCTTCTCCCCTGGTTCACGGTTTTCATCGTCTTCATCTGGAGCGAACCTCGGCAGCGTTAATAATGTGTTCAACCGCGAAACCCCTTCAAGGGCGGACCAGTCTTTTCCTGCTTCCATATTCATGGTGGACGATGACTCTTCCTCCACATCGACGCTTCCTTCTTCCAAGTTCTTCCCTTCCTTCGATTTGGAGGCGGAAGTCATCGAAGAATCCACGCCAAGAAACAGGCACACAACCGCACAATCATCGACTTTTGAAGTCGGGTACTTTTGCTTCCAAGCACGAATGGCAGACTCCACGACAGCTTGCGCTGCACGCGAATGTGACTCAGCAGATGCTACAATGTCAATCACTTCTTCATTCGAAAGCACGTCCCAAATCTGCATGAGAGACATGGTTCAGAAGAAATATATGTTAGTTAAGTTATCTATCTACGTAGATCGTAAATCTCAAAAACGGAGGGACTTCACACCCCGTCTGTTGCCAGGACAACAAACTCGTCTTTCTCGGTTATGCGCCTATACGAGACTTCAGGGACAGAGATGAGACCATAACCCTTGAGACAAAAATCACCAAAAGCACGAGCCATGGCTAGCCCAGGAGAGTCGTTGTTTGGTAGCCAAACTCTAGCAACTTCAGGTTCATCCCGTAAAGCAAAAACACGCCCTTTACATTTACGGATCCGCTCAGCTTCCTCTGTATGAGTTACACATGTAAACAACGATCAATAGATGGATCTTTATCTATATAATCAAGCCAACATATATAAACGTCTTGTTTTTCCTCCTAATTTACCAACCCTTTTAAGGTGGATCCCTAGGATTTTCGGTAACGGTATGAACTACCAAAACAAATCTTTCTCAAAAAGATGCATCATAATAATGAACTTATATATTTTATTTTTTACACTACAAACTAGTACCATTTTTTTCTATGTAGGTTCCCCGATTCCATGTTGGTATCTTATCCATTTGTCCCAATATTAAGTTTTCTAACAACTTTTTAGGGGGCGTTTAATTCGCGGGTTTATTGAGATTACCAGAATTTGCATTTAAAATCTTGTGTTTGGTTCGCAGATTTCAGTAAGGTTTTAAAACCCTAGGATTTCTTAAATCTTATCCTTCTTTATTATTTAAAACTCAGCCTCTCCCTAAGATTTTAAATTCCAGTTACCTTGCAATATTTAGATTAGCAAATTTTCCCTAAATGATAATGCAAATTCTTTGACGAAATCCTGATAAATGTAAATGCTACATAATCCAAAGAAAAAAATCTGTGAACCAAACTCCCCCTTAATTTTTACATGTTTCTCCGAATCTAATAATTCTAACCCTAAATAATCAGAATACCATAACTAGCTTTGACCAAAACATAAACTAATTATAAAAACTTATATACGAAAAGGCCTTTGGTCTAGCGGACTAGCAACCAGTGACCCAGTCCCACAACAAGTGGTTAAGGGTTCAAATGCCACTTGATTAGTAAGTATAAACAAGTAGTAGGTTTGGTTAATAGATAAAACTAGTCAATGAAATGATTTAAGAGCCATCACCCAAGATAACACTCATTAACTATCGTTTCCATATTATTTATTAGATGTTTTGGGTTAATTGCCAGACGTAGCAACATACTCTCTCTTTTTTTACCAATAAGAGCAAGAAAAGTTGTGAAAGCCTCAAGGCGCAGACCACAATGGGTTCCTCGGGGCCTAGTCGTAAGGCATAGGCATGGGGCCTCGTATATCCGAGGCGCATGAAAAATATATAAAACATACACGTTCAATGTCTATATGAGTATACAACTCAAAGGCACTATTCCATATCTAAAATGGCACACATTACATCCATAGTTAAATAATAAGAATATAAAATAGCCAATCACATAGTTACAAAGTCAAAAAGAATTCAACAGTAGCAAAACTGAACTTTTTTGTTTTTGGAAAATGAAGAATAATGTAAAGTGATAGTGGACAGTGGTATAAGTCGATGACAGAAGGCTTGAAGCATCTGGTCGATGTCTTGATGAAGAAGGAAGCAGATATATTGATCGAAAACTTAGTTCCTATCTAAGGATTAAGGTAAGTTTTTTTATTAGGACTAAGGTAAGTTTTTTCATTTGCATACGATGGGATAAGATTAAATTAATTATTAGATCTAAAGTCCCAAAACTAGTTAATATAAATAAAGGCCAGTTGTTTGAGCCTAGGCACACTTTTCACAACTACGATAGCAATACACTATGTGACTTATCAGTAATAGTAATGTCTTTTATTTCGTTATCAATATCATTTATGTACTTTTATATCTTTACCAAGGTTTCAATTTTGGCAAGTGCAATTAAAAAAGAAAAATCCTTGTGTGGCCACGCCAGTCTCCCTTTATGAGAGTTTAACACGATCTAAATCTGTGTGGTGGTGGATTTAGATCCCACGGATTAGTCGAATCAAAACAGATACCATGGTCCCAAAAGATAGCAACATACTTTCATTTTTATACCAATTATAGTAACATTTTGCTAATATTGGTAACAAAACGAAAGAAAGTTGCTATTATTGATAATTTTCATACTATGTTGCTATTATCAGTAAAAAGATGAAACTATATCAAGATAAGATGTTATGTGTAACTAAGTATATTTTTCATAAAACATACTTCTATAAACGTTAGGCAAAACCAATGATGACACCGAACATATAAACCAAACCGAAGTTGTATCCTCAAACTTTAGGTAAGAATTTTGGAGAGATACCTGGAAGGTTTGGTTTTAGATCCACCGTCAACTGAATGGCAACCAGAGAGTTATCTTTATCCCTTGTACATAACACAGCTCTCGAGTCCCCGATGTTTCCAATTATAAGATGCTCACCCTATAACCATCACAAAAATAAAAAACCATTCATAATTAAATCCAATACCCTGAAAATCACTTTCCCCTAAAACTAAATCTTTTCAACTACCTCACCTGCTTGATCATCGTTACGGCCGTTGTCCCACTACAGAAGCAATCAACATTTGCATACATACTTAACTCCTTATCCATGAGTTTAAATGCCTTCAAAAACGACTCCTTCAAGGTTTGGAAGATTTCAGGGTTCTTATCGGTTTCTTCAAAGTTGGTGGAAGTTCCTTCAGAGTTCAAGCCACCCACGATCTCCCGAAGGACATCATCGTTGCTACCTTTTAGATTAACTTCCCAGTGTGCACTTAGCTTCAACGGGAGTGAATCCCGCACCCTCTTAGCAACCATGTGACCTAAGGGGCCATGACCATCGAAAACACCACAGAACACGGTGTCTGTTCTCGATCCAAAATTCTGAAAAGTTACAAAATCAAATTGAAGTTACCGATATACACATTTCAAACATGCAAGTTGAAGAAAAAAAAATCATACAATGTCGGTATCGATGTTTTGGAAGTGTGTTTTCAAGTTGGAATAATTAATCTCTAGTGTTTGGATAACCTACTTTTGATTATGATTATAAAGGTCGAAACACAACAAACTTTGTGCTATTTTATATATTACTTCCTAAAATCATCAAAATGTGTCAAACATTCAAGGAGAGGTAATTACAACTTTAAGCCGCAGAAGCACATCTATACACCATCTCGTGCATTACATTTTATTACAGTTGATTATTACTCTTATTATTAAATATCACAAAATCACTTTCATAATGGACGTCTAGGGGATGTTTGGTACAATTAGCTTGTAGCTGGGGCTTTTTTAATATATGCGTGTTTGGCAACGTAGCTGGAGCTGAATGTGTACAATCACATTAAAGGAAGAGTAAATAAAAATGTCAAACAAAAAAAAAAGTGTACTTTAAGTGTAATTTTGTCATTTCTTCAACCAAACGCTCAAGCTAATCCCAAAAGCTACTTCAAGTAGCTTCTCATTTTGGAGCTTATATTTTTTAAAAGTTCTTCATAAATTGTCTGCCAAACAAAGCTTTTTGCTTGAGCTTCTAAAAACTATAAGCTCAAGCTGACAAGCTCCCATAAGCTCCTAAAAGTTGCGTGCCCAACATAGCCCTAAACATCCTCTTATAAATTTTATTGCAGATATACACTATAGAAGTATAGATCATGGAGACATAATAACTATATGCATACTCTGATATGAATATGCTTTTTTTTCCAGGATGCTAAGATTATAAGCATTGCTAATACATTTATTATCTTATCATCTTAATGCAGAAAATTTCAAGGATTGTTCAATTTCTTACTCTGTTTCAACAAAATATACATGATTTCTGATTTTTTTTTTTTTATAGGGTAATAGCAACAAAAAGATCTACAACATGACAAGCATAATAGCAATTCAAATTCAAAACTCAAGAGATTTTTTGTTCCACCCCATGCCACAATTAAGGAGACGTTAGGGTACACCCCAAAATCTACCTGATTATTTTTATGATTGGTCGATATAGTTGAACAATTGAGAAAACGAGTTCGAATTGGTAAAATAGACCATCTGGACAAAGTGGATTGCCTAAATGTGCAAAGTTTGCAGTTCTCATAAAAATTACTGAAATAGTAGTAAAATAGCTAAAATATTTTTTGAAATTCGGTGAAAGCGGGATTTTGATTTGATGATTTAAAAGGTGCTTCAAATCGAACATTTGAATTGGTATAAACAACTATTCTTTATCACCTTCAAAAGACATCCAAACACGCCTACAACAAAATCGATCTATTTAATCACACGTTCTAGAGAAAAGATACGTTCACGATGAAAAGAAGTTCTTTAAAGAAAGAAATTAAAGGCACAAACCTCCCAAACGATCATGGCATCTTGATTCGTTCCTTTCTTGCCTTGTTGAGTAAAGAGTGAAGCAATTTCACTAGACCCATTCAAGAACAACCGCCCAGAAATCCTATGGAGTTGTTCTCTCTGGCGATCAAACGAAGGGCTCCGCAATCCAGGTGGCCGTTTCTTGGCGTTCTTTCTCTTCTTGATCCCAAGGCTCGATGTTGGAGAACTTGGGAGAGGGTTCCTGCTTTCTGCAGAGAAGCAGGACCCCATCCACAGGGTCCTGATAATGCTTAATATGCACTCCAGACCAGCCACCGAAACAAACACGCTATTTTCAACTGAGGAATCCGTTGCAGATCCTTTTGCAAACACCAGATTCTTGCTTTGTTGCTCCTTGAATTTACCAACACAAAATCAGTAGCAGAGCCAAAAAAAATTCTGAGGGGTAAGAAAATGCTATAAGTATGATTTTATACTAAAATGTATAAACATCTCTATCTATCTACAACACTAGATGGGGTCAATGGAACCTGTGGGCCCTTCGATGATTTGTTCGTCCATAAAATCAATAGCAGAGTCAGACAATCCGTGAAGTTGTGACAGCTATTTTTAAGGCATGTTTGGTGGGAGGGGGTAGAATTGTATATTTAATAATTTTATACTAGTTTTCTTGAACATCTCTTAACTACAATTATTGGATCAGGCAATCACACCCGCTATCTACTCAATCCCAATAACAAAATTCCCTGAGATAAACCAATTATTTTTCTACAAGTAAGCGACAATAGTTCTTGAAATCAACTACTGAAAACTCTAAGAAGACAATTCCTCTGAACTGAAAAGACATTTTCCTTCACAATTGATATACCCAAATGTAATTAAGCAACAAAGCCCTTCACATCAAGAATTAAAACCACACAAACACAATTCTCTTGGACAAAACCAATAATTTTTCTTCACTTTTGAGCATACCCACTTGCAATTAAGCCACAAAGTCCAATAAACCAACAACTTTAAACTCTACAAACACAACTCATTTGGGACCCAAGAAAGTTTCTTTGTGCATACCCAATTGCAATTAAACAAAAAAGTCATCGAAATCAACAACCCAAAATCCCAAGAACAAACTTCTCTTGAACTAACCTAAGAAAATTTCTTCAATTCTGAACATACTCGATTGCAATTAAGCTACAAAAACAACATAGTTTTGTGATAAAAAACTCAAAACGTGACAAGCACAATTCTGATGAATTGAATCATGTAAATATATATCTTAAAATTTGAACATACACAATTGCAATTAAGCAACAAACTTATAGATATCAACAACTCGAGAAATTATAGATATCAACAGCTCAAGAATTTGAACAATTCTCTAGAAAAACCCAAGAAATTATCTTCAATTTGGAACATACCCAATTGCAATTACGCTACATAGAACATAGAATTTCGAAATCGATAACTCAAAACCCCACAAACACAATTCTCCTAAACTAACCCAAAAATACATATCTTAAATTTGAACATACTCAATTGGAGTTAAACAACAAACCCAGAAAATCATTCATCTTTAATTTTAAACACACCCAATTGCAATCAAGCTAAAAAAAATAACAATTTTGAAATCAACAAGTAAAATCCCCACAAACACAATTCTTATATGAACTGAAGCAATAAGTACTCTTCAAACTTCCAAATACCCTAGTGTAATTAAACCACAAAAGACGATAAAATCAGGAATTGTGACTACAAATCGCAATCATAGATGTTTAACATTTACGTACCAAAATAATGTGCGTACCTGACTGAAGCAACCACAAGGGAAGCAGATCCAAGTTGCAAAAAGGTAAATTATACTTTTATCTTTCTCGAAATTGCAAGATCAAAGAGTAGGGAAAAGTTAGGAATGAGTGGATCCAACTGATTTCTAGGTTTACTAAAAACCCACCAACCAATCTTCTTGATAGATTCCAAATTCAAGTCGGCATTTCAATGAAATGAAATCTTGTTTGTTTCGCAGTTGGTAATAGTTGAAATCAACTGGAATTGAAAGCGGTTGGTTGGTGATCAATAACTCCCCCAGATCGAAAGTTTTTGTGATTAGAACAATGATGGAACCCTTTTTATATGTTAATTACATAATATATATATAGAATAGGAAAAGGGATAAGAAAATTATAGAAAATCTTGGGTCAAAGACAAGAAACGGAGAGGCGGAGACGGTATATTGGTCAGGTCGCGTAAGGGGGGTTTGAAAAAAAGGAAAACAGGAAATTTCATGTTTTCCACGTTTCAAAGTATATATGAAGTTACCTTTTTATCAAAGAAAATAGGGTTTATAATGAAAAAACCTAACATGTTTTTTATTTATTTTTTTATGTTTTTAGACCTTCATGTTATTAATTTTCATAAAAAACATCAAGTTATTCTTTTCCTTTTGGTTTAGTGAAATTTGGACATTAGATTCTGGTTATAATTTGTGAACCGGGTTTTAAAAAACTGAAAAACCGGGTTTTAATGTCCAAATTTCACTAAATCAAAAAGAAAAGTATAATCTGAGGACTTTTATGGAAAAAAATAATATGGAGAGACGAAAACGCAAAAAAGATGAAAACATGTTAGTTTTTTTCATAATAAACCCAAAAAAATATATATAACATTTGTTAATAAATGATAAATCGTATAGAAAAATAGAATATGGTTTGAAAGAGTAATATTTATTATGTATCCCACTAGAAGATAGCACCTCTAAAAATTATTTTTTTAAACTTTTTTCATAAGCACGTTTTATTTACATAACAAAAATGATATGTAAATTTCACATACATTCATATCTCTTAACTCCTTAAAAGTGATGTGAAATTTGAATATGTGAATATGCGTGAAATTTATATATTATCTGTGTAATGTTTATGAAAAAATTTTAAAACAAATATTTTTAAGAGTGATATCTTCTGGTGTGCTATGCAATAGGTGGTACTCACTTAAAACTAAATCTAGAAAGATTATATATATATATATATATATATATATATATATATATATATATATATATATATATATATATATATATATATATATAAAATGTTTATAGAATTACGGCTAAATATGATGTATTTTTAAAAAATAATAAATTTAATAATTAATGATGACTGACGTTAAAACATTAATAATAAGAGATTTTCTTTAAAATTTAAAAAATACATAACTTTTTAATGGAAGAAAACAAAGTCATCTGACATACAAAAGAACTACAAGTATAGTTTTTTTTATATAGTATACTTATTTGACGATACAAAATGGTCTTAATTTGTCACGTTTCAATGCTGGTGGAGTGATGTGTTCACGCTTCCTGGCAAAGACACGTCACCTCTCTCTCTCTCTCTCTCTACACTTCTATTATTTTGGTGGCCCAATCACGAAAAGCATCACGATTTTCTCTCTCTATCTCATCTCTTTCTTTTATGTAAATGAAAAAAGTAAGCATTGATAATCATTTTCTAGGTGTGAACTGTGAACTATGATGGAAAGATGAAGTGAAGTGGTGTTAACATGACAAATGTGTGAACTGTGAAGGTTTTGTACCATTCCTGATGGACTTAATTGTATATATATATATGATATTACAAAAGTTTGAAAAAAATGTATTCATCAATAGCATTTGAAAACCAAAAATACAATAAATTAGGCTTGTCATGTTAAGTTTTGATAATAATTATTACTAGAAAATAAGTTTTTGAAAATATAAGGATAAAATCTAATAACTTTCAATTTCATGAATCACAATTTTTAATTTGGTAAAATTACCTCTCTCTCTCTCTCTCTCCCTCTCTCTCTCCCTATATATATATATATATATATATATATATATATATATAATACGAAATTTGATGATAAATGTATTTGTAAAATCTTTTAGACCGAGAAAAATAACGTAAAATTCTAATTTGACCGAGAAATGACATAAAATTCAAATTTTAGCCTAAGAAAGAAAATCAAATGTTATTCTTTTATCAAAAAAGAAATTATAAAATTAAAATTTTATCTTCTTAATTGATCATCAATGCTCTTTTTTGACAAAATTAAATACTATGTTACATTTCTTGGCTTAAAATTTTCACATTACCTTTAATGTCAATGTTTATATTTTATGTTACATTTCTTGGTATTTTTCCTTTTTATAAGCGCTTGGACGTGTATTTTTATTTTTAGAATGAATATTACGAGGAATCATAAAAAATTACATATAATTAGAATATTGGATAAACAATTTTCAAGTATTATCAATAGTAAATTACACAAATGGTCTTTGTGGTTTGGTGATTTTTGCTCTTTTCGTCCCTCAAACTTTTTTTTGCACCAATAGTCCCAAAATCCCAAACCTTTAACACTTTTAGTCCCTGCCGTTAACTTGAGGCGTTGAGCCAGTTAACTCACAGGGGCATTTTCGTCATTCTTCATCTAAGGGACCATTTAGGTAATTTTTTAATAGTTTTGTTGTTTTTCTTTATTTTAATTTATTATCTTTTTTTTTCTTTTAATTTATCATCAACTACAACTTAATTCCCTTTCTTTCTTCCTCTGTTTCATGTTTGTCCCTTCCAAAATTTCATCATCAATCCTCCATCGCCATTTCCTCTCCAAGTAAAAACGAGACTCACAATCTCAGATCCAGACTTGTTGTGGATAGGCGGTGAATAACTTCTCCTTCCTTACAAGCACCCAATTTCGCTAGATTTGCAGTGCAACAGATAGCTCTTTGGCCTCCATAGGCTGACCCGCCAATGGTTTCTCGATCGTCCACCTCAAAGAAAATGACATAAATCATGCCTGTGCTAAAAATCCTGGAGCGATGTAACCATAAGATTCCACCGATGGCCCCAAAAATCCTGGAGCGATGTAGCTAAGGTTCGTTGAACTGCAGTTCGATTTCAAACTCAAATCCTAGAAAAAACCTAAACGAAAAAACGCAGTAATCGCCAAAACGAGCTCAACGCCGAGATAAACATGATTATAGTAAAATCCTAAATCACGTTCCGATGAAGACTATCCTTGTGCTGATAAGCAACAACAATTACAGCAAGAATTAAAGCTTTAAACGCCAACAGAATCGGTTTATGCGATGGAACTGGAACTCGATCTGGATCTGAGATTCTGTTAACGGCATGTTTAGGATTGATCGGAAGCAAAGCAATGGATGTGAGTCTCGTTTTTACTTTGAAGACGAAGAAGATGATAGAAACCATTTTTACTTGTGGGTCTCGGTTCCATGTCTTCCATCTTCTCATCCAGACAAAAAGACTTTGAACAAGACTTCTCCATGGAAGCTCGTAGTGATAGTATTGCTTCCGCATCCGCAGCCGATGGCGGTGCTGCTGCTCCACTGCCTGCGCCGCCGTCTATTTCGAGGGAGTGTATTCTGGTGTCTTCTTCCTCCTCCTCCGCCGCTCGCCGTCGTCCCTCTGAAAGAAATCGAAAACCCCAATAGACGATGATGATGATAATATATATATATATATATATATATATATATATATATATATATATATATATGTATATATAAAGAAATGATATAATAAAAAATAAAAAAAATAAAAAACTATTAAAAAGTTACCTAAATGGTTCCTTAGATGAAGAATGACGAAAATGCCCATGTGAGTTAACTGGCCTAACGGCTCAAGTTAACGGCAGTGACTAAAAGTGTTAAAGGTTTGGGATTTTGGGACTATTGGTGCAAAAAAAAAAAGTTTGAGGGACGAAAAGAGCAAAAATCACCAAACCAGAGGGACCATTTGTGTAATTTACTCTATTATCAATGACTTGAATATGTATATTCAACGTAATAGGTCATGTCATCATTATCATTTGACAACTGATTTTTGTATGGTTTCATTTTGTCTTAATCAAATGATACAATTATAAAAAATGAAGTTTCTCAAACCCGATTTAAACCCATTATATTCATTTATTTTTATAAATACCATCAATTATTTATAAATATATTTTTTTTCGTATCTAAATTGATAGACTATAATATCATAAATTTATTCAGAGTATATTACCATAACGAATGGGTAATTCTATATATACACACACCCCTTTTTTTATGTGAGAGAATATTAACTTTTAATCATTGGGTATCATGTCATTAACAAAAATAATGTGAGTAAGGGATAGGGGTGAGCGACGGGTACTATTTCCCGAACCCGAACCGGTACCGGTACCGACAGGTACCGAATTAATATATTCGGTTCGGTATTCAGTTTTTAAAATAGCTAAAATTCGGTATTCGGTACTTTCGGTATTCGGTTCTTAAATTAGCTAATATTCGGTATTCGGAACCTAACCGGCACCATATAAAATTATACGGTTCGGTATTCGGTTCTTCCAAAACTAATAATTCGTTTTCGGTATTTTCGGGATCGGTACCGGTTCGGTACGGTACGGTACGGTACCGAGCTCACCCCTAGTAAGGGATGCATGATTAGTAAAAATTAGGTATAATTGCACAAAAAACCCTCAACTTGTCAGTTTTTATGAATAAAACCCCAAATCATTTTTCGTTGCATAGAAGACCTCAAACTAACTAAAAATCAGTTAATCAATGTTTTATCAACAAATAACCGGTTGAAACCGGTTATTAATTCTACATGGACCGGTAAATAAGTTATATGGAATAAATTTTAATTGTTGAAACCGGTTACCAAGTATTACACATCTTTTAAACCTCCGTTGATAATTTTTAATCGTAATTTTTAAACGAGATTACGTCATCAACGAGGGTTTAAATGGTGTGTAATGTTTGGCAACCGGTTTCAACAATTAAAAATTATTCTACGTAGGTTTTTTTACCGATCCACGTAGGATTAATAACCGGTTTCAACCGGTTACCCATTGATAAAACCTTGATTTACCGATTTTTAATTAGTTCAGAGTTTTCTATGCAATGAAAAATAGTTTGAGGTTTTAATAACCAAAAACTGACAAGTTAGGGTTTTTTTTTTGCACAATTATCCTTATTATTTAGTTTAATAACCCTAACAAAAAACTTGATCCTAGTTTTATTATTATTATTTAGAAAGAGACATGTCACATGTGTATCATGTGTGCTTACTTTAGTTTTTACATTAATAATTGATTAGGACTTATTTATAGTGATTGCAAGTTGGTTTTGACTTTTATGTTAACATGTAAATATCTACACAGTGAAATATATTAAATTAACAATTATAAACAATGTTTGAATTTAATTAAATAAAATATTTTAACATCTTTTTCATAAAATAAAATAAAATCACGCTAACTGCTAAGTCCACTATTTATGTTTTAACATCTTTTACACGGTTATAATTAGGAAACCGGGTTTTTAAAAATTAAAAAGCGGGTTTTAATGTCCAGATATCACTAAACCAAAAATCAAAAATTAACTTGAGAACTTTTATGGAAAAAAACAATATGAAGAGACGAATTCCTAAAAAGACATTAAAACATGTTGGTTTTTGTCATAATAAACCCTTATTTTTAATATGATTATTATATTTAAAACTTGTCCCGATAAAAATTTATTATGCTATCCAGTTTGATTTTTGGATTCTGTTGTGATTTCAATATGTCATCCATTATTCTTCACAATTTAATTTTATAAAATATTCAACATTTATTTGTGCTTGAGATAAGCTTAGTTATTAAACATAGTCAAATCAAATAATTTAAGATTATGGTGAAGTGGAATGTGGATCATGCATTGGGCAAAGGGATCAATGGAAATGTTTTTAGATAATTAAACTATTCTCTAAAGTCTAAAATATCTTAATGGGCCCACTATTTAGGTTAATAATTCAGTTTTATTCATTTGTTAATGAAATTACAATGAAATCATTTAATATATTATTTGTAAAAGCCACATATTATTATTTTTTATAAAAGTTGTACATGCTCTTTAAATCTTATTCTTATATCGACACTTTTTTGTTTAACACGAGACTCGAACATCTTAACTGAAATCCAGGTTAACGTCTTGGTACCGGCATATTGTTGCCCATTGACTTAAACACAACATATTATTATAAACAATCAAACATGAAAAACAAAAGTATCTAAAATCTGCAAGATGCAAATATTAAAAATCGATTAATAAGTAAAGAATTGACCCCCAAATCATTTTGTATTTACCTTTTGTTATCAACTATACAAACAATTTTCATTCTATGTAGAATAAGGGTTATATAACACGTTAACGCATTAATGCGTAACATCCCAATTTTGAGTACTATGTATAATATTATTACTTGATGTTTATTCAATTGTTATCGATTGGATCGGTTAGAGTTTGATACGTGGAGTTGGGCACGTGAAAAAACCACGTATAAACTGGGTTACAAGATTAGTTTATAAAAATATTACATGTTATGAGATTGTGAGACTATTCAGGGTTTTACGGGATTAAGTTTTAAAAGTCAGTTAAACAAATGGGTATTGGAATAAAAATTATAAACAGACTCATAGGAACGTATATAAGTTCTTGCTACTATCCTTCTTGCATTCATTTCTCACATTCAAAACAAAAGATAAATGTGTGTGAGAGATTGCGTGACACAACAACAACAAATCAAAAGGGAATCAATAAAGATAAAGCTTAGCCAGATCGAAGAGTTTAATCCTCATCATCCTCATCTTAAGTTATCAACTTCCTAATAAGGTAACTTAGTTCCAAACCTTGAGGTTAATGTGTTTAATATTAAAAATATCTTGTGATATGTTTTATAACTGTTTTAAATGGGTAAAACAATGTGAAATCTATGTTTGGCAAAATCCTAACTAAAGCAAAAACAAAGTATTATGTTATTATTATTCATTCGGGATCGCGACCTGGTCACAGTCGCCATCCCTTGGGGGCAACCACGATGGTTTTAAGGTGGAAAAGGTGGTCGTGATTAAGGAGTATGGGCACGACGATGATCGTAGCCTACAATTGATGGGATTGGTTGTGTTGATAAGCACATGATGAGACGATGAACATGCTGCAATGGGATTGTTGCTCGCGACTAAAGTGTGTGATCGCAATGAGGTCACGAATCGTGACCGTGATGTCCTGAACGCGGCAGCGATTAAAGTGGTTTGGGGTAGGATATGTTCAGTTCATATATATTACATTGGGGCAGTGGTATGTAGTAGTGTATGATTCTCATATGTATAAATAAAAGTTTGTTGTGTAACTTTGCATAATAATGAATTTAGGAAACCAAATTAAATACACTTATAAATTTTTTTAAAAGTTATTGTTTGTAGTGGTACTTCGGTTCCATGCGAAAGATATGTTATTCTTTTGATGATGATTATACATGTATGTATGTATGTATGTATGTATGTGTGTATTACCGCACAGTGTCCTCCCAATTTCGTAGGGTTTCACGGTCATAATAAATATTTAAATTTAGATCACTAAAATTTTTATGTATTTGACATATATACGTTCTGCATCGGCGTAATAAGATGGAATTCATGTCAAATTCAGTTTGATTTGTATTATTTATTTTATCTTCTCACTAATCAATTTTTTTTATTATTCACGACATCCGCTTTACTATTAAATATGATTCTCAAAATAACCAATTTATTATTTAAAATACTTAAGTGACTATGTTGTAATCACAAGCACAGAACATCCGAAATCCATGAGACGGCTCTGGTGATACATAATCTCTTATGTGATTATATAGGTTCAATAAAATCACACGGATGATTGTGCATCAAATGCATTATGATTTCCCAAGGTTTTATGATAAATACATTGGTTCTTCCTTGAACCCCACTATATATGTATATATGTATGTATGTGTGTGTGCGTATATTTATATATCTTTTTTTATTATAAGTAATATAAAATAAAAGTTTAAAGTTAACTGCTTTTATTAATATGGTTAATTAGCATAAGGATATTTTGGGTATAAATTGTTACATGCATTAAATTAAACTCAAAATTAGTCGACAAAGTCCTTCGGGATTTAAGCACACAGTCTCAAACAATCTATGTTCATCTCTTTTTGATATCCGATGATGTACGTTGTTGATATTAGACCATGATTGTTTACCTGGAATCATTAAGAGGTCATTTTACCTTTAAATGATTTTTTAATGATTACATCTATATATCTATCTATCTATACTATTAAAAGAGTAACTAAATGCCACATGACATGCTCTCATTGAATTTGCCACATGGCATGCTCTCATTGAATTTGCAACATGTCGCTCTCTCCTTTTGCCACGTCATTTACTGATTTTATATTTAAATTTTAAAGCAAATCAAATCTATGTAAATCTAATATGGATTAATTTAATAACTAACTAACTAAAATTAACCAAACTTTATTATTCATATAATTATTATATTATACATATATCTAAATATCAATTTCTAAAATTAACCCATGTAATACATGGGTACTAACCTAGTATATTAATAAAAGAAAACAATTCAGGACACATGTAGCTTCCTCATCGCATTAAACTTTCATTTTCCCGCATTTTTTCCATAATTAAATATTTCATTTACTAATTTATTAATTATTAATAAAAAAAATCTATTTTGAATACTTTCCTATTTAATTCATGAAATGCAATAAAGGAAACACATTAAAATTTAAAATAATTCAATATTAATTTTATAATTATTTTTAGTAGAAAATTTATTTATAAGTAAATTTGTATTTAATTTTAGGGTTTATTACGAAAAAAATCAACAATTTTCACGGTTTTTGTGTTTTAGTCTCCATGTTATTTTTTTTTTCAATAAATCTTCAAGTTAATTTTTTTTCTTGGTTTTGTGAAATTTGTCTATTAGAGTCAGGTTATAATTGGTAGACTGAGTTTTTAAAGACTGAAAAATTAGGTTCTTAACTTCTTATAGTCAAATTCACTAAACGAAAAAAATTAACTTGATGATTTTTTTGAAAGAATAATATGGAGGGACGAAAACAAAAAAAAAAATGAAAACATGTTGGTTTTTTTTCATAATAAATCCATAATTTTATATTTAAAATTTTAAAAACATAAATAATTATTCAAAATACACATGTTTACATGGGTAAATAAATTAAGAAGTAAACAAACACCCATTTAGATTAAATAGGGTTGTGCAATTAATCTAGTCAAAAGTTCATATATATTAACATCAAGGTTGTGAAGATCGATACTTATATATGATCACTTTTGTCTTCGCAATATTGAGATTATAAGATTGGACCGAGATCATAAGATTCTACCACAAAAATACTAGTTTGTAAATTTTTTTAAAGGTACTATAAATTATAAGTTTATATCATAAATTGATTAATAACACCAGAAAAAATATTTATACATTAAATTGGAAAAAGATCACACGTTCATGTTTCGAACATTTATAGCCATAAAAAAAGGTAACCCAATCATACGATCCTACGAATTGACTCACTTCTTACCGGGTAAAATATTTAGATCAGGGTAAAACGTAGGATTGGATCGGTAAACGATTTAATGATCTTGAAAGTAATCCTATATAAAAACCACGTAAAAGTAAGATCGGATCGATGATCATCGATCCTATGATCTTATGACAGATTCGGACTCATAATAGATTCTTCAATCCCGTGTACGATCCTACTAAAAGACGATCCTAAACTGATCTTGCTCAAATCTATTTTAACAACTTTGATTTTCCTCTTAATGGAATCATTAATAAATCATTTTATCTTTAAATTGACTTCTTAATTCTTCTATTAAAAAGTAAACAAACAACATTATTTGTTTTATTCATTTAGACTGTATTTATAAATATTGATTAATGCAATACATTATTAACGATTCTCAGATATATTTATCAATTTCAAGATTTTGTATTTCATTATTTTTGGTTCTTGATAAAAAGACTATTTTTGCGTGTTTTATTGAATTATTATAATGAAAGAGTGTTTTAGACATTGTAATTTTTAAAAATGCCACAATGTGTATCATGTGTGCTCATTTTGGTGTTTACATTTGAGGCCCAACTCATGCCTTCAAAAAAAATTATTTTTTTATACATAGTTGGGTTTGCATTCATGATTCATATGGATTTTAATGTAAAAGAATACATAAATATAAATAAATAAATAAATATATATATATATATATATATATATATATATATATATATATATATATATATATAGATTGAGGTTCAATTGAGAACTTTTGTGCATCGGGGCACCTCGAGGCACTTTTGTGCATAAGATAATCTAACAAGGGTGCACAAAGGGCATTTAGGGAAAACTAAAGATATGATAATTAATTTATTTTTAAAAATCATTAAAAGATACTTAGGAGTTACATTTTGAATTAAAATCTCATAGTAACTAATTCCTCATTTTCCTCCCCATTTCTCTCTCTCTCTCTCTCTCTCTCTCTCTCTCTCTCTCTCCCCCCCCCCCCCTCTCATTTTCTCTCTAATCGTGTTCTCATGATTTTGATGGTGATGATGATTTGAAGACGAAGATTAACGATGAACAACGATGATGATGAACGTGAACAAGAGATGCAACCGATGATGATTATGAAGAACACGATGCATAGATGGATGATGAACGATTAATAATGATGATGCATAGATGGATGATGAACAATGACGATGCATAGATGGATGATGAACGATGAACAACGAAAAATGATGATGCATAAATGAATGATGAACAATGACGATGCATAGATGAATGATGAACAAGTTGAACACGATGCATACATGAATGAAAAAATATGAACGACGAACACGATGCATAGATGAATGATGAACAAGTTGAACACGATGCATAATGAATTTGTGTATTTTTTTTTTGTTAAATGCATCTTTTTTGAACACGATGCATAAATAAACACGATTACGATGAAATGCATCGATCTCCATCATCTTTTTTTGAATTTGTGTAATTTTTGTTAAATTTGGAAATGTATCAATTGAATTTATTTAGCATTTATTATTTGATTATTTGTTGAAATATTAAATTTAATGAGGTGTGCACATTCCCCAAAATGTCCTTCTTTGTTTTATTCTATAATGCACAAGATGCATCAAATTGTCCAACTATTTACCCTTTTGCCATTAATTTAATCCATACAATTTTTTGATCTAATGGATGATATGGGTTCTTTTGTGCCTCGATGCATAAAAGTTCTCAATTGAACCTCCCTCTATATATATATATATATATATATATATATATATATATATATATATATATATATATATATATATATATATATATATATATATATATATATATATATAGAGAGAGAGAGAGAGAGAGAGAGAGAGAGGATGGAGATTCAATTGGAAACTTTAATGCATCGAGGCATAAAAGAACTTATATCATCCATTAGATAAAAAAATTGTATGGATTAGATTAATGACAAAAGGGTAAATAGTTGGACAATTTTATTCATCTTGTGCATTATGACAACAAACAAGGAATGACATATTGGGGAATGTGTATACCTCATTAAATATAATATTTCAACAAGTAATCAAATAATAAATGCTAAATAAATTCAATTGATACATTTCCAAATTTAACAAAAACTACACAAATTCAAAAAAGATGATGGAGATTGATGCATTTCATCGTTAATCGTGTTTATCTATGCACCGTGTTAGAAAAAGATGCATTTAGCAAAAAAAATTACACAAATTCATTTATGCATCATGTTCAACTCGTTGATCATTCATCTATGCATCGTGTTCGTCGTTCATATTCTTCATTCATTTATGCATCATTTTCAACTTGTTCATCATTCATCTATGCATCGTCATTGTTTATCGTTCATCATCCATCTATGCATCGTCTTCTTCATAATCATCATTGGTTGCATCTCTTGTTCATGTTCATCATCATCGTTGTTCACCGTTAATCTTCGTATTCAAATCATCATCACAATGAAAATCATGAAGAACATGATTAGAGAGAAAGAGAGAGAGAGAGAGAGAGAGAGAGAGAGAGAGAGAGAGAGAGAGAGAAATGGTGAGAACAATGAGGAATGTAGTTAATATGATATTTTAATTTAAGATGTAACTCCTAATTGTTTTTTAATGTTTTTTAGAAATAAAATTATTACCATATCTTTAGTTTTCCATAAATGCTCTTTGTGCACCCTTGGTAGATTATCCGATGCACAAAGTTCCTCGAGGTTCTCGATGCATAAAAAAGTTCTCAATTGAACCTCAATATATATATATATATATATATATATATATATATATATATATATATATATATATATATATATATATATATATATATATATATATATATATATATATATATATATACATACATACATATATACATACACACACACACACACACACACACATATATATATATATATATATATATATATATATAGCAGGTTCAATGGAAAACCAACATGCATCGTAAACCTTGGAAAACCTCCATGCACCACCACAAGTGCATCACAATTCTCGCATTATGAATCAAATTCCCGCGTGATGCATCTCCTGATCCAATGGCTATAAAGTGGTTCCTGGGTTTTCCGATTCCATTGAACCCACCACTATATATATATATATATATATATATATATATATATATATATATATATATATATATATATATATATATATATATATATATATATATATATTCAAAAGAGTACCATCAATTGCTACCTTTAAAAATATATTTAATTTTTTTTAATAATGTTTAAACTGAAAATACAATACTAATTGTAAAAGATCCCACACAAACACATATTGAAACTGCATAAAACGTCATATTCACATAAACGGTTCCATGCTGAACGTATATTTACACTATGTATGTTTACATATACTTTTCACATTCACATCATTTTTATGTAGTTAGGTGTGACTTTATGTGATTTTTTACAAATACCATTATATTGTTAGGATCTATATAAATATGACTAAAAAAATATAAAAGCAACATTTGCACTGCATATTCACACGGAAAACCCATATGGTTTACCGGTATGCACGGTACTCAGCAAAGATGTGTTATTTTTTCAAACTATACAAGAGAGAGAGAGAGAGAGAGAGAGAGAGAGAGAGAGAGAGAGAGAGAGAGAGAGAGAGAGAGAGAGAGAGAGAGAGAATCCAGCACATATATGTAGCAATAAGTTGTCTTTAGAAAATTTATATTAAATTGGTTATAATAATAATAAGAGTAAATTACGGTCCCTGTGGTTTGCATAAAACTTTGGTTACGGTCCTTGTGGTTTCAATTTTGCATATGATCGTTATTATCACTGTTTACTTGCAAAAATGGTCCATCTGCTGTTAAACTTTAACAATCAAATGGTTAAATCTTTTATAATGATTATTTTACCATTTTCTTTGATAACATTTTGATCCCTCAAGTTTGTAGTTCATTTTAAAATTTTGTCTAGGTGGATGGAGATTAGTTATTTGTGACAAGTGTATTTATAGATGTGATGGTTAATTAGAAATGGTGAAATATTTATGACATATGTTGGAGATGATCATTGTTATTCCTATTGTCTAGAGTTTTTTGGTTTTAGTGGATGGAGATGGATCTTTCAATTTTAATTATAATATGGTGTTGTAAATTCCTATTGTCTAGAGTTTTTTTATTTTAGTGGATGGAGATGGATCTTTCAATTTTAATTATAATATGGTGTTGTAAATTTAATTCAAATGGATGAATGTTGTAGGCTACTAGTATTTACGTTGGTTTATATTTTTAGTGGATGGTTGTGCTTCTAGTGAGTATTTATTGTATGATGGCATGTTACGATGGATTTAAAAAGATGATGGCAATTATAGGTGTACCTTGGTGGTCGTTGTATTTTCATATTTGATAGAGATTGTTGATCCTCGTTGTATGATTCTTCTACGTTGATGGTGGTCATATTATTTTTTGTTATGGTGATGGGTTTTTTGATGGGTGAATATGTTCTGCTATTCAGGATTACTCCGTACCTCAACAGAACTTAATCTGCTATTCAGAAGATCAGCTTCAACAGATTTGAGAGAAAAACACAAAGTGTTCTTTGAAAGGGAATTCAAGGCATCTCATTTCATGGAGGCCAATGGCCCTATTTATATACAATGTAGGTGGGTGGAGGTGTACATAATTTTGTCTAGGTGGATGGAGATTAGTTATTTGTGACAAGTGTATTTATGGATGTGATGGCTAATTAGAATTGGTGAAATATTTATGACATATGTTGGAGATGATCATTGTTATTCCTATTGTCTAGAGTTTTTTGGTTTTAGTGGATGGAGATGGATCTTTCAATTTTAATTATAATATGGTGTTTGTAAAAGACGTAAGCAATTACGTCATCAAAATGTGAGTGTCAGATGTTTTGACACGCGTCAGTGTTCTTGTAAAATAAGTGTCAACATATAAGACACACGTCTGTAAATTTCTTTTTATTTTAGTATGTGTCATTAGGTCTAGTACGTGTCTGTAATTTTCTTTTTATTTTAGTATGTGTCGTTAGAGTTGGCACGTGTCGAGGGGAGGGAAGGTTATGTACACCTCCACCCACCACCATTGTATATAAATAGGGTCATTGGCTTCCATGAAATAATATGCATTGAATTTCCTTTCAAAGAACACTTTGTGTTTTTCTCTCAAATCTGTTGAAGCTGAGCTTCTGAATAGCATATTAAGTTCTGTTGAGGTACGGAGTACTTCTGAATAGCAGAACATATCCACCCATCAAAAAACCCATCACCATAACAAAAAATAATAAAACCACCATCAACGTAGAAGAATCATACAACGACACTACAAGAAAAACACCCTATTGTGACTAATATTTTTAGTGAGGACAAAAGGTCCTCACCATAACTCACTAAAAGACAAAATTATGTGATTTCTTTGACTATCATATTTGACTTCGCATATTGTGAGGACATGTTCTCCAAATAGATAATTTAGTTTTGATTTTTGATTTTTCTTTTTAAATCGAAATTAAAATATTTCAAGTTATTGACTTTTTTTTTTACCCAAAATTTAGGGAGGACATGTTCTTGCTATATGATATTTTAATTGAGATTTTTAGTTTTTCTTTCCGCATCAAAATTTTTAACATTTAAATTTGTTAATTTATTTTTTCAGCCAATGTTTGGAAAGGACATGTTCTCACCGTAAGTGTTTTATATTTCTGTTAAAAATAATTCAAATTACCATTAAAAATAAAAAATTTCGAGTTTATTGTAGGGAGGACATGTCCTCACTCAATGATATTTTAATTTAGATTTTTGTTTTTATTCTTACATACCAAAACTAAAACATTTTAAGATATTGACTTTTCTTTTTGACCGAAGGTTTGGAGATGATATGTCCTCACCATAGTGTTTTCATATTTTCAATCAAATTATCACCAAATTTAAAAAAAATCGGGCCTGTTTTTGGTGAGGACATGTAGACACTATATGATATTTTAAGTTAAATTTTTTGTTATTATTTTCACACAAAAATTAAAACACTTCAATTGTTTTATTTTTTATTTGACCTAAGGTTTCGAGGGGAGACATCCACACTATAAAACTTTCACATTTCCATCAAAACTAAATCAAATTCCTTCAAAAAATTTAAAAAATCTTGGGTCTATTTTTAGTGAGAACATGTACTCACTTTATGATTTTAAAATTTTAATTTCAATCCCAAAAACTTCCCACCATAGAATTTCTTAATTATTAATTTGGGTTAATTGTATAAAATAACAATTTATTATCAATTTTTTTCTTTAGCAATATATATCTTATTCATTACAATTTATAATTGACTCTATACACCTTTTAATATACATTTTTGCGATCTTTAACTTGAAACCTTTTAAATAATTATGTAAGACTGATTTTATTGTTATATTTTGCAATTTAAATGTTGACATGAAATTTTAAACAAAATAAACAAAGAAAAAAATAAATGGATCTAAAGAACAATTAGGTCATTCATTCTTCACCCACCATAATTTAGTACTTCCCCACCCACCGTAATTTATTATTTCCTCAACCGCCGCCAGTCTCCGTAAAAGGCTCACAACCATCGAATGAGGGTGGCGATTCACAATCGAGTTCCCCTTTTGTCCTCTTCCATGAAGGCAACAAAATGCTCTTTGCAAACATCATCAAGTTCATTCTCGTCAGACTAGGGTTCCAGGACTTGAAGACAAAGATGTATGTATCTTTAGAGTTAGATTTATTGATATTCTTTTTTTGTTTAGTGAAAACACATGGGCGGTTATCTCTCGTGCTTTTTGTTGTACCGGAGCGAAGGAAAAGGCAAATGTGGCGGGGTAGGGATTTTAGTTTTATTATTTTTTGTCGGCGGAATTCTTTTCGACATATGGGAGATTTGGGATTGTTTGTGTTTCGTGTTCTCATAATCGAGTTAGAAAGTTACAGATTATGCAGACAAATGTTGGTTACAACTGATGCTTTTGTTCCTCCTCCGCTGCAAGATGGGAAATCCATCAGGTATCGAGTTCTAGATCTGGCTCCTTCGTCAAGTATCCATACCAATGTTTTCATCAACTTTATTAAATCTCTTCTGGAAATCCATGGTGTATCAGATCTGACTTCACTTAAATTTATAGATTTAGTTTCGTTTTTTCTTATAGCATCATCAAATCGATTTAGGGTTTAGATTTACAATTTGGTACAGATGTTTAATTGCGTTCTTAGATGAGAAATCATTATTTTTTTTGTACAGTTTTAATAATTTTGAGTTTTATGTGAGTTTTCCTCATGTTTATAATGTTCATAGTGATAGCAATGTTTGAGAAAGATATTGCAGTAGTGGAAGAGGTGGCTTTTGTGTGTTTTCATGATCTTCAATTTTAGGTTTTTATAGATTTAATTTAGGTATTGATTTTCTATCTACTAGTTTATTATCTATGTACTACACGAAATAGTTGAATAACTAATTTTTTTAAACTTTATATAAATATTAAAATTTGTTATATAAACAACAAATAAAACAGCAATATTGCTAAAGAGATTATTTCGAATATATATAATAGGTAACTAAATATAAAATACATAACTAAAAAATAAATAAATAACAAAGAAAGAAAAACAAAAGTTAGAACTTTGAATAAGAAGCTAATGAAAGAATTAAGTTGTAGACTCAAATTTAAAACAAGTATCCAATATAATAGGCGGACGCCGGACGGTTACTGATATTGGTAGACTTGTTCTTTTTTGCTAAAATCATAAGAAAAATATACATAGGATACAGGAAACAGTAAAGTCTAAAATATATTGTCATAATTATAAAAAAATAAAGGGCAAATTACCAAGAAAAGATAATATAAAATTCAAAAATTACAAATAAATGTAATGTAAAATTTTTTAAGCCAAAAAAGATAATATAAAATTTAAATTTGACAAAAAAGGATATTGATGACAAATTAAGAAGGTAAATTTCGAATTTTATGCTCTCCTTTTTGGTAAGAAAATAATATTTGATTTTCTTTCTTGGCATAAAAAATGGGATGCAATTAGTAACCCCTTTTGTTTTCATTCTTGTTGATTTTAACCGACTTAGTATTTGACTCGGTAAATATATATATAATTTATTAGCTCTTGGTGTTGTCAATGTTTTGATAATTAATCGTTGTGAACACAGTTATGACGATTGATAAGAGTTGGACTTTATTACACAAAAATTCCATTGAATTTTGGAATGGTCTCCAGACATTTCTCTTAAGATGTAATGACCACTTGAACTTTGAAGGTAAATGTCGTTGCCCATGCCGTAGATGTAATAACGTTGAGTTCGGTACAATTGAGTCACTTGAACGTCACATACATTCAAACGGGTTTACCAAGGCTTATAGGACATGGATTTATCAGACCAAAAGACCTATCGACCGGTTGGTTCTTTAGCAAAAGATTTTAAAAGCTTGCTCGGGGTTACTTTGAGGAAGCACATTCCGTTTACTTTTGAATCTTGGGAGAAAGTCCCTTTGGAGTACAAGACTGCCATTTGGCCCCAAATTGAGGTTGAATTTTTTTAATATATTGAAACTGTAAAAAATATACTACATTGCTTAACTATTTCTTATAATGTGCAGACATATTTCGATATGAGACCTCATCTAGATGGTAGCCCGACAATGGCTACAAATGTCGTGAACGGGGTTTCAACGCTTTGTGCAAAGCTTTATTCGAGCAGCAAAAATAAATTCAAGGAACGTCATTTCACGAAAAAAGGGGGCCACGATTGTGTAGAAGCACTCCGCCAACAACCACCACCCGACATGACTCTTCAAAGTTGGAATGAACTTGTTGATTATTACATGAAGGAAGACAATATTCATAGAGCACATGTGAATTCTGTTAATCGAGCTATGCAACCATACCCGAGTTACCATGGTAGCAAGGCGTATGTTGAGACACGATATGAACGGGTAATTCGTTTTATTTCTATATCAACCTGTTATGTATATACTAAAACCCATTTATTACTTATTTATTAAGCGACCAATTTTGATGTGTTATTCAACCTATTTAGTATATATATTCAATTTATTTTATGTGTTTTCAGCGTCAAATTGATGGTGTATATCCAAGCCTGATTGAAACATTTCGTACAAATCATACGAAAAATGGGACATTTGTTGCTGGTAGTGTTTCTCATCAGCAATATGTAAGTATTTTTTTTACTTAATGTATGAAACTAAATAAAACATACTGATATTGATTATTTGTTTTGTAACTATATAGGAAAGGATGGTAGCATTGAAAAGTGCTCAAACTGATGTTCCCAACCCATTGACTGAAGAGAAAATCATCGAACAAGTGTTGGGTACACGTCGCGGGCACAATCGGGGACGAGGGCAAATTGTTCGTCGTGCCAATTCTTCATCAAATGTCTTACTTGAACGATCTAAGTCCGCTGGGGAAACTTCTTACACCCAAGCCGAGGTTGATGCATTGTTGGCGAAACAAGCTTCAGAATCTTCAATTAGACATTCGAAAGTGGAAGCTAAATTGGAGGGCCTTCTACAAGGTTTGAAAGCCAATAATATCGAAATTGAGTTTTCGGATGAAGATGATGAAGATCATGGTGAAGATGTTGGGTAAATGATATTGTTTTGATACTCGTTTTATTAGTATGGAACGATTTTGGGTAAATGATATTGTTTTGATGTTGGTTGAATGATATTGTTTTGATGTTGGGTAAATGATATTGTTTTGATACTTGTCTTATCGTGGTAATGTTATATTAGATGATATTGTTTTATGGTGGTAATGTTATGTTAAATGATCCTGGTGTTTGGATTTTAGAAAGTGTATAAAACAGGTATTAATAACCCAGAAAATGGGTGGAAAACAGCAAAAACAGCAATTTGCTGGCAAAAAAATGTTGGGCTGGCGTGAGGACATGTCCTCACTATGAATAATATGTTTTCACAATAGATAATTATATTAATTGCAATATAAATACTTACAGTTAAGACATGTCCTCACCATAACTGATTTTATTAATTAAAATATAAATAGTTAAAGTAAGGACGTGTCCTCACGGTAGCTTATTTTATTAATCAGAATATAATTACCTCAGGTAAGGATATGTCCCCACCATAGTTAATTATATTAATTAAAATATAATCATTTATAGTAAGGACATTTCATCACTACATTTAATTATATACTGATTAATGTAATACCCAATAGTGAGGATATATCCTCACTATACCTAATATTAATTTCTTTTTCATTTATTTTGTATTAGTTTACCGTCCTCATTATAGCCCACTTTTGTCCTCACCATAGATATATAGGGACGGTGCTTTAGTGGGGAAACTAGAGTGAGGACATGTCCTCACTGTAGAGATTTGGTGAGGACATTTTGACTTATGGGGAGGACTTTTGTCCTCACTATATCCAAATTTTCTTGTAGTGCGAGGATCAACAATCTCCATCAAATATAAAAATACAACGACCACCAAGGTTGACAAACAAATTACAAGAATGGAAGCAGTCATCAAACAAATTCAGCATCAACTAAAGCAGAAAAAAGAACAAATCCAAGCACTCGACAAGCAAAAAGAGGCTCTTCTCAAGGAGGAAAGCGATCTAATGAAGTCCCTTGAAATAATAGCAGCAATTACATCAATCCCGATCGAAGAAGATACCAAAACAAAAGTATCAACATCTGAAGCACCAACACAATAATAATAATAATTATTATTATTATTATTATCATCATCATTATAAAAATTATTATTATTATTTATTGATTTAACTTTTAAAATATTAATTTATTTGTTTATTAAGTTTTCTATATTTTCATATATTATTTAATTTAAATTACAAACTTATTAATTTTTTTATTATAAACAATAGTATCAAATTAGAATGCATTTCGTTTTATAGTTTTTTTGAATAAAAAAATACAAGTATTTTATGTTGTAGTTTTCCAAACCAAAAAAATTTGAATCTTAAGCTTTTATTTCGTTTTACAAACGAAAAAAAATTACTAACCATTCATGTTTATTTTTATTTTCATTTCCTAAACGTAAAAAGCTACGAAAACCAATCTGTTTTTTTATTTTTTCTGCACCAAAAGATTCAACATATTCCAATTTTATGTTTTGGAAACCAAAAGTAAATACAAACAATCCTGTTATTAGTTTTTGCAAACGAAAAAACTACAAATAATTCTGATTTTCAGTTTTTCCAAACAAAAAAATCTTTTTTTTTCTAGTTTTTCGAACCAAACCATTACCTTTTATTTTTTTGTCCGAACGAAAAGCTACAAACCATTACGTTTTAAAGATTTTTAAAAAAATGAAATAGTGTGTAGCCTTTTTGTTCGGAAAAACAAAAAAAAATGAAATGGTTTGTAGTTTTTACGATTGGAAAAAGTTAAAAACGTAACGATTAGAATAACATAAAAACCGAACAAAAAATAGACTATTTCATGTTTTGAAAAATTGTATTTTGTACATTTGGAAAAAGCTAAAAAATCAAAATGGGTCTATTTTTTTGTTTGATTTTTATGTTATTCTAATCATTACGTTTTAAACTTTTTTCAATAGTAAAAAACTAAAAACCATTCCATTTTTTTAGTTTTTCCAAACAAAAAGGCTACACACTATTTCATTTTTTTAAACAGTTTTAAAGCGTAATGCTTCGTAGTTTTTCGTTCAGAGAAAGAAAATAAAAGGTAATGGTTTGGTTGAAAAACTAGAGAAAAATAAATTGATTTTTGTTTGTAAAAACTGATAATTAGAATTATCGTGGTTTTTTCGTTTACAAAAACTAATTACAAAATTGTTTGTATTTATTTTCATTTTCCAAAAAAAAATTGGAATGGGTTGAATTTTTTGGTGCAAAAAAAATAAAATAAAAAACGAATTGGTCTTCGTAGCTTTTTACGTTTTAAAGTGAAAAAACTTAAAACATGCATGGATAGTAACTTCTTTTCGTTTTAAAAAACAAATAAAAGCTTAAGGTTCAAAATTTTTTGGTTTGGAAACTACAATATAAAATGTTTGTATTTTTCATTAAAAAAGCTAAAAAGGGAAATGGATTCTAATTTGATACAATTGTTTATAATAAAAAGAAATAATTAAGTTTGTAATTTAAATTATAAAATATATTAAAATATAGGAAACTCAATAAACAAAAAAATTAATACGTAAAAAGCTAAAATAATAATAATAATAATAATAATAATAATAATAATAAATAATAATAATAATAGTTATAATAATAATAATAATAGTAATAATAATAATATAATAATAAAAAAGTTAAATAAAAAATTTACTTGAGGTACCAAAACTAAAATGAAATACAAATTTGAGGGACCAAAATGTTATCAAAGAAAAGGGTAAAATGGTCATTATAAAAGATTCAACCATTTGTTTGTTAAAATTAACGGCAGAGTGACCATTTTTGCATTTAAACAGTGAAAGGACTGTTTATGCAAAATTGAAACTACAGGGACCGTATCTAAAGTTTTATGCAAACCATAGGGACCATTTATGTAATTTACTCTAATAATAATAATAAATATTAAATAAATTAATGAAATAAAATGGAGAAAATATAGCTTTCAATTGGCTGGAAAAATATATTTCACTCTGGAAGTGGACACCCTATCATACTACAAATTATTTTTTAGCATTAAATTTAGGGTAAATTACAAATTTCGTCCATGTGGTTATAGGGAAATTATGGATTCGGTCCTTCTATAGAAGAAATTACAAATATAGTATTCATGGTTAACTTTTTGTTACGGTTATAGTCCTTTGACCGGTTATTTTTTTTAAAATGACCATTTTGCCCTTGAAAATATTATAAAATTAGGTAATAAACTTTATTTTTATTAATTCCTAAAATATTTATTAATTCCTAAAGACTCAGCAGTGGATCCAACGAGAATGCAACCAAATGAAGCAGCCATACCGCCTTCGCCACCGCCAAAAACTCCCCGTAAAACCTACTCCTTGGATGGCTCCCGGCCAAAACCTGTCGTCGCTGTTCTAAATCTCCGAATAGCGATTCCTCCATCTTTGGATGTACAATTGAAAGGTACTTCTTCGAGCAGAAATTTCCAAATTGGCATGTTGGAAGGATCCCCAGGAGCTCCATTGGATCCATTGATTTCATGTCGGAGTACTGCGTGAAGCATTCTGATCGGAATTGATTAGGGTTTAGCAGAGACGATATGTTTCCTTCCATGTAGAATGTTTCATGGTCGAATCCTTGGAAGAATTTTCGGTTTACATATGATTCGAGTGAGTATTTCGCGTGATGTGGTCCGACAATAGTGTCTGTTACAGTGGTGCTGGTGCTGGTGGAGGTGGCGGTGATGGTGATGGATTTGACGGTGGCGGTGATGTCCCAACGTGCCGCTTTCATGAGTGACAGAAGTAATGACGCGAAGGACCTCGAACATTCTTTCACGGAATTCATGCATGATTCGAATAGCTCCGGCAACGCCATCGCTGCCGACGAAACCTTACCGATTGACGGACCTGGGAATTGGCTACTGCAGCTGACTCGTCTTCTTGATTGATGAGGATGAGACCTACTCTTCCTCCCACCGCTTCCGCCACCTCCGACGTTGACGGTGGTGGCCGTTTTTAGTTTCTCTGTTAAGTTTAACATCACACAAATTGGGGGTTCAGATCTCAAGAAGCAGGAACCTTCCCCCTGATGATAACAATGCAACAAACAAATATGATAATGATTTGATAACTTTTGAAACAGATCCAAGGCAAGATGTTTGTTCTTCTTTAGGAATTAATAAATATTTTAGGAATTAATAAAAATAAAGTTTATTACTTAATTTTATAATATTTTCAAGGGCAAAATGGTCATTTAAGAAAAATAACCGGTCAAAGGACTATAACCGTAACAAAAAGTTAACCATGAATACTATATTTGTAATTTCTTCTATAGAAGGACCGAATCCATAATTTTTCTATAACCACATGGACGAAATTTGTAATTTACCCTTAAATTTATAAATCCAATAATGTTTTTGTTTTAATAGGGATAACTTTATTTAATAAAGGAAAATATCGTCAGACCATATGATATAAACTAAAAAGTAAATGAACTTTAAAAAGGTTCGTTTTCAAAGTTTATAACTATTAAAATATTGAAAGATGATGATCAATAATATTTAAAAACTAGTTTGTTTTTTGAATTTAAATTGTCACTGCTACAAATATATTAACATTTGTTACTGCTCAATTTTCCATTTAATCATAGGCATTCCACATTTCGACGCACGCAGAACACACACACGAAAACACACATGCCGTAACTTTGTCGTGCTGATTAGTGGTGCTGATGCTGATCAACTTTGTGTAAAAGATTCCTACTAATGTTGTTAAGCTTCAGTATAACGTCACCAAAGTCCTACTGATACGAAGAACAATTGTTAAGCTTCAGCATAACGTCACCAAAGTCCTACTGATACGAAGAACAAATTCGATATTTTGAGGTAGGTTAATGTAGAAAAGTCCTACGGCGCTGTTAAGCTACGGCTATTGATGTTGTTAAGCTTTTGTTGCTGATGCTGGTCAACTTTGGTTTTAATCACTTAGTTGTTTTCACTAATTGCTAAAACCATTTTTAGCGATGGTTATGACCTCTTTTAATGCCGATTTATAGGCCCTTTTTAACTTTAAGGAGCTATTTGGTAGAGAGATTTGAGGGGAGAAAATTGTGATTTCTCTTGTTTGGGAGAAATGCTCTTATATTGGCGGAGAATTGAATTTTCCGGGAATTGTTTGAAGGCTAAATAAGAAGAAATGCAATTCTCTCCATTTGGTTGAGAAATGGTGAGAATTGACTGTCTTGTGTCTCTACTCCACCTGAGCCACCATTTCTCCTTTTTATTTCTCTGTTGATACCAAACAAGATACAAAATTTCAATTTTCCACCCAAATCCATTTCTCCCCCATTCCCATTTCCATTTCCATTTCTCATTATTTCTTTTCTCTGTACCAAACGCGCACCCGTTATGGTAAAATTTGTATATAAAGAAATGATTGGTTTCATTTGAAGATATAAAACATACCAATTCCAACACAACCAAGTTCATATATGTTTCACTCTCATTTTATCTCGAATTGCATTTCAAGCAACCCTAGGCTGTTTTTTGTAAAGTTGAAATACTAATTACGAAAAGTGATTGGATACGATTCGAGAATTATCCGTGCATTATTTATTAATACAGCAGAATAAAAACTTGAATTTCATGATCTTTCTTGACAAAAAAACATTTTATTAACCTTTATTGACCTAAAAAATTGACTTTTACGTTCTTTCTTAGCAAAAATAGAATTTCATAATCCTTTCTCAGCCAAAAAGATTCACGATACTTTTATTGTCAAAGTTAGTATTTTATGTTACCTATATTGGTAATGTTCTTATTTTATAATAAAGATACTTTCGTATGAAATTATAAGCTATAAAGTTTTCACCCCTTTAAAGAAGAAATACAATTTAATTTTGTTAAATTAAGACCCCTTCAAAGTTAATCTTGGTAACACATGAATTTAAGGCTTAACTAAAGAACAAAAGAACCTCAGAGTGCTGCCTGTATATACTCATCGATACGGCTTTGAATCCTGTTTGTTGCCTTGATGGAGTTGCGATCTGGGTTTGGCGAATTCAACGAATATAACCCTGCCGTCAAGAAACTACCATGGAAAAAACAAACGAAACGAAAAGGAAGTTCAGAAATGCACAAAATCTTGCAAAGGTTTAAAACTGGAAGAGAATTGTATATATGTTATAATAAAAAAAAGGGAAAATGACCAAGAAAGGTAATATAAAATACAAAATTTGACAATAAAGGTATTGTAAAATCTTTTTGCCAAGAAAGGTGATATAAAATTCTATTTTGGCCGTGAAAGAACATGAAATTTAAATTTTAGGCCAATAAAGATAATCAAATATTATTCTCTTACCAAAAAAGGGAGCATAAACTTAAAAATTTATCTTCTTAATTTGTCATCAATACCCTTTTTTGTCAAATTTAAATTTTATGTTATCTTTCTTGGCCTAAAAAATTTTACATTACCTTTATTGCCAATTTTTGAATTTTATATTACCTTTCTTGGTAATTTGCCCTAAAAAAAACAAATACTAACTATAAAAATGAGGAGCAATTCTACTCTATAATTCTAAATTTCCTGATTCAATACTCATTAAGTCGAGAACTCGAGATTAATCTTTCAGGTGGTAGTATATTGATCCACAAACCACACATTTAATTGAAAAAAGATATAATTCTCAACACCTAAAATATACTAAACACAGATATGGGTGTTCACTGAAATTATCCCTTTCGGATTCAGATATCAAAATTCCAAAATTTTGGATAGTCAAATATCCAAAACTCTAAAAACATGTATATCTTTTCCTTTAATCTTTTTGCCTTTGACTATTCGGTTTAACTTTGAAGTTTAGTTTTGAGTTTAACTAGATTTTATATACTTATTACTATAATATATGTATTTCAGTTTTTTAGTCGTTTTGAGTAAAAGGAACTTCGGATATATTTCATTTGTAATGTATTTCTTTTAGATGTCTTTATTTTTACTTTGGAAATTCAGATGTTCAGATACCTTGATATCCAAAATTACGCATTCGGATAGTGAAAAGCCACTATCTGAGATTTTGGATATCTGAAATCACTAATTTGAACAACCCTTAACACCTAATATTGGAATTCAAATACTGCAACTTTTGGGAAACAAAAAATCAAAATATATATTTTGAAATGTTAAACTTATAACTAACCTTCCCATGCATACCCTCAATGGCCTTTTCAGACTCCTCCTTTGTTGCATACCGAAGGAAAGCAAATCCTCTTGGTCTATTAGCGATCTTATCCATCACCAGATTTACTGAAACGTCATACATTATTATTATAATTATTCTCATCTATAGAAAAGGCATCTCATAACAAAATAATGGTAGCGGATTGCAAAGAAGATAATTGGCACCATTATATATACCTTCAACGAGCTGGCCAAACGACTGGAAAGCATTTCGCAAGCTCTCCTCTGTCGTTCGAAAAGAGAGTCCTGTCATTCAAATCTATATCAATCAGTTTATTATTGATCACTGATGACAAATAGAAAGATAAGAACAAGTCTTTCTGTATACAACTAATCTTACTCGATATTCAAATCTATATCCACTTTTCCCTTTAAATCAACTATCATTACATCAATTCCCGAAAAAAACTGTTCAATCGAATATTCATAATCTGAGGAGTAAACTGGAGGAAGCAATTCAAAAACTTTTGAATACGGAAAATAGATAAATAGAGCCATAGAAAGCGAGTTTACCACTGACGTAAAGCTTCGTGGAGGAAGTGAAAGTAGTAGTAGACTTCTGTGGCTGTGAAGGAGGAACGCAGGCGACAATTTGAAGACAATTTTGGTGTTTAGATGATGTAATTGAAACAGTTGAAGAGAATTCATGCGATAGATGACTGAGATTCACTGGTGTACAACATAAGAAAGGAGATAATCGCCATTGTTGTCTGGTTCTCTCGAAGTTATCGCTTTTCCTAGAAGTATCATTCCTTCTGATCAGAGATAGCGACGGCGATGGTGATGATGAAGAGAAAATCCTCATTGTTGCCGCCATATATTTGGCCACCGGAAGAAAAAGGATATGCCGGAGACGCTCCTGGAAATGGGAATGTAGATTGCAGATGTAATAACCGTAAAAATTTAAAACACTTCATATTTAAAAACACGCAACTAATCTAAAATCTAATAATAAACCTAATAAGTTATCAGTGATCATAGCGGTACGACTTTTACTTTTTTTGCGATTTCGGGGACGAAATCATTTTAAGTGGTGAGTGTTAAAATAACCCGAATTTTTAAATAACAGTATTAATAAAAAAAAGTACTAATGACAATAATATCTTAATAACATTTATTGGATACCAATCTATTACTATATTATAAAGCAGCTAAAACGGTTATTTTCAGATTTTCAACACCTCCATTTACAATCTGCCACATGTTCCCTCTCCTCATTTCACTCCCCACGTTCCCTGACTACTCCTACGTTCGTTTCAGTTTCCATGGCTGCTACTTTGATTGGCATTGTGATTGCACAGAAGGAAAAACCTACTTTCATCCCTTCTTCTCAGATTTCCAATTATTCTCAGATTTCCAATTACAATGCTTTCTTACGCGGTTTCTCCTACAATTCCGATGAAGCGCTCCTGTTCGACGTGCGCTTTCTACCTCCGATGAAGCAACCATTGATCCTCTTCTAGGTTATCAATTTCTGCAATTCAACTTTGGTTTCAACGAATAGCTGTGTTAGGCCTATCATAAGGGCCTACAGAAAGGTGTAAGAGGTATTGAACTGGATCTCTGGCCGAACCAGACAAAAACTGATATAAAAGTTTGTCATGGAAGGTATGGATTTGATTTCGTTAACGGCAACGATTTTTTATTTGGTTCATGAGCGATTGCTGTTTTAGTGTTTCAGAATTATGTTGAGTTTTTTCTTGTGATTTTGTCTTTTTCTTTCTGCAAAGGACTCTGACTTCCTCTGTTAAACTGAGGAAATGTCTGAAAGTTATCAAGGATTATGCATTCCAGGCTTCTGAGTTTCCAGTTATTATTACATTTGAAGATCATCTCAACAAAAAAACTCCCGGAAAAGTGGCGCTTGTATGTGAATTCATTCTGTTTATGTCTTTTGATGATAGGTTAACCGAATAACCGATGTTTCATCTTCGTAAACGGTATCTATTTTCCATCTTAATACTGATTTTATAGTCTTCAATGTACTCATTGGTTTTTTTTGTCAGCGATACTTTTACAAAGCAGTACGTGTCATCACTCCATCAGATCAATTGCAGTCGTGTATTTTCTTTAATTGCAAGATACAGGTAAATTTCGATCTAAATTTGGTGTGTTGAACATGATTTTTTCAATCTATTAGGTTTTGATTATACATTGTTAATTGCAACAAAAACTTAGAAGCGATAGACTTCTTCCATCCTTTCAAGTTTTATCGGTTCTTATTTAACCACGTTGGACACCAAACTAATTGGTATATCTATGACAGTTCCTAGACAAAAGGATACGACTAATGATTTGATTTTATATTCATAAAACTCAAATGCATTGCTAAGTTAGGATGCCTAAACTATAATAATATTTCTTTAGTTTTGATTTCAAACTGGTTGCTTGTTAGATCATTTACTAACAAGATCATGTATGAATATATGGCATTTGTTTCCAGGTAACATTCAAGGTGATTAGCTGTTTATTATTATTGTTGTTTGGCAAGGGCAAGTAATTGCAGTATGTAGTGGGCTTGTGGCGACTACTTAGGTGCAGTGACAACATTTAGCTGTTGAGAGAGAGAGATATATAAGTTTTGTATGTCTTTCCATCGCGAAAGGTTAGCATTGTTTCTCTTCTGGTATTAAACTACGTGTCGTGGGGCACAATATGCTTGGACAATTTATATAAATAACAAAAATTGATTGTAACATGCTTGGATAACTTAGTGAATAGACATTGTCATTTGCATTATGATCGTTTTTAATTAATATTCTAAATTGACCTATATGCTTTTGACTTTGAATTTGTATGCCTGAAATGTTCCTTTTCATTGATGTTGATTATGATGCAATGGTGCTTTTTTGTTGTCCATGTGTTAGTGACTCACATTACAATAAACAAGACCAAAAACATACACAGTGCAATGTCCACGAAGGCCATTCATTAGGTAATTTGTATACACTTACAAATCTATTACTATGTTATAATCAGTCTAACTTAAAGTACATATAAGGAATTAGACAAGAAAAGTGTAACAAGAACCAGGGGGTGTGATATAAGTTGCATTCTTAATCTTGTTGAAACCTTGATCAACCATGTTAAGATGACCAGCATAATTCACTTTTGGAAAACAAATATGAGCAGCTTGAGTAATTGTATGTTAGAATAGTTGGGATAAATTGAAATGTTATTCAGCTATTGCTCACACACCCGTTTGATCCAAAATTTTTACTTGATTCAAAACGCTAATGGGATAAATTACCATTCGGAGGAATGACAATATACGAATAATTTTACTCTATTCAAAAATTTGCCTCTCTTGACATGCTTCCTGTCAGATTTATTATATAACTTGCTTCTTCCTTGTCAATAATTCATTGTCAATAAATTTAAGTCCTAAGATTCTAGATTGGCCGTCATGAACCCCCACCTCTGTGGTTCAGAGAATTAAGACATTTTGAAAGTTGCAGGTCATGAAACCAAAGAGATCTTCAATGTCGTCCCCATATGTTTTGCCAGGCATTTGGATTTTAATTTTTGATTTTTGTATAAACTCAAAAACAGATTTGCATACCTTGTTGGCCCTACACTTATATTTCTTAATCAAGTTTGTTACTTTACTATGTTTTTCTTGAATCTATTTGTATAAATTTTATGGTTATTTGTTGTGTTGTTTGTAACGTTGTATAATATATTATTTGACAAGATACGTAAGAATTAATATTTACGAACCTCACACAATAATATTGCTTACTTACATGTTATCCAATATACATCCAAATTAACTAATTTATAGCATGATTGATGAGTTTAATAAACGATAAATTAACATTTGGGATATTATGTTATCTATTGGGAGCAACTAAGTTATGGATATGGTTATGGGAAAACACAAGTATGCGCGTGATTGTTTGGTTGACTTACGGATTTGAAAAAACTTGAATCCTTATTTAGTTATTTTATCTAAATTGTTTATAATTTTCTCTACGTATATTCATCACAAATCTGAAATATTGGCCACATAATTATTTGGTTATTTTTATCTTTTTTCTCCATCATTCAAGAATATACATTTTACATGTTTTTAATAAAATATTGGTTTCTTATTCACCTCTAATGAATTAATTTAATTTCTTTGCTTTTGTATGATATAATTGCATGCACTTAAGCTGAATTATCTATCCTTTTATTGATCTTAGTAGCATCTGTTTTCAGGTTATCACGTCTGTGGTGGTTATGATGTGCTAGGAGGTTATATGGAGACTGGAGTGAATTGCATGACCTTAATGGTATGAATAAGTTTTTATAGGTCTGGAGACTCTCTTCTCTTCATCACCGGTATATAATCAATATATTGCATTTCCTTAATTGTGGCTATATACCTTGGCTGGTGGAACTACCCACCAACAGTCTGGTTGGTTCCTACATATGACCTTTTGCACTTTGATCAGCCAAGAAATAGTATGTGATTTCTATTAACTCCGGCTTTATGCAATTTGTGGCTTTGCATTTTACATATGGATTTTGCTTTTGATTGATTGATGTTAAATGATTTTTAGAGAATTTGATTTGTTTAAATTTTACTTCATAAGAGTTTTGTATTGTAATTCTGATTGTATTAACTTAATTTACTAGAAGTTGATTAAAGAAATCTCTAAATTGTCATAAATACAATAGTCTATCCATGAAGTAATAATAAAGAAACTCATTGCCAGTATCCCCATACCATGTACAGAAATAAGTCCTTTTACACAGAAAGCTGATATCCAATTTGGTTAATCATACATGATGCAAGTTTAATCAATCATCAATTTATGTTTTATGTTTTCCCTTTTGGTTTCCATTTCTAATAATAATATGTTTTGACCCTGTATATAGACATTGTTCAGTGGTTGTGATTTTCTAGGTTTTGTTAGTTGCTTTGTTCACTTTCAAGTGCTCAAAGTTATTATACATGCAATACATTTCCAGTCCTACTAAAATGCCCATTTGGATCCATTTATTGTTCTTATTTAATAGATTATAGATAAACATTGTTGTTTCGTATCTTTATGATTACAGATAGTGTATGTATGTAGATAGATGTCCAGTGTGAGCAGAAACAATCCAAAGATGAGTTGACAATTATAATAATTAAGTTGGTACTTCAATATCCTTATTATGTGTGGAAAGTGTTACATGTAACACACGCTATCCTCAAGTAATTCTTAACTTTAAATGTCGTTAAAATATGTATATAAAGTTGGCTTTTAAAAGTCAAATAATGAATAAATGAAATTTTAATGTACTGAATCAATAAATAGCAATGAATGATGAAATGTTTATATAACTTTGATGTTTTTAAAGGATTTTGGATGCGTTGCAAAAAGAATCATTGAAAATTGACATCAAATTAAAGTTCATTGCTATTTTAAACAAACTTTTGATACTTTAATGTCCAAAAGTATGAAATATCAATGAATTATGAAATGTGTTTATCTATTTGGTCTTTTCTAAGTATTTTAGACTTGTTACAAAAAGTCTCGCCAAAATTGGGCGTCCAAAGAAAGTTTATTGCTATTTTATGCAAAGAATAACATTATAACGAGTGAAAATACAAATTTACAGTGGAAGTGTAATATTATTATAGGAATAGTATTTTTAGATGATTTTGAAGGTGTTGTGAAAATTTCGTCGAAGAATAACTCATTTTGAAAGTTTGTTGTCACTCATGCAATTTAAGCAAAGCTGATTGTTATTCTGGGCAGATTTTTTTCTGGAAAACTAAAAAGTTGAAGGTTTCTTGAGCTCAAGGAGTTATTTGGGTTAAATCTGAAAGTTTTAAGGGTTAAGTTGTTAAAAAGAGTAAAACTAAAGAATAATATTAGCATTTTTTTCATTTAAAAGAGTTAAAAACTCTATTTATGTAATTAAACTCTTATAGTTTTCCTAAACTTTGTGTAACCTACGTTCCTTCATCTCCATCTCAATCTTCAATTCAAGTTATTCTTGGCAAATTGAGGTTGAAATTATTGAATTAAAGATCATTTAAGAGTGTTTCTTAAGTCCATAAGGTAATTAGTCATGTTTTGGCTTAAAATTGAGTTTTGGTTCATATTATTGACTTGAGTTCATAAATTAAGTTGTTAATTTTGTTTGATTAAACTTCGTAGCAGAAAATATGACTGGAATTGAAGAAGTATTTGGTGTTTAAATGTGAATTTGAAACTCATTTAGAGTTGATGTATGATTTTTGTTTTTTTTTTGGTGCTTTTGGGACTTGTACCATGATTGTATATGCTTAAATTGATCATGGTATTGACATGCAAGTGTTCGTATGTACATAACAGTGTTGATTGGTTTTTGTTTTAAAGAGTTTTGGGGCTGATACTGATTTACAGCTGTTTGTATGGCATATACCGAAAAAACTCTAGCAATTTTCGAACAAAAGGACAGCACAAACATGTTGTTTTCAAAAAATCGTATAAAATCAACGACATCTCCGTTTTGAGTGTTCTTTATATCGTTGGAAAGGTAGAAGAGTGTACTTTGTTTTACTTTTACATTCCAGAAGTTGAAATGATTTAAATAAGGGTCAAAAAAGCCATTGATTACAGCTGGTCGGGCGAAAAAGCTGTCAATTTTCAGCTTTGAATTGTTTAAACTCGTGTGCTTATATAGATATTACACCTATTAAGTGCACATTCTGATGGACATTTTGGGACATAATTAAGACCTATTTGTGACCTTTTGACTTAGTTTGATCATTATTTCGGTTTGGTAATTTTCCACAAAGGGATTTGACTATGATTTGAAATGAGTTTAATATTGTATTCTATGGTGAGTGATAGATTAACTATATTTACAGTCATATATGAGTATTGAAGCGTGTTTCCATGCATTTAATGTATGATTTGTTCATATATCATTTGTGACATGTATCATTTTTTTAGAACACTCCAAATTTGTGCATTATATACGATTGTTCTATTGTCATCTAACTCATTGAATTCATCTTGAATTAAACATGAATTGAAATCGTTAGTCATGTGCACATTGAACTGATATATCTCACTGCCGTTTGTATGGTGAATGGTACACTAAGTGACGTTACAACGGGAGTATGAATGAACTTTATCAGTTAACATTTGATTTGTATTACGACTGTTCCATTTGACTTGAACCCACACAGTTATTTGCTCGTGTATATGATATGTAAATTGTTAATCTTGAAATAGGTAAGTATTTACTTACCCGTTGAGATTATTACATTTCAGGAAGGAAAGGTAAAAAAGTAGACGGGTCTTCGAGTAAAGTCTGATGTGAAGTGAAGTTTAGAGCTGGACTTGTGATATTTAGTTTTGAACATATGTTGTTTTGGTCGAGTTTAGTTAGGCTTTTGTATCTAATAGACATCCCGATGAATTTAAATATCATTTTGCTAATATTTTGATTATCATAGGTCGTTACTAATAGATTTAGTATATAAGTTGGAAAACTTTTGAAATGAATTGGAAAATTTTTTTTTAGTTAAATAATTTGGAGCCATTAATTATGTGAATCATAGAGTGTTTCATTACATACTAACATGTTCTATCTAATACCAACTACTACAATGTAAAGGGGAAGATGTTATTGATTTGGATATGCCTCGTGATTTTATATATTGCTTAACGTAATCGTTTGATTCTCTTCAATTCGCCTAACAATTATGTATATTATTATTACCAAGGTCGTATTCTCCCACATGATTTTTCCTTGTCCTAACCCACACACTATGTTCACCTGTGCTTCTTGCCATCGTTGTCGAGTAATCGCACACACTCCACCGCTACTTCCCACTTTGATAACAATAGCCCAGAAAAGTATTAGTTTTCTTTGCCGCTTTTTATTCATTGTCTCTTAGTCTCTCATATTTGTTTGTTACATCTCTTGCATCAGTATGTTGTATAAATTTGATTTTATGAAAATAGGGATATGCATGTTGATCCATGTAATAGTGATATATATAATATGGTTTCCGGATAATCATGTCTTACGCTTGATCGTATCCGATTACATTTGTAATGTATGTTGTCAATAAAGTTGTATCTCTATATGTTTCAGCAAACCAAGTGGTCTCCTAGGATGAGACAAATACAACATGCTAACCCAAAGAAACTATCGAAACTTACATCAATGAGAAATCAAATGAAACAATCTAAATCAGTATATTACATTCTATCTGCGAAAATCACTAGCCAAAATTTTGATATCATGGATTGATGCTTGTCGTGCAATTTAGGTTGCAGTTGTTGATAAGTTGGACGCGAAAATCCTAGGGCTTTATTTTCTACATGATAATTTTGTATGATCTTGATACTTGAAGAATAAGAGAAGGGTGCTGCATTTTGCTTGATGTAAGATAAAGATTACGTGTTAATTGTTGAATCTATTACAGTGCCCTTTGTTTCTTCCAAAGGGTTGCTGTAAATATGTTGGTGGTTGTGTATATGTGAGTTGTTTGTATTCAAAGTTGACCATCTTGGTTGTGTCTTTGTTGTGAGATCAACATGAAAATGACTTTGGTTTTTATCTCGGTTTGAGCATAGAAGCATCGTTTTGTTATCAAGCATTATAACTAGATTAAATTTTAAAGACCCATGCCCGTCGCCGCAACGCGCGGGTATCATTACCATTAATAATGTAACAACACATGTTTTATTAAATAAAACTAAAGAGACCCAAGTGATATTTTATATAACTCCATTTACATAAATCAGATAAATTAATTAAACTGGGCTTAACTAATAATAAACAGACTTTAGCTAAATAAGCCCAAACCCAAATATTAAATCTTTATAAACATGAAAACCCCAAACCCTAATTAAATTACATTCTCAGAAAGAAAGGAAACGCAGAAACCCTAATTGCCATTCAAGCCTCGTTCAAGAAATCAGTAGGGAAGCAAGCAACAATTCTCGTTTCTTCAAAGCAAGGTAATCTAAACTCATTATTTAAATTACGTATTGATTTTTAAAGGGTTTTATTTGGGAAATCAGAAAACAAACTAAATACAAAACACAAGATAAGTAAACAGAACCTGAAAAATAGGGTTTGAGAGGCGGTGGTGGTGGTTGATCGTGACCGGCGGCGCCGCACCAGGGGCGACCGCAATGGTCCTGGTCAGCGGCGGCCGTGAAAGAGGTGAGTGTGTGAGCCGAGAGACCGAGCGGTGGCGGTGATGGAGCTGTAGCGGCGGCGGGACTTGGGTTGTCCGCTGCCGTTGTGGTGTGCGAGAGCGAGAAAGAGAGTGAGCGAGGGACGAGGGAGATAGATTGCAGAGAGGAGTTGGGGGGTTGTGGTGCGCCGGTGAGAGGTGAGCAGCGGCGACGGTCGCCGGAGAAGACAGAGGCAGAGAGAGCAGAGGGTAGGAAGAGATGAGAGAAGGTGTGTGAGAAACTGAGAATGTGTGTACCGTGAGTTTAGGGGAGAAAAGAGGGAACCGGGTTTAACCCATTGACCCGACCCATAACCTAAATAATTAATAGGGAGAATTTCATATATACCCCTTCAAAATTTCATAATATCATATATACTCAACCCAAAATTTTATTATCATATATATCCCTCCTAAACATCATAATATCATATATACCCAATTTTAATTATTAACATCACATATATCCCTCTTAAACATTATTAATATCATATATACCCAATTTCATTAATTTAATTATTTTTAAAACATTTAAAACTCATAATTAATATTGTTTGTTAATTAATGACCATTATACCCTTACTCATTTCTTCTTTCAATAAAACTTCAAAATATTGTATTTATCCAACTTAAATTAAAATATCATATCACTTTTAATAATTTTATATAATTTATTTTTGTAAACTTTACCAAATAAATTCTTCAAACTAAAACAAATTAACATTAAATATAAACAAATTAACATAATACAACAATTGGAGTAACTAATTATAAAAAGATTCGAAAAAAAAATTAAAAATCTACCTGATGATGGTAAATTGAAACTAGAATGTGGAACGAAAGGGCTAGTCTGTGGACTAATTTGTAGAGCAATAATATTCTGGACATGAGAAACGAACACTTGCCGATGAGCAATAATTGTGGACTACTTTGTTAATTAAATATAAACAAATTAACATAATACGACTTTTTATTTTTTATTTTTAGTGTTAATTTTGTTTTAGTTTGAAGAATTTATTTAGTAAAGTTTATAAAAATAAATTATACAAAATTATTAAAAGGGATATGATATTTTAATAAAAGTTGGATAAATATGATATTTTGAAGTTTTATTGAAAGAAGAAATAAGTAAGGGTATAATGGTCATTAATTAACAAACAATATTAATTATGAGTTTTAAATGTTTTAAAAAGAATTAAATTAATGAATTTGGGTATATATGATATTAATAATGTTTAATAGGGATATATGTGATATTAATAATTAAAATTGGGTATATATGATATTATGATATTTAGGAAGGATATATATGATATTAAAATTTTAGGTTGGGTATATATGATATTATGAAGTTTTGAAAGGGTATATATGAAATTCCCTAATTAATAAACATATATATAATAATAAATAAATGTAATTTTGTTTTATATTTTAAACTAGTTCATAACTCACGTATTACATAATATTTCTAATTAAATTTATTTATATAAAATGTATATGAATAAAAATAAAAACATACAAAAATAATAATTGTGAATATTTTTTATTATTTACAGATTAAAAAATAGAGTATATTTATTTTTTTAAAATATTTAATTGTATTTATCTTTTATTTTTTATAAGTTGTAATTATCTTTTTGGTGAACGTAGAGGTGACATGTGACATGTGATGTTTTTCTTTATTATACATAATAATAATAATTTCCACAACTAATTCAAATTTTTATATTTGAATCTAATTATGATTATTATGGATAATGATGATAGATATTTATTTTAGATAAACATTAAACTTAAATGTTACAAAATCTAATTTATTACTAATTAATTAATGAAAAAAAATAAAGTCAAAATTTAATGCAATTAAGTTAAGGTGTTAAATTTAGAAAAAGATTTGAAAAAATAAAATTTTCTTGTATTGTAGAAGTGACATATGATATGAATTGTTTTGTTTTATTATAATACATAGGTTAATTAACCCATATTACATGGGTTGATTTAGAAAATACATATTTTTTTATATTTTAATAAATTATTATAAAATTTATATATAATTAAAATAAAAAAAATTGAAAGCTAGTTAAATTAAGGATAAAAAAATACTTAGTTGTTTGATATTAAATAAAAAAATATTATTATATTGTATTATTAAAAACAGATGATATGTGTTTGCAAAAAATGTTTCTTTTAATTTTTATTAACTTCAAATATGAAATATCAATGTAAGAAACAAAAAACTTCAATTATGTGAATGTGTATATATTTTGAAAATGATAAAATATAAAAATGGAATATCTGAAAATCAACAATCAAATTTTATCATATTCACAATTGAAGTTTTATCAATTAAATTTTAATTCTTGATAGCAAAATAATTAACAAAAATTTTTAACTTTATTTACTACACTTCTACATTTAAATCCAAATTTTCACATTTGAATTTAACTATGATCATTAAGGATAATAATGACACATATTTATTTTAGGTAAAAATTACTTTAATATTAATTCATTAATGAAATAATTAAAATCAAAATTTAATGTAATTAAGTTAAGGTAGTAAATTTGGAAAATTAATTTAAAAAATGGCATAAGTATAATTATTGATTTTAATTAATGGTATAAGAGACATTTCATAAATAATTATGAGTTGTTATTAATCTGGACCATTGATATCTTTCCATCCAATGGTCCAGAAACTCCAAGTGGTTTTCTTATTATATATAATATAGATTCGTTAATGAAATAATTAAAATCAAAATTTAATGTAATTAAGTTAAGGTAGTAAATTTGAAAAATGAATTTAAAAAAATGGCATAAGTATAATTATTCATTTTAATTAAGGGTATAAGAGACATTTCATAAATAATTATGAGTTGTCATTATTCTGGATCATTGATTTTTTTTCATGTAATGGTCCAGAAACTCCAAGTGGTTTTCTTATTATATATAGTATAGAAGTATAGATTCTTATAAAATCATTATTCCTATTAATTAATAATTGATTTAAATCTTTTTAATAAACCTAATATATAATTTTGGAACTCACTCTAAATAAATTAATTAACATGCAACAAATTAATTAGTGTTATTCACATTTATATTTTCGAATAATATCAATTAAATGTTATTACTAGTTATTAAATGATTAATTAAATGTCATACCCTAAAATAGAATAAATATATATAAACGACTTAATATTTAATCAAGGTTCACTTATAAGTTAATTTAAATATTCATTGAGATTAAAATAAATACACTACAATTATATGCGGTTGAATATCGACTAAAGTATAGAGAAATTATATGATTAATTATTGGAACACCGTTTCGATTAATAATGAATAATAAAACATTTTAAGTTGAACCAATAATAATTGTAAACCGAACTTAATAATTGGTAAGTATAAAAGTATGTATTAATATAGTGAGATTGGGTAACTAGAAGAGCAACCTAGGTAAGTTCTAATTTAAGTTCGTTCTTATAGATTGAATCGATTCGTAGCGTATTCAGTCTGTCGTCGTGATTTTGCGGAGCTGCTATTAAGGTACGGATTCCGTACTTCTTTCAGTGTTACTCTTGAGTTGTTCGTTGTGTGAATTGCATGCTAATACTTGACAGTCGAATTTTTATATCTCGTGTCAGTTTCTTTTTCTAAAGCAAATATCGTTTTTAAACGATCGTAAAACATTTGTGAAAATCATAATTTGAAAATAGTCATTTTCCTTACGTATTGTGATTGTTGATATTGTTTTGTGAAATGTGGCCCTTTTTGTATTGAAATGATTATTTAATTTTGAGATGTTTATTCGAGCCTTTTGTTATGTTTGAACCCCAGACGGTAGATAGGAGATAGGATTACCGAGTGAACTACCTGTGGAGGTACCACAGGCATGCCATTGCGACACCAATGGCACGACATTTCCGTAACAGTGTGATCGGTTACGGCGTCTCCCTTTTGTTTGTGATGATTGATTGAGATTATGTTAGCTCGGGAAATGAGTTGTTGATTATTTCAGGGAGGCGTATGGATGCATCCTAGACTGTTATAAGTGTTGCGGAACTGTAGTGTAATGCCATACACTCCTTCCGGCTGGATGCACTGAGGTGGCGACACTCAGTGTAGTCTTGAGTGTGAGAGTGATTGTGAGATTGATTATGAGATTGATTATGAGATTGATATTAGGACGTTCGGTAAAAATAACCCAACCCTTTGTTACTTCAGCCATTATATTCTTTGTTTGATCTGGTGTGGAGGTGGATGTTTACTTTACAGAAAAACTATTTTCAAAACATTCCCTTTTAAAGAAACTTATTTTCAAAACATTCCTAAGTCTTTGAATTCTATGCATTGCACTTGTATTCGATCTCTGTACTGGGCGTTTGGCTCAAGCTGTGTTTTTTCTTCCGGCAGGTACTCAGGGTTGATAATGGGAAGCGTGCTGAGTGTGGACAGTTGAGGACCTAGTTTTATGTTGGATATTTTATTATCGTTAGTATTAGTGATCATGAACATTAGTTAATGTTTAATTTTATTTTTAATTTGATAGTTGAGATTAATTAGAATTTATGTTAAGCTTTGGCAGTTTAATAATGAATATAAGTCGCTTTTGGTTAGATGAGGTTGTTAGTCATAACATCGTCGGTCCACTCGGGATCGGGCTGTTACAGTAGAGGCCGACGACTACTTTTGGATCAGTTTTGAAAGAAGCTTTATTTACAGCTGCAAAAGTGTAAATTCAATAACAAAACCTTTTTTTTATTTAGGTTTTATTAGCATAAAAACCAACATGTTTTCACGTTTTGTACATTTTCATCGCTTCATGTTTTTTTTTTTCATAAAAGTCACTAAGACATCCTCATTTTTGAACACCATATGATAAACTCTGAGATCAATAAGCAACCCAATATTAAAATATGATTAAAGTTTAAAACAATAAAAGAGTTTTAGGTACATCAACACTAAAGCATGAACAATTTATAAGTCTATGGTGTCATAATCTAGCTATTACAACATCATTGTTCAATTGCAACATCATCAATACCCAGCCCCAAAGCTACATAATCATCAGTTACCAACAAGCTTCTAAATGTCACCGGGAATTGAGTGAAAGCCTAAGTAGAAGGCCCAACTACTTCTTTTCCTTTTCCTGAAAACATGTGGAATTCAACAGTAAGTTACGGCTTAGTGAGATAACAAATTACATATTCAACATAAATATCTTTACAAACCAAACGTGAATACGGGCAGTGAATTGCCCCTTCGTGCAGAGGGCACGGATAACAAATTGTTATCATGCAGTGAAAGCATTGATTAATAGTTCAAGTATTGATCGGGAATGTGCTAACCTGGCTGGAGTGAGATATATGGGATGATCAATCCCCGACAGCGGTCTGCTGTCAACCTCAGCTCAGGTCACATCGGATTGTGAGATAATCATCATGTAGAAAAAACATGTACTAAAAGATGCACTTTCAAGTGAACGCTGACTACATGCTTATAGCATGTTAAGTACGAGTGTGCATCGATAACAATAAATTATATGAGAATGTCAATTGATATGTAATGAGCAATGTGAACATGCCATAAATATGAATGCAAAGAAAATAAATGCTTTAATAGTAATCTATCACTCACAGTGGTTTACTTAGCAATGATGCCTTGGAATGATACCACAAGGGGTGAGCGAGGGGTACCATTTCCCGAACCCGAACCGGTACCGACCGATACCGAATTAATATATTCGGTTCGGTATTCGGTTTTTAATTTAGCTAAAATTCGGTATTCGGAACCGAACCGGCACCATATAAATTAATACGGTTCGGTATTCGGTTCTTTCAAAACTAATAATTCGGTTTCGGTATTTTCGGGATCAGTACCGGTTCGGTACGGTCCAGTACCGAGCTCACCCCTAGATACCACAGGGTCTTACACAGTACAAGTAGGCTTTACCATAAGATTTTTTAATCAATGTGTGTTAGTCAACACCACAATGATCCTCTTAAGTCAGTGTAATAGAATATCATCATTAATATTTACTTTAAGACTTAATTTAATATTTTAATTTTAATTGATCCGAAATTCGGACCCCAACCGGAAATTCGGATAGGCCCGGGATTCGGATAGTCCGAGATTCCCATCCCTAGAACTTATATTATTTTGTGCAAATCAATCTGAAATTCGGATGATATTCTGATCTGAAATTCGGATGCCGTGTTATCCAAAATTCGTGTCTTGACTTATAACTTTTCAAGATTTTCCATCTGAGTTCTTTTGAATCCGAAATTCGGATCCTACACGAATTTCGCGTAAACCCGAAATCCGTATGATCCGAGTTGTGTTCTTCATATCCGAATTCTACACTTAAAACATTTTTATTATTTTTCAGATTTCACTTTTGGTCATTTTCATACTTATTTTGATTGAACACTATTGATACAAGCTTAAATATACTCTTTTAATACTTTTTTAACATCAATCCTAACATATTATGTACTAAATCAACCCCTTTTTGGACTGTTTTCTACTATGTCGAGGAACACACACACTAAAACACATAGTTAATTTCCAAAATCATACTTAAAGCTTGAATCAGAAGTTGAAATTCAGTATACAGCTTTCATAACACTCGATTTAGACATATTCAGCTGAATATATAACATGCAACAACATCAACAACCAGAATCTGTGATTCGGTTTTCATAAAAACCAAACACTAAAATTCGTAAATTTGAGCAAGTTTTTACCTCGAATTATTGTTTGCAGTGTTTATAGTTCCTTCTTGGCAGCTTAAATCCAAACTTTGAGCCTTTAATTCAGTATTTTTGGTGTTCTTGATGAGAAATTCATGGGTTTTTAGAGAGAAAAAGAGAGAGACGGTTGAACAGAATGAGAGAGCGTGTGATTGTTAAAAATGAACGGCCATTTGCACATTTCATCATATTTATTGAAATTTTGCCATATTTGCAATTACACCACTCAACTTTGTATTTTCTCATTTCAACCTTTTTAAGTATCGTTGTTGGTTTCTCATTGTTATGCTTGCTCAAAAGACGACAATGATGATCTCTCATCATCATTATCATTTTTAAATATATGGAATGAAATTTATTTAATCACCACAACAATCCATCAAAACACAATTAAAGTCTAAACTACTCATTTTATAGAATTCGAATTTAGGGATGTTACAGTCCTCAACTTATTATTATTATTATTTTTTGGTTTTGTGAAATTTGGACATTAGATACTGGTCATGATTAGTAAACTGAGTTTTTAAAACTGGAAAACCGGGTTCTAATGTCCAAATTTTACTAAACCAAAAAAAATTAACTTGGGGACTTTTATGGAAAAAATAACATAAAGGGACGAAAATCTAAAAACGTGAAAACATATTGGTTTTTCCATAATAAACCATTGAGTAAATTGCACGAATGCTCCCCGTGGTTTGGGGGTTTTGCGGTTTTCGTTCCTCAAAGTTTTTTTTACACCATTGGTCCAAAAAATGCAAACCTTTCACAAAAATGGTCATTGCCGTTAATTTTAGTTAGGCCAGTTAAGTCACTTCGTCATTTTCATCTCAGGGACCATTTACGTAATTTTTTAATAGTTTATCTTTTTTTTCGTATTTTTTATATTCATTTTTTAGTAGTTTATCTTTTTATTTGTGAAAAACCCCATTAATTGCCAAACCACAATGGTCCATGCAACAAGCCTAACCTCGTTCTCGTCCATGGCTTTGGCAACAACTACAAGTGGCAATTCGTATTGCAGGTGGCTCAGTTGTCACGTGATTTCAATGTTTACTTACTGGATTTCAATGTTTACATACCGGATCCAGTGTTTTTCGGGAAATCATACTCCACAACTCCACAAGGACGGAGCGTACGGATGTGTTTTTCATGGGTTAACTTTTGAACCATTTGATCGTCTTCCTCATATACAGTCCTCTCTTGTATCTAATCATTAACACTTTCATAAATATAGTTCATCACGCCATTCTAGGCTCTAGCTATGAACCACCAGTTTCTTCTTGTAATAAGATCAATTTATGCCCAATTTTAAGACAAATCTTACACAACATATTCCTCATAAATAACTTTTCCCCGTTTTATTGTTTTCATTTGTTATTCTGGCATCCGCATTGCTTAATTGTTAATGGAAAATAATATACAACCATGCTATAACTCATCCACCCAAACACACTATAAAGTGATGCATCTTCTTCATCCCATAAAAACTTCAAAATCTCATACTTAATTCTCCTGGTTTTCTACTTCAATAGTCAAGAAATTTGACCGTTCATGCCAAACAAGCAGATTACTACATACATATAATCTTCGATTGTACTTTTTGAAACAGATATCCACTTTTCCATTTAAATTAACAATCATTACATCAATTCCCAAAAAAAACTATTCAATCGAACATTCATAATCTGAGGAGTAAAAAAGGAGGAAGTAATTCAAAAACTTTTGAATACCGAAAATAGATAAATACAGCCATAGAAAGCGAGTTTACCATTGATGTAAAGCTTCGTGGAGGAAGTGAAAGAAGTAGTAGACTTCTGTGGCTGTGAAGGAGGAACACAGGCGACAATTTGAAGACAATTTTGGTGTTTAGATGATGTAATTGAAACAGTTGAAGAGAATTCATGTGATAGATGACTGAGATTTACTGGTGTACAACATAAGAAAGGAGATAACAACCATTGTTGTCAGGTTCTCTCGAAGTTATCGCTTTTCCTAGAAGTATCATTCCTTCTGATCAGAGATAGCGACAGTGATGGTGATGAAGAAGAGAAAACCCTCATTGTTGCCTCCATATATTTGGCCACCGGAAGAAAAAGGATTTGCCGGAGACGCTCCTGGAAATGGGAATGTAGATTGCAGAGGCCGACGACTACTTTTGGATCAGTTTTGAAAGAAGCTTTATTTACAGCGGCAAAAGTGTAAATTCAATAACAAAACCTTTTTGTATGTAGGTTTAATTAGCATAAAGCAAAAAAACCAACATGTTTTCACGTTTTTTACATTTTCATCGCTTCATGTTTTTTTTTTTCATAAAAGTCCCTAAGACATCCTCATTTTTGAACAACATATGATAAACTCCAGGATCAATAAGCAACCAAATATTAAAATATGATTAAAGTTTAAAGCAATAAAAGAGTTTTAGGTACATCAACTCTAAAGCATGAACAATATATAAGTCTACGGTGTCATAATCTAGCTATTACAACTAGGGCTGTTCACGGACGGTTAACCGAACCGAATTTGGGTTTCAAACGGTTAACCGAAATAGTCGGTTCGATAAAATCCTGAACCTAAACCGAAATTTCCGGTTAACCGGTTGGTTTTTCGGTTCGGTTTTCAGGTTAACCGATTAACCGTTATACGATAATTTTTTTTTAACAAAGTCTATAATTAACTTCATAATCCGACACAATATAATACGAAGTCAACATCATAATAGAGTTCATCAGTCCATAAGTTTCATCATAAGAAAATTACACAAATCTGAAATCGATGCTAAAGATGAAGTTGTGGAATCGTTGAACTGAGAAACCGAAGATGGAGCTGTGGAATCGATGCTAAAGCCTGAAGATGAAGCTATGGAATTGTTTGCACAATGAATCTCCGGTAGCTTTGTTCTTCTGAATCATACTATAGTTCCTCACAAAATCTGGACTGAGCTCTACAAGATGAAAACAACAAAGAAGGGTCAGCGTGTCTACACAGGGAAGGTTCCCTATGAGACACCTCCGACGCCCAAGTCAGGTCTCATGCTATTTTTCAGATAGAAATTGTATAAAATGAAGAAGATGAAGATCATACCAAAATTAGGTTTGTTCTTCCTTGTATATCCCGAGAAAAACGGATCTCTCCTGGGTTTTTGTCTTCTTCTCAGCTGCACTCATGTTTTGTCTCTATTTGGAGACAAAACATTCCATGCCTTCCGTACAAGCCCTTACCACTATAGGGGAAAGATGTCCTTTTCTAGAAAATAAGGGACCACTTTGTCTTTTCTTCAAGAATATATTTTAATACCTTTTACAAGTGGAAATTCTCTGTGAGCACACGTGTCCATACGAGGATGCACACTAACAAGTCCCCCCTAGTTCAGACTTTCTAAAAGAGAGTTTGAACTTGAATTCTATGTTATTATTATTTACTATTTTATGTATGCATGGGTGTATAAAGGGTGAGATCACTTACATCGGGTTACGGGCGGCACGTAATTATGATGAGTCGCGTCTGTCAGTTAATGCGACTAGGGTAGCTGTCCCACGCGCCTGACGTTATGGCATCTGACATTGATGGTTGGGGGCGATAGTCAGGGGTCAACATCACAAGGGGTTCCACGTGGACTCCCGCCCAATGTGTTCCAAAGGGATCCGTGAGAACCTCCCATTTTTCTAAATTTTGAAAAGTTCTCCACCCTTTAAAAGGGGCCGTTCACTCATCCTTTGGACGATTTTTACTTTCTCTTTCTCTCTTCTTTTTTTCTGTGGGATTCTTCGTCGAAGAGTATCACCAACAAGCAGGTTAGTCTTCCTTTGTCTTTTTTCTTTACCCTTGTTACGCCTTTATGGAACCGGAGGCCTCTGATGATGGCTCAGGGAACATTGGGGATCATCCTTCTATTGTTTCTTCATCCTATTTACGTAAGTTCTGTAAAGAATATGGGATTCCTTCCAGTGTTCACCCTTGCCTTCCCCAGGAACACGAGAGGCTAACCACCCTCCTCTTGGCAAAGTGGCCATCTACACTAAATCTGTAAAGATATGTCACCTCCGCTTTCCTCTTAGTACTTTTTTTCTTAAATTTGTTTTCCTTATATCAGATTCACATAACACAACTGACTCCTCTGGGGTGTGAGAAGGCTATGGTTTTTGAGATGGCCTGTAAGTCCATAGGGGGGAGCCCTAGTGTGGACTTATTCCGCACCTTTTTCAATATAATTGTAAGCTCCTAATCTGAAATCAATGACAGAAGTATGACCATTAATGTCGGTCACTCTTGGACTAAACCACATAAAACTATGTTTCTTTACATGTATTTTTACTTCCCATTACTGTTTTTTGTCTTATGTGAGGAATCAATCATGCATCCATATGGGTTTGTCACTTTGTCCCAACGAAGCCTCTGTTACCTCTCTGAGTTTTTGAGCTTTGACAAACAAGCTAAGATCATAGCAAGTATTAAATGAGATCTCCTTTAGTTTTTTTCACTTGTGTAAAAGCATACAACAACATGTGTGGTAATTCTAGACTCAATTAGGCTTTCAATCGTCAAGGGTTCCTTTGGTAGATGAAATTGAAAGGAGTGAAAACAATGAAATTCGAATGGCTTTTCAAATCTTGAGAAATGATTTTACAATGCACTAACCAAAAGGTTCTCTTAACTTCTGCTAGAGAAAAAACAAATTGAACTTTGAGATTTTATTTAATCCACTTTGTCACCAGGTACCAACTTGAGAATCAACCAAATGATTAATAATTTATGAGTGATACGATCCTTCATACCATTCATTTTTCCTCATTTCCATTTCTTGTGATTCCACTCTATCACACGCACCTCCAACATATAGATTTCACATGATAACCAATTACTTTGCTTGCTCCATCTGGAATGTTAGTAAGGAATGCCACAGTGTCTAACTTTAGCACGTTTACGGTACCAAAGATACACAATCTTTCAAGAGAGAATGTGGTTTTTTCAAGACATGGCTGTCTTATATCAATATATCATGGGTTAACTTTTGAACCATTTGATCGTCTTCCTCATATACAAACCTCTCTTGTATCTAATCATTAACACTTTCATAAATATAATTCATCAGGCCATTCTAGGCTCTAGCTCTATGAACCACCAGTTTCTTCTTGTAATAAGATCAATTTATGCCCAATTTTCAGACACTTCTTACACAACATATTCCTCAGAGATAACTTTTCCCCCTTTTATTTTTTCATTTGTTATTTTGGCATCCGCATTGCTTAATTGTTAATGGAAAATAATATACAACCATGCTTTGATAACTCATCCACCCAAACACACTATAAAGTGATGCATCTTCTTCATCCCATAAAAACTTCAAAATCCCATACTTAATTCTCCTGGTTTTCTACTTCAATAGTCAAGAAATTTGACCGTTCATGCCAAACAAGCAGATTACTACATACATATAATCTTCGATTGTACTTTTTGAAACAGATATCCACTTTTCCATTTAAATTAACAATCATTACATCAATTCCAAAAAAAAAAAAATTGTTCAATCGAACATTCATAATCTAAGGAGTAAACAGGAGGAAGTAATTCAAAAACTTTTGAATACGGAAAATAGATATATACAGCCATAGAAAGCGAGCTTACCACTGACGTAAAGCTTCGTGGAGGAAGTGAAAGTAGTAGTAGACTTCTGTGGCTGTGAAGGAGGAACGCAGGCGACAATTTGAAGACAATTTTGGTGTTTAGATGATGTAATTGAAACAGTTGAAGAGAATTCATGTGATAGATGACTGAGATTTACTGGTGTACAACATAAGAAAGGAGATAACAGCCATTGTTGTCAGGTTCTCTCGAAGTTATCGTTTTTCCTAGAAGTATCATTCCTTCTGATCAGAGATAGCGACAGTGATGGTGATGATGAAGAGAAAACCCTCATTGTTGCCGCCATATATTTGGCCACCGGAAGAAAAAGGATTTGCCTGAGACGCTCCTGGAAATGGGAATGTAGATTGCAGAGGCCGACGACTACTTTTGGATCAGTTTTGAAAGAAGCTTTATTTACAGCGGCAAAAGTGTAAATTCAATAACAAAACCTTTTTGTATGTAGGTTTAATTAGCATAAAGCATAAAAACCAACATGTTTTCACGTTTTTTACATTTTCATCGCTTCATGTTTTTTTTTTTTCATAAAAGTCCCTAAGACATCCTCATTTTTGAACAACATATGATAAACTCCAGGATCAATAAGCAACCAAATATTAAAATATGATTAAAGTTTAAAGCAATAAAAGAGTTTTAGGTACATCAACTCTAAAGCATGAACAATATATAAGTCTACGGTGTCATAATCTAGCTATTACAACTAGGGCTGTTCACGGACGGTTAACCGAACCGAATTTGGGTTTCAAACGGTTAACCGAAATAGTCGGTTCGATAAAATCCTGAACCTAAACCGAAATTTCCGGTTAACCGGTTGGTTTTTCGGTTCGGTTTTCAGGTTAACCGATTAACCGTTATACGATAATTTTTTTTAACAAAGTTTATAATTAACTTCATAATCCGACACAATATAATACGAAGTCAACATCATAATAGAGTTCATCAGTCCAAAAGTTTCATCATAAGAAAATTAGACAAATCTGAAATCGATGCTAAAGATGAAGTTGTGGAATCGTTGAACTGAGAAACTGAAGATGGAGCTGTGGAATCGATGCTGAAGCCTGAAGATGAAGCTATGGAATTGTTTGCACAATGAATCTCCAGTAGCTTTGTTCTTCTGAATCACACTATAGTTCCTCATAAAATCTGGACTGAGCTCTACAAGATGAAAACAACAAAGAAGGGTCAGCGTGTCTACACAAGGAAGGTTCCCTATGAGACACCTCCGACGCCCAAGTCAGGTCTCATGCTATTTTTCAGATAGAAATTGTATAAAATGAAGAAGATGAAGATCATACCAAAATTAGGTTTGTTCTTCCTTGTATATCCCGAGAAAAACGGATCTCTCCTGGGTTTTTGTCTTCTTCTCAGCTGCACTCATGTTTTGTCTCTATTTGGAGACAAAACATTCCCTGCCTTCCGTACAAGCCCTTACAACTATAGGGGAAAGATGTCCTTTTCTAGAAAATAAGGGACCACTTTGTCTTTTCTTCAAGAATATATTTTAATACCTTTTCCAAGTGGAAATTCCCTGTGAGCACACGTGTCCATACGAGGATGCACACTAACAAGTCCCCCCCCAGTTCAGACTTTCTAAAAGAGAGTTTGAACTTGAATTCTATGTTATTATTATTTACTATTTTATGTATGCATGGGTGTATAAAGGGTGAGATCACTTACATCGGGTTACGGGCGGCAGGTAATTATGATGAGTCGCGTCTGTCAGTTAATGCGAGTAGGGTAGCTGTCCCACGCGCCTGACGTTATGGCATCTGACATTGATGGCTGGGGGCGATAGTCAGGGGTCAACATCACAAGGGGTTCCACGTGGACTCCCGCTCAATGTGTTCCAAAGGGATCCGTGAGAACCTCCCATTTTTTTAAATTTTGAAAAGTTTTCCACCCTTTAAAAGGGGCCGTTCACTCATCCTTTGGACGGTTTTTACTTTCTCTTTCTCTCTTCTTTTTTTCTGTGGGATTCTTCGTCGAAGAGTATCACCAACAAGCAGGTTAGTCTTCCTTTGTCTTTTTTCTTTACCCTTGTTACGCCCTTATGGAACCGGAGGCCTCTGATGATGGCTCAGGGAACATTGGGGATCATCCTTCTATTGTTTCTTCATCCTATTTACGTAAGTTCTGTAAAGAATATGGGATTCCTTCCAGTGTTCACCCTTGCCTTCCCCAGGAACACGAGAGGCTAACCACCCTCCTCTTGGCAAAGTGGCCATCTACACTAAATCTGTAAAGATATGTCACCTCCGCTTTCCTCTTAGTACTTTTTTTCTTAAATTTGTTTTCCTTATATCAGATTCACATAACACAACTGACTCCTCTGGGGTGTGAGAAGGCTATGGTTTTTGAGATGGCCTGTAAGTCCATAGGGGGGAGCCCTAGTGTGGACTTATTCCGCACCTTTTTCAATATAATTGTAAGCTCCTAATCTGAAATCAATGACAGAAGTATGACCATTAATGTTGGTCACTCTTGGACTAAACCACATAAAACTATGTTTCTTTACATGTATTTTTACTTCCCATTACTGTTTTTTTGTCTTATGTGAGGAATCAATCATGCATCCATATGGGTTTGTCACTTTGTCCCAACGAAGCCTCTGTTACCTCTCTGAGTTTTTGAGCTTTGACAAACAAGCTAAGATCATAGCAAGTATTAAATGAGATCTCCTTTAGTTTTTTTCACTTGTGTAAAAGCGTACAACAACATGTGTGGTAATTCTAGACTCAATTAGGCTTTCAATCGTCAAGGGTTCCTTTGGTAGATGAAATTGAAAGGAGTGAAAACAATGAAATTCGAATGGCTTTTCAAATCCTGAGAAATGATTTTACAATGCACTAACCAAAAGGTTCTCTTAACTTCTGCTAGAGAAAAAACAAATTGAACTTTGAGATTTTATTTAATCCACTTTGTCACCAGGTACCAACTTGAGAATCAACCAAATGATTAATAATTTATGAGTGATACGATCCTTCATACCATTCATTTTTCCTCATTTCCATTTCTTGTGATTCCACTCTATCACACGCACCTCCAACATATAGATTTCACATGACAACCAATTACTTTGCTTGCTCCATCTGGAATGTTAGTAAGGAATGCCACAGTGTCTAACTTTAACACGTTTCCGGTACCAAAGATACACAGTCTTTCAAGAGAGAATGTGGTTTTTTCAAGACATGGCTGTCTTATATCAATATATCATGGGTTAACTTTTGAACCATTTGATCGTCTTCCTCATATACAAACCTCTCTTGTATCTAATCATTAACACTTTCATAAATATAATTCATCAGGCCATTCTAGGCTCTAGCTCTATGAACCACTAGTTTCTTCTTGTAATAAGATCAATTTATGCCCAATTTTCAAACAATTCTTACACAACATATTCCTCAGAGATAACTTTTCCCCCTTTTATTTTTTCATTTGTTATTTTGGCATCCGCATTGCTTAATTGTTAATGGAAAATAATATACAACCATGCTTTGATAACTCATCCACCCAAACACACTATAAAGTGATGCATCTTCTTCATCCCATAAAAACTTCAAAATCCCATACTTAATTCTCCTGGTTTTCTACTTCAATAGTCAAGAAATTTGACCGTTCATGCCAAACAAGCAGATTACTACATACATATAATCTTCGATTGTACTTTTTGAAACGGATATCCACTTTTCCATTTAAATTAACAATCATTACATCAATTCCCAAAAAAAAAATTGTTCAATCGAACATTCATAATCTAAGGTGTAAACAGGAGGAAGTAATTCAAAAACTTTTGAATACGGAAAATAGATATATACAGCCATAGAAAGCGAGCTTACCACTGACGTAAAGCTTCGTGGAGGAAGTGAAAGTAGTAGTAGACTTCTGTGGCTGTGAAGGAGGAACGCAGGCGACAATTTGAAGACAATTTTGGTGTTTAGATGATGTAATTGAAACAGTTGAAGAGAATTCATGTGATAGATGACTGAGATTTACTGGTGTACAACATAAGAAAGGAGATAACAGCCATTGTTGTCAGGTTCTCTCGAAGTTATCGCTTTTCCTAGAAGTATCATTCCTTCTGATCAGAGATAGCGACAGTGATGGTGATGATGAAGAGAAAACCCTCATTGTTGCCGCCATATATTTGGCCACCGGAAGAAAAAGGATTTGCCGGAGACGCTCCTGGAAATGGGAATGTAGATTGCAGAGGCCGACGACTACTTTTGGATCAGTTTTGAAAGAAGCTTTATTTACAGCGGCAAAAGTGTAAATTCAATAACAAAACCTTTTTGTATGTAGGTTTAATTAGCATAAAGCATAAAAACCAACATGTTTTCACGTTTTTTACATTTTCATCGCTTCATGTTTTTTTTTTCATAAAAGTCCCTAAGACATCCTCATTTTTGAACAACATATGATAAACTCCAGGATCAATAAGCAACCAAATATTAAAATATGATTAAAGTTTAAAGCAATAAAAGAGTTTTAGGTACATCAACTCTAAAGCATGAACAATATATAAGTCTACGGTGTCATAATCTAGCTATTAAAACTAGGGCTGTTCACGGACGGTTAACCGAACCGAATTTGGGTTTCAAACGGTTAACCGAAATAGTCGGTTCGATAAAATCCTGAACCTAAACCGAAATTTCCGCTTAACCGGTTGGTTTTTCGGTTCGGTTTTCAGGTTAACCGATTAACCGTTATACGATATTTTTTTTAACAAAGTCTATAATTAACTTCATAATCCGACACAATATAATACGAAGTCAACATCATAATAGAGTTCATCAGTCCAAAAGTTTCATCATAAGAAAATTACACAAATCTGAAATCGATGCTAAAGATGAAGTTGTGGAATCGTTGAACTGAGAAACCGAAGATGGAGCTGTGGAATCGATGCTGAAGCCTGAAGATGAAGCTATGGAATTGTTTGCACAATGAATCTCCGGTAGCTTTGTTCTTCTGAATCACACTATAGTTCCTCACAAAATCTGGACTGAGCTCTACAAGATGAAAACAACAAAGAAGGGTCAGCGTGTCTACACAGGGAAGGTTCCCTGTGAGACACCTCTGACGCCCAAGTCAGGTCTCATGCTATTTTTCAGATAGAAATTGTATAAAATGAAGAAGATGAAGATCATACCAAAATTAGGGTTGTTCTTCCTTGTATATCCCGAGAAAAACGGATTTCTCCTGGGTTTTTGTCTTCTTCTCAGCTGCACTCATGTTTTGTCTCTGTTAGGAGACAAAACATTCCCTGCCTTCCGTACAAGCCCTTACCACTATAGGGGAAAGATGTCCCTTTCTGGAAAATAAGGGACCATTTTGTCTTTTCTTCAAAAATATATTTTAATACCTTTTACAAGTGGAAATTCTCTGTGAGCACCCGTGTCCATACGGGGATGCACACTAACAGGAATCAATGTTGAAGATGAAGCAGGAAGATGAAGCGAGCTGTGGAATTGTGAAAATAAAGTTGGAACTCTCGAAGAATGGAAGGGAAAAGAGGGATGTGGAAGTCAACCTAGGTCAAAAAATAGATTGGGCTTTCTTTTTGTTTGGGCTCTTTTAAGTTTTTATTGAATTATGGAATATTATTATATATAAATACATAAAAAAGCAAAAAAAAAAAAGCGGTTTTTCGGTTAACCGTCCGAAGCCAAATATGTGAACCATAACCGAACCGAGACTGTGAAGATTTTTCCGGTTCGAGAGATATTCGGAAAAATACAGTACGGGTAACCTATTTTTCGGAACGGTTTTGCCGGTTTTCGGTTTCGGAAATTTCTGAACACCCCTAATTACAACATCATTGTTCAATTGCAACATCATCAATACCCAGCCCCAAAGCTACATAATCTTTAGTTACCAAGAAGCTTCTAAATGTCACTGGGAATTGAGTGAAAGCCTAAGTAGAAAGCCCAACTAATTCTTTTCCTTTGCCTGAAAATATGTGAAATTCAACAGTAAGCTACGGCTTGGTGAGATAACAGATTACATATTCAACATAAATATCTTTACAAACCAAACGTAAATATGGGCAGTGAATTGCCCCTTCGTGTGGAGGGCACGGATAACAAATTGTCATCATGCAGTGAAAGCATGGATTGGCAGTTCAAGTATCGATCGGGGATATGCTAACCTGGCTGGAGTGAGATATATGGGATGATCAGTCCCCGACAGTGGTTTGCAGTCAACCTCAGCTCAGGTCACATCGGATTGTGAGATAATCATCATGCAGAGAAACCATGTACTAAATGATGCACTTTCAAGTGAACGCACGCTACATGCTTATAGCATGTCAAGTACGAGTGTGCATCGATAACAATAAATTTTATGAGAGTGCCAACTGATATGTAATGAGCAATGTGAACATGCCATAAAGATGAATGCAAAGAAAATAAATGTTTGAATAGTAATCTATCACTCACAGTGGTTTACTTAGCAAGGATGCCCTGGCATGATACTATAGGGTCTTACACAGTACAAGTAGGCTTTACCGCAATATTTTAATCAATTGTGTTAGTCAACACCACAATGGTCCTGTTAATTCAGTGTAATAGAATATCATCATTAATATTTACTTTAAGACTTAATTTAATAATTTAATTCAAATTGATCCGAAATTCGGACCCCAACCAAAATTCGGATAGGCTCGGAATTCGGATAGTCCGAGATTCCCATCCTTAGAATTATTCTTATTTTGTGCAAATCCATCCGAAATTCGGACGATATTCTGATCCGAAATTCGGATGTCCTGTTATCCAAAATTCGTGTCTTCGACTTATAACTTTTCAAGATTTTTCATCCGAGTTTCGTTGAATCCGAAATTCGGATCCTACACGAATTTCGCATAAACCCGAAATCCGTATGATCCGAGTTGTGTTCTTCAGATCTGAATTCTATACTTACACATTTTTAGTATTTTTCAGATTTCACTTTTGGTCATTTTTATACTTATTTTGACTGAACACTATTGATACAAGCTTAAATATACTCTTTTAACACTTTTTAACATCAATCCTTTCATATTATGTACTAAATCAACCTTTTTTTGGACTGTTTTCTACTATGTCGATGAACACACACTAAAACACATAGTTAATTTCCAAAATCATACTTAGAGCTTGAATCAGTAGTTGAAATTTAGTATACAGCTTTCATAACACTCGATTTAAACATATTCAGCTGAATATATAACATGCAACAGCATCAACGACCAGAATCTGTGATTCAGTTTTCATAAAAACCGAACACTAAACCTTCAAAATTCTTAAATTTGAGCAAGTTTTACCTCAAATTGTTGTTTGCAGTGTTTATAGTTCCTCCTTAGCAGCTTAAATCCAAACTTTCAGCCTTTAATTCGATATTTTTGGTGTTCTTGATGAGAAACCAGTGGGTTTTTAGAGAGAAAAAGAGAGAGACTGTGGAAGAGAAAGAGAGAGTGTGTGATTGTTAAAAAAAAACGGCCATTTGCACATTTCATCATATTTATTGAAATTTTACCATATTTGCACATTACACCCATCAACTTTGTATTTTCTCATTTCAACCTTTTTAAGTATCCTTGTCGGTTTCTCATTGTTATGCTTGCTCAAAAGACGACAATGATGATTTCTCATCATCATTAACTCGGTTTACTAATCATGACCAGATTCTAATGTCCAAATTTCACTAAACCAAAAAGAAAAAATTAAGTTGAGGATTGTAACATCCCTAAATTCGAATTCTATAAAATGAGTAGTTAAGACTTTAATTGTGTTTTAATGAATTGTTGTGGTGATTAAATAAATTTCATTCCATATATTCAAAAGACGACAACGATGATTTCTCATCATCATTATCATTTTTGAATATATGGAATGAAATTTATTTAATCACCACAACAATTCATTAAAACACAATTAAAGTCTTAACTACTCATTTTATAGAATTCGAATTTAGGGATGTTACAATCCTCAACTTAATTTTTTCTTTTTGGTTTAGTGAAATTTGGACATTAGAATCTGGTCATGATTAGTAAACCGAGTTTTTAAAACTGGAAAACCGGGTTCTAATGTCAAAAAATCGGGTTCTAATGTCCAAATTTCACTAAACCAAAAAAAAAAAAATAACTTGGGGACTTTTATAAAAAAACAACATAAAGGGACGAAAACGCAAAAAACGTGAAAACATATTGATTTTTCCATAATAAACCATTTTACTTATTAAAAAACAAAGGGTTTATTAAAAATCACATGTTTTTACGTTTTCGTCTCTCCATATTATTTTTTCCAAAGTCCTAAAGTTATTTTTTTTTGTTCAATGAAATTTGGCTATTGGAACCCGGTTTTTGATTTTATAAAATCTGGTTTACCAATTATGATCGAGCTCTAATAGTCAAATTTCACAAAACTAGAAGAAATTTTTTTTTAACTCGAAATCTATTCTGAAAGAATTTACATTAAGAAACGAACACGTAAAACCGTAAAAATATGTTGGTTTTTTATAATAACTCCAAAAACAAATTCTATTTTATTAATCTGCTTTTTTAAATCACTAATTTTCGAAAATATTAATATATTATCCTAAAACAAAATTTTATAGAAATTAGGTTAAATTTTGATGCGGCTTAACTCAATAAAATAACGATTTGTATTATGAAATAGCTTTTTATATAAAAAATTTAAATTCCAGAGCTTGTTTTTTAAATAAAAATTTATGTTCTTTCAACCAATTTATTATTTTTTACGCGTTGAAGGTTTTTAAGAGGTCAATTTTAGTTCAAATCATTCAAACAGGCGTAATGATTGTATATTTAGAGTAACCAATTTTTTTAAAGATAAGTTAAAGATTCTTTTAAAACAACTTATTAGCTATAACTCATGAATTAATTCAGAAAACATATTTTAAATTTATATCGTACTTACAATAATTAATTATATTATTTCTTGTTATATAGTCATAATAATCGTCGATTATAATAAAAATGTGAAATTAATATAAGAATATATAAAATTCAATTAAAGTGTTACATTTTATAAATTTATAAATGGAAAGGAAAGTATTAAATACTTTTTTTAATTTATTATTAGTAAATTTATAATTGTAATTATGAAAAAGAGGTGAGAAAACAAAATTGTGAAAGAATATGGGAGTGACATATGACAGAATATATTCTACTTTATTATAGATATAGATTTAGATTATAGTGTTAAACAATTTATTTAAAAACTATGTATAAACTTGACTTTTTTGTTATTAAAGTAGTTCGGTGCACAGTGTCTTGTTGTTTCACCGGCTGGCCTAAAATTGCCAACCGAACACTATCCAACTTAAATTGCTATCATATGGTTTTTCTTTTTAGTATTTAGGCCATGTTTATTTATCTCTTGATGGAATCATTAAGATGTCATATTACTTTGAATGATTTCTTAATATTTCCATTAAAAAAACTAAACAAACAACCACTTATATGTTTATTTAAATTAGAGCAATGTTTCAATATTGCTCCATTGAACATAGTTTACATAAATATTTTAGGGGTATCGAAAACATTTCATCGTCTTGATTAAATTTTCCCTCGTTAAAAAGAATAGTTAAGCTTTTAAATCAAGTTTAAGCTCCCATTCAATTACTCTGCAACCCTAAAAATCTTACAACTTCAAATGACATTGCAGCACGGGAAACACGTTATGATGTGGATTGTGGAAAACAAGTTTGAGAATCTGAAAGTCTGAAACACAAATTTGGATTTTCTCATTTTATTTTTCGATGAGATTCTGGTATGGTTCCAACGAGATTCTGGCAAGGTTCCGGTAAATAAACTTGCACCGGTGATGAATAGCATGATGTAAAGGCGAAAACAATATCTGCTTCTCTAAGTTTAGTTGTAAAGGTGAAAACTGAAAATTGAAACCGAATACTAAAAACACTAAGAAAATATCTGGATTTTAACGTGTTTCCAAACACTCAGGTGTCGTTTGGATTGTATAAATTTAAAAAGATGATTCTAAAATGCTATTTTAAAATATTTAGTGGGATGAGTGAATTATAAAAGGTGAAGATTGACTAATATGAAATGTTAAATGAAACTAAATCCTCTCTTATTTTTTATACAAACATGACATGAGAGTATTTTTAAATTCAAATCCTAAATGAGTTATTTAAATCCTCCAAACTAAACGACACCTTCTTTTCAATAAAAAATTTTCGTTGAAAACTAGGTACTAAACATGCACCTATCTTTACCGAACAACTTTTGGATTTTTCACATTTTCAAAACACGAAAAACTAAAGAATCTATCTCAAAACACCCTTGAAATAACGAAAGGTACGAAACATCATTTCATAAATTGGTAAGGCCCAAGAGAGGGGGCACGTCATAGGGATGGTACCGAGCATGGCATTGGTGGAACACCGACGAAAGGTACGAAGCATCATTTCATAAATCGGTAAGGCCCAAGAGAGTGAGCACGACATAAGGATGGTACCAAGCATGACATTAGGGAAACACCGCCCCACCCCCTTGGCATGGCATGGCATCCATGCAAAATGACATCCAAATGTCAAGTGAGAGAGTGGGAGGGAGAACGCCATAGATATTGTGTGTGCAAATATGTTTTATGTATATCTATATATATATCTATATATATATATATATATATATATATATATATATATATATATATATATATATATATATATATATATATATATATATATATATATATATAGGGGTGGGTTCAATGGAGAACCTCCATGCATCGAAGAACCTTGAAGAACCTCCATGCACCACCACAAATGCATCACAATTCTCCCGTAATGCATCATTATTTCCACGTGATGCATCAAATTCTCGAGTGATGCATCGATTTTTACATTATTTCCACTTGATGTATCAAATTCCCGTGTGATGCATCGAATTCTACATGATGCATTTCAGTTTTTCTAGCGATACATTGTGGTTCTCCAAGGTTCTTCGATGCATAAGGTTCTCCATTGAACCCACCCATATATATATATATATATATATATATATATATATATATATATATATATATATATATATATATATATATATGGGGTGGGTTCAATGGAAAACCACTATGCACCGGAAAACTGTGGAAACCTACGCATACCGTCCGATTTGATGCATTTCATGAAAAACGCGGTGGCATGATCGTAAATAAAGTGATGCATCACGCGGATTTTGATGCATCACGCGGGAAATTAGATGCATCACGCGGGATTTTGATGCATCATGCGGGAAATTTGATGCATTTGTGGTGGTGCAGTGCGGTTTTCACAAATTTTCAGGTGCATTAGGCAGAAAGACGGTGCATCACGCGGGAATTCGATGCATCACGCGGGAATTGTGATGCATTTTTGGTGGTGAATGGAGGTTTTCCAAGGTTTTCCGATGCATGTTGGTTTTCCATTGAACCCCACTATATATATATATATATATATATATATATATATATATATATATATATATATATATATATATATATATATATATATATATATATATATATATATATATATATATATATATATATATATATATATATATATATGGTCAGGTTCTATGGGGCACCTGTATGCATTGTGCACTTTGGGAACCTGTATGCACCGTTAGATCTTGAATTTTAATGGTTCAGATTGTAGTGGTAAAAGGGTAATTAACTTGAAAATGGGTGCACGGGTGCATAACTTCTCGCGCGCAGAAGGGCAAAATCGGAAAATACTTGAATTCAGAAAATATTCTATCCGAATCTAAACAAACATGATGCATCTTCATCCAATTTATTGGATTCGTTTTCAAACACGATGCATCTTCATCCAATTCAATTCTAAAGATGATGCATTTCGACCATATTCATCCTCGTCTTTATTCCATCATTATGCATCACCAAAATCGTGACACATTTCGGCCATATTCATCATCGCCTTTGTTCCATCATTATGCATCACCAAAATCGTGATGCATTTCGACATTTAAACGTGTTAATTTCGTGATGCATCTCTGAAATTTAAACGTGTTCATCAACCTTTGAGAGAAAGAGAAAGGGAAAGAGAGAGAAAAGGGGATGGATTTATGGAAAGGTGGTTGATCATTTTATTTAGTTTCCTAAATAAATGATAAATATTAGATTAAATCTTATAATTTAACAATATATTATTAAGCATTCCCAAAATGCCCTTAATGCACCCTTTGTAAACAAGCAATGCATTTTTGGTTCCCATTTGGTTCCCGATACATATGGTGCCCCATAGAACCTCAATCTATATATATATATATATATATATATATATATATATATATATATATATATATATATATATATATATATATATATATATATATATATATATATATATATATATATATATATATATATATATGTAGACACACACATACAGGATTAGGATCATTAGGGTTCCATGTTAGACTGGAACCAGAATCCATCCATGTTTGGTTATAAGTTTAAAATAATAATATATTAATTTAGGTTTATCTTAAATAATAGATGACAACTAATAGATTAATAGATCACTTAATTATAGGGATTTACTTCCTTAACATATTTATGATAAATTTCAAAATGGGTTTTAATGACCATGTTCAATCCCCGACAATGGATATTAGTGAACATGTTCAATTAGATTCCACAATGGGTTTTACTCAACATGTTCAACCGGAGGTGACAAATAGTCATTTAGGTTTATCTTAAATATAGTCATTTAGGTTTATTTTAAATAATAGATGACAACTAATAAATTTATAGATCCTTTAATTATAGGGATTACTTCCATAACATATCTGTGGTAAATTTCAAACTGGTTTTTGATGAACATGTTAAATTGGATTTGACAATGAGTTTTAGTGAACATGTTCAATCGGATTCGACAATGGGTTTTAATGTAGGAAAGAATTTTAAGCAAAATTTATATTATATTTTAGTGATTTTAATGATAAATGATTGACTATAAATAGTTCCCCGGTACCCCAGTCTAACATGGTACCCCATGTTAGAATAGGGGTACCATGTTAGACTGGGGTATCAGAAAACTATTTATAGCCAATCATTTATCACTAAAATTATTAAAATATAATATAAATTTTGCTCAAAATTCTTTCCTACATTAATTAATGTTGGGGGTAAATATGATATTAAAAGTTAAAGTTTAAATTCGAATCAAAGATTCTGTGTATCTCATGAAAATCTCTATTTCAGTTAATATCAATCCTTACATCCATACTGAACATGTGCAATGATGACACTTCAATACTTCATAAACCACGATTGAACATGTTCAATACCGTCAATATTGGTTTATCGCCAAAACAGTAAACAACGACTAAAAACACAATAAACCCCAATTGCACAAGTTCAATAACGTGTAAATAAAATAGAACTTTCACGAACGGTTTGAATAAAATAATAAATACCTTTATTTGACACATCCGGTTGAACATGTTCACTAAAATCCATTGTCGAATCTGATTGAACATGTTCACCAAAACCCATTGTCGAATCCAATTGTACATGTTTATTAAAAACTCATTTTGAAATTTATCATAGATATGTTATGGAATTAAATCCCTAATTAAAAGATCTTTTAATTTATTAGTTGTCATCTATTATTTAAAATAAACTTAATTGACTATATTATCCTTTTAAAACCGATTTTCCAGTTTAACATGGTACCCCAATGATCCATATATATAGGGTTGGGATCATTGCAGAACCTTAATTTAGTGCAGAACCATAGAACCAATCTAAATCATTGGATTATAATATAACACTAGTGATAAGATGGTAATTATGCAATTAACATTGAATTAATAGTAGCCTACCAAGTTTGAATGTCCACTTAGATTTTTTTTTTACTCTTTTAATATCGAATGGACATGCAGTGTTGCATATATGATATATAGTATCACTTCAACGTTGAATATGTGATATAAACTGTAATTCGAATTGAATGATCTCTATATAACATATTAAATGGTCATCTGAGTAAAAAAGAATTTTACGAAAAATAAACACGTAAATTTTTTTTTTTGAAAAAATATATATCATGACCGTTTCATTAAATCCACCAACTTTGACTACTAATTTTGACCATTATTTTGGCTATGTTAATAGTGAACGTATATGCAGTGTTGCATCGACATTGAATATACGATATCAAGTGTTCCTTCGACATTGAATGCTCTCACCATGCTATATTGCATCGTGGTCTGCGTAAATTTTTTTTACGAAAAATAAACACGTAAAATTTTTTCGAAAAAAATATATCATGACCGGTCTCGTTTTAAAGAGTATAAAATTCTTGTTTTTATGGTATAAATTTTTAAATTAAAAATTAATCATATTAATGTTATTTTAATTTAAAGAAAAAGGATATTTATTTTGCTAATGTCAATCTTTTTTCTATTTCCAATCTTTTTCTTTTTTTACCAGAATTAAAATATCACTAATACTAATCTTTTTTTCACTAATTCCAAACTTGACTCTTTTAATCAAGACCATTAGATTAATCTAATCTATGGATGTATTAGTTATACACTAAATTTAGGTTCTGCAATGATATGATTTCTCTCTCTCTCTCTCTCTCTCTATATATATATATATAGATTTGGGTTCAAATGAGTACCACTAGTTTTGCGGAGTACCGGAGGTACCTCGCTTAAAACCATTTTTTTTGAAATTTTTTTTGATAATCATGTTTAAATTAATAATATAAGACTATTTGCAAAAAATCACACCTAAACACACACTAGAACTATGTGAAACGTGCAAGTTCACATGAACTGCACTGTTGTGAACGTATGTTCACAGCTAAGCATGTTCACATGAATTTTTTCACGTTCACATGGCTTTTAAGAGGCTAGAAAGTGTGAATGTGTGTAATCTTTTACGAATAGGCTTATATTATTTGTATCTAAATTAATATGAAAAAAAATTACAAAAAAAAAACTTTTTTTCGGAGCATGTTCACATCTTAAACCCGTGTGTTCACAGGTACTCACGGTACTCTGCATTTTTTAGGTACTCACACGAACCATATTATATATATATATATATATATATATATATATATATATATATATATATATATATATATATATATGTATAAAATAAGAACTGTGTTTAAAATGAGGACGGTAAGAATCAATAGGAGGTTTTAAATTTATGAATCAACCAATAAGATTTAAGGTGACATAATTGTAAATAAATTGAAAATATGTTGACTGTATTCACACTAAAAGGGTATTTTGGTACATTTCACATTTTCCTTCCATTTTATTTTGGAAATAATATGCTTACAATCAAAATAAAATTCATATTTTTACAAAATAAAAATTCATAACTATTACAAGACCACTTGTGATTCACGGCACTATCGTGATTCATGACCCCACTTAATTGCACCGCCGTGATTCACAAACACCACCGTCGTGGTTCACGATACCAGTGGTGACTACCGTGGATCGTGGTTCACAACACCACCACCAGCAATTCACTTCACCATTAATGTTCACGACACCACCGTTGATTCACTCAACCGCCATGGTTCACGACACCATCGGAGATTCATTCCACCACAAGGTTCATCACCGTTCAAAATATAAAATAATCATATGAACCTTAACAAATGTAATGATTCACATTATTTAATTATACGATTCACATCATATTCATTTTGCATGTATACAATGACACTAGTTCACAAGCATATTGATCCGATGCTTGTATCATACCTGTGGTTCACAAACCAGTTCAAAAACAATAATTATGCTTCATAAAATAATTTAGCTATGGTTCACGACTTACATAAAACTAGAGTTAAGTATTTTTATTATTATTCTAAACATATTTAAGAGAAATAATTCATGATTCACAATTCATTAAAAACCCTAAAACTGAAATCAAGATCTAAAAATTAGTCAATCATCCTCCATCAAACAAGAGCACCAAAGAACATAGCAAATCATATATCTCCTTTATGATTCGCCAACGAAGATTAACATTAGTAAAGATAAAGGCGGTCATGGTGGTGAAAATTCACGTTAGTAGAGAGAGAAAAAGAACACGTGGAGTAGTCAATGGTCGGTCATGGTGGTGGGTCATGGTGGTGGGTCACGGTGGTCAGTTTCTTCCCAATAAGAAGTGTTCTCTCGCAACGGTGGTTCTTGATCTTCTCTCGCAACGATGGTTCTTGATGGTTAGAGGTCTCCATGGTGGTGGTGGTTGTTGGGGAAGAGAGGCTTGAAAGCATGTGAGTGGAGGGGGTGATGGATCGTTGAAGAAGATGTGAGGGTGGGCCATCGTCGAAAAAGCTTGAGTAGAAATATAGTGGCGGCGTTGTCGTCTTCATGGTGGTGGCCGCCTGGTTTTTTCACGGACTATTTCTCATAAACATAGAGAGGGAGAGGAGAGGGAGAGATAGATGAGAGAGGAGATTTAATTGGTATGTGATATTAATATGGAAGAAAAAGAACTGCCATCCGTGAATGAAGGAGGTGTATTAATTTCTTTTTTTTTTTAAAGTTAATTTTATGTTATAAAATTGTCTAAATTGCCCTTGAGATAGGGGATTAATATTAGTGGCGTGTTATAATCTTATTGGTTCTTACCATCTTCATTGGAATCGACACGGTGTAAATGACATCAAAACGACAAAGGATGACAAAGCTGACGTAACTGCAATTTTGTTTGGCTTCCTTGCCAACGACTCTCTTGGGCCTAACAGTCACCTACAGACTGTTCTAATACAGTAAAACATGTATGTACTTTGATAGTGAACCATTGACAAAATATTATACCTTAAAAGTACTATTCGGCAAACAAAATTGGCGAAACAACATCAACATATTGTCCCCATAATAATGAAAATTACAGCCTCGAAAAAAATTCAAGATGAGCTGAAAACCCGATTTTGCCTAAATCACTTTCGTTGGAGCCAGAACTTAGAAACGGAAGAAGAAAAGCAACAGCAAGAGTCAAATCGTTTAACTTGTGGCAATCGTTGGAGAGTTGTAACTCGAAACTGCCATATTTACACATTTTGGCAGACAGAATGTACCCATGACTCGAATTTCCAACCTTCTGGACCCTTGCATACAACCAAAACGAAAAAATCTGGCTCGATAACAAGACTGCGCGCTAATCCAGATTTTGAGCAAATCCTTTGGACTTTAAATTTCCTGAAGATAAAACCATACAATGACTCAATGAGTCACAGTTGTGGCATAAATCATTGAGAACTTGAATGCAAGCTCAAACTCTTTTGAAATTTGAGATAATTTGGAAGTCAAAATCCCCATTTTTAACTTGGGGTTTATCCAACAAGCCGGCCACAGGACTTGTTAATAGCTCGAAAAAGAGATTGAATTAAACGGGTTCGAGCCAATCTCAACTTGGAGCTCATTTAATAAAAAAGCCGTTGCCCGATATATAAAAAAGACCATTTAGGCTCGTGACCCTATATGAGATCATATTCATACAATAATAATAATTAAATTTGTTGTGGTGTAGGCTTCGTCCCACATCGGGACTTAGTCGTTAATATTGATTATTAATTCATGTCCCACGTTGATATTTAGTTAGAATGTTTGCCATAGAGCAAATAGCAATCTATATATTGAAGCCTTATACTTGTAATTATTTTATCACTGAATAATAAAAAAGAGATCCCTAGTTGCCCCCGTGGACGTAGGTCAGAACATCGACCGAACCACGTAAATTCTTGTGTTCTTTTATTGTGATCGTTTGTGTGTTTGTATGATTAACCCTAACAAGTGGTATCAGAGCCAGGTTCGTTGTTTGCTTGGTTAGTCAGATCACAAACACTTGTTAGGGTTAATCACACAAACACACAAACGATCACAATAAAAGAACACAAGAATTTGCGTGGTTCGGTCGATGTTCTGACCTACGTCCACGGGGGTCGGGGGCAACTAGGGATCTCTCTTTTATTATTCAATGATAAAATAATTACAAGCACAAGGCTTCAATATATAGATTGCTAATAGGCAAACATTCTAACTAATCATCAATGTGGGACATGAATTAATAATCAATAATAACGACCAAGTCCCGATGTGGGACGAAGCCTACACCACAACAAAATTTATAGTAATTAATTAAATTAATAATATAATTATAAAAATTAATGGGTTAATTGTCAAAAAAGATAATCAACTTTACCTAGAATAAAGATCAAACTTTCATTTTTTATCGTATAAGGTAAACAAGTTTATTTACAATAAAAAAAAGATCAACATTTCATTTTTTTTTATCATTTAACGTAGCTAAACATTCAAATTTTAGTCATTTAAGGTAGCTAAACATTCATTTTATAATCATTTAAGGTAACCAATTGCCTTAAATGATAAAAAAAATGAAAGTACGATCCTTTTACTTATTGTCAACAAACTTTGTTACCTTAAACAATAAAAAAGATAAAGTTGGTTACTTTTTTTAGTAAAACCTAAAATTAATTAATAAAAAATATATAATAAAACTAATTAAAGAATTTTTGGTAAAAATTATATAATATATATAATAAGAGAGTTACATATAAAGCTCGAAACACGCCAAGCTTGAGCTCAAGCTTGGCTTTGTCCGTTTACACTTTACATCCTTTAGCTTAGACTTGAGGAATATAACTATTTCAGGCTCTAGATTATGTTATCCACTAAGCTTGAATATTCTAGTATTGGGTTCATAGCATTGGCCGTTGGCTATATTTGTATTAAATCAATATAATATTATATTAATTTTACCAACTTTCTCTACAAAATGATGCTTCTTGGGTTGTTGATTTTCTCTTTGAAAATTAAACATTACCCTAGTTAAAAGCTATACAAATGTAACTAGTCAGAGGTCGATTCTATAGCTTTTAATGGAAATATATATGATTTTCCATAGAACCTTCAAGTTCTAATTCCGTAGAATCCTTTAAGCTTATGTATGTACTACATGAAGAGAGATAAAAAAATAAAAATAAAAATAAAAAAAAACCAATTTACCTCTAGTACAGCTTTAGCTTCATGGTCAAAAGTTTTACAAAGAATCTCATAGCTCTTCTCTTGTCCAATTATTCCATTCTGTAATAATGTCATAAAGGTCGGTATAAAGATCATGTAATATGAAAATATATTAAGAGAACATTTGTTTACTTAATTATTGTAAAGGTAAAACTAAGGAAAACAAAATGCAAATAAAAATACTACTGTGTAAGTGTAAGTAGGGAAACATCTCATACCATCTGATAAACTCTTGAAGGAGAAATGGATGATATATTGTACCTGCACATCAAATTTTCAGAAATAAATTTGGCAGCAAGATTATGCAGTCGTCACATTTATATTTTATTCAATTGACCATTTCAGACTGAATTCCAAAAAGAATTGGAATTGAATTCAATCTGGTTGACCATGTGTTTGTTCTATGGTATATCCGTATTTGAAAAAAAATTTCATTCCTATATTTTTTTCATACAAGATATAACCATGAAACTTACTACATAAGATTGATTAAATAAATTCATTTAAGGATGCATTTTCTATTAGTTGTCACGTAAAGTAACTTCTTAGCGATTACAAAAAAACAGTCGATATTGTTCATTACATAATATGTATGTTCTCACTAATACTAATGCACTACTTGTCTGTCTCATTTTCATAAAATATCAAGTAACCCAGTAATGAAAATTATAGATAGATTATTATTTCAATATGAATATAATATAAGAAACGACTTTCTACTTTACACTTTACAAAATATTAACAATCTTCAGCGCTGGAACACATTCTTTCATTAGTAATTAATTTATTAACTCACGGTAATCTAAAATGTTACCTTAGCTTAGTTAAATAAAAATTGATTGCTGAAGAGTTCCTTTTTTGTACAGTGAGCACCACAGCACCCATGCCGTTCTGGGAAAAGTAGAAAACAAATAAAAGATGAAATATTAAACCAAAAATAAATATACATTAGACAACCAAGCAATGTCGTTTAAGTACTAGGGAAATAGAATTGAATGCAAGAATTTATCAGTTTTGATGAAGTCTGTAATCTTAGGGGGCGTTTTGGTTCGTAAATTTTTTTCTCTGGGATTTGCATGTGTCAAAGGTTTGTCAAATAATCTGCGTTACCTTTTAGTAAAAATGTGTTAATCTGAAAAATGCAATGTAACTGGGATTTATAATCCTAGGGGGGAGGCTGGGTTTTTAAATAACATAGAAGGAATAAATTTAAGAAATCCTGGGATTTTAAATTCTTACTGAAATCTGCGAACCAAACACAGGATTTTAAATGCAAATCCCAGTGAATCCCATGAAATCTGCGAACCAAACGCCTCCTTAGGTCAAGAATTTAAAACAATACTGATCATAACATTGACACTTTCTAACCTTATCTTTTTTTAAAAGCATGAAACAAGAATAATGCTAATCAATTACCTGGCATGCAATTTGCTCAATTAGTTGCATCAGGAACTTTCCAAGTCCCTTACCCTGATAAGTAGGTTCAAGCTGCAATTCATACACATAAAGTACAGGTATTTTCTCCTCGATTGTGAATCTATATTGTACAAATCCAATTATCGATGCCTTAGCATTAGCTGGCATGCTTGGAACGTTATTTACAAAAATATATAGTGCTTCGGGAGACGACATTTCTCTACGCTTTACTTTTTCCTCAGACGGCCACTCTGCTCCATATGGCCCCTCCATATTGACCTGCTAAATAACAAGCGATGTTATTCTGCTTTTTTTGGCAATATAGAATGCAGCTAACATGTTTCATAACGCAAAACAAAAAAAAGGAGAGTAATACAGGTTATACATACAGCTATCAAGTATAAACATATATTACCTTAAGGAGCTTTTGGATATACTGCTTCAAATTAGAGGAGAGTTTATTTCCACGTCCAGACTCAAGGAATAAAGATAGACCTATTAAATAGGGGAGAAATAGAAGGAAAAACTAATAATCAGTTTTCTAAAGAAGATTGATCGAATGAAGAACCTTACACATATTGATATTAGATTAAACGGAAACCTTATTACAATCCCCAATGTGACAAGAATAAAATCATAATTTACTATGTTATAATATGCAATATCGTTATAGTTTATACTCTTAAGGGTGCCCATAAGATGACGTTTACTTTCAAAAGAATCGAGTATGAATACATGCCATATTCTAATGTATTGCACTCAAAAGAAACGTATGAGAATAATAGTTTCTTCATACAGTAGTAGAATTTTCTGGAACACCAAGTAAAGCCTCTTCTACCATGACAATTATACATATATAAGAATTACTGTCATTGATATTATTATGTCTAATATGCTCAGCGGTTTGCAAAAACATGTTGCAACACCAAGTAATGCATCTTATGATTTCTTCTATAAGATATCCATTCATCGGTCGCAACTCGCAAAAACTGCTAAAAAGTAGCCCGTTCATCTTCTGAACTATACATTCCAAAATGATGTGTTATTTCCATATCACAGAACTAAAGTAGGACATACTTGCCTTTCTTCCTATACTTACATTTGTTGAACCTGTTTCACTATAGATTTGTCAATATGGACAACGTGACGCCTCTATGGTCATCAATATTAATATAGCAAGTACATGCCAACCAAGATAAACTACCACTTTCTTTGGAAAAGCTTCTTCACTTGGAATTCCAAAGTGTAATGGAACTTCCCATTGCAATGGTGATTTTAGTTTATTCAATTGACCCCTATAACATATATTAGTCCACAACAGCGAACTTAGGGGGCTGTTTGGAAAGGCATATGTGAAAGTGAGTATATGACTATTGCACCCTCAGGTAGCAACAATCAGTTTTTCCTACTTCTGTTATTATCTCATTATTTATCCACATGTGGTTAAAGACATGAATCGTTAGTGGAAGTCCAGAGATCCGTCAAGTGTGTTTAACTATGGGTTAATAAAAAAACTTATCTCCTCCATGTTGGCCGTGGGGTGGTCGGTGGGGGCCCAAAGGGTGGGTTACCCCTTTTCTTTATCTCATTATTTAGCTGTCAAATAATCAATTATATACTACCTACAACAACACTTATTATCAAACAATAGATACTTATATACCCTTCACGAATTACTTCCTTAAAATAATTAACTTTGGCAAACGCTCAAAATCATCAAAAGTGATCGAGTTATCAGTGTTTCAGACAACAAAACACATTCAAACACCATCAATTGCAGCTTATCTTATTCTACTTATTCAATATCACACCGTTACAACATGAAATAAAGCCACAAAGGACACCCAAACCCTACTTCCCACACGTTTTATTTCTGCTGATTATGTTATTCTAACCATTTAATATTACATTCACATAATCCTTCTCAAACAGCAAAACCAAGCAAATCAACATATGGACAGTTACCAATTCAAAATGGTTAAAAATGCATACAGTTCTTATACATGAAACACAACAATGATTTATATTCACCAAAATTGTATTTAAATCCAAGCAAATTAACACTAAGATACCACAATCTTGGCTTCATTAAGGGAATGTGGAGAGTGTTCACAATTTCACATACGTAAGCGAGTTCAAACGAAATAGATTATGCAAACCATTAGTGTTGTAATGGCGGAAATGTGGAAACTCAGAGATATGGTCTTTATCGGAAGCATAAGCCGATCTGAGAAGCTCATCGATCCTTTTCTTCCTTTGCATCATCTGCAAGCATTGATTAAATCAGTGAAGTTTGTAGAGTTTTGGTTGCATTCATTCGATTTTGATGGAATGTAACGGTACCTGCGTCCTTGTTGGTTTCTTTGTTCTGATGTCCGCCATTGCTTTAACTTTTTCAGACTCCATCCTACATTACCACCCACAGGAGAGATTTTTTTTTTTTTTGTAATTCGGCATGAAATCAATCCCCAAAAATAAGCAATGCCGTACTAGGGTTTTGAATTTGATCTGGAAAAAAAAATTGGATCTTGATTTATTAGGGTTTAATTTTGGTAAAATTTATAAAGAGTTAATTCTACCTATATATTACCCGTGGAAGTGAGAGAAAATGTCTCCCCCACTCGATCTAAGACATCCGATCAATCCATATTCAATCCTGACCACTTTAATTCAATTACTTCTGTTTATGCATGGCTTACAACTGCGTTATGCCTGATTAAACCCATTTTCCAGAACTGCTCCTACTATTTTGCAACCATGCCATCCACTACCTCCACAATTTAAGCAACTGTACTGAATGTGCATCCCAACAGTTTCTATTTTTTTTGCTATTTAAGGCCTGCATATTTTGACAACCATATCTTTTCTACATCTCGAACTGCATACCCCTTTTCATACTTATTTCTTTCTGCTGGAATGGAAAACAAGGTAATTCAAATACACTGTAATTTTTTTTTTTTTTTCATATTTTGCTGTTTCACTATAGTTTTAAAAATTACACATTCTGTTCTCCTAGGAGTTGCAAATAAAGATCAAGGTTGAAGCTGAAGAAGATACCAATGTCACGGTTAGGCTACCCTGTTACAACAGATATTCAAAGTATCATCATTGTTTACTGTTGCGCTCTTTTATTGCTAATTACATTGACCACCGATCACAGCACCCAATGAAGGTCAAGGTCGAAACACCACTCGAAAGTAAGGTACGAAACACAAAAGGTCAAGATGAGCCCATGATCCGCGAACCTCTTTCTCCGGTAAGTGCTGTTTATTAAACTATTCATCAATATTCACGCTGGAGTTGAGAATACATGAGTCAATATAATGAAGTGATACATTATATATTCATGCAGACCATCAGATTACAAGTTCCATTTTTCACCTTTGATGATGAGGTACTATCAATGACTTTAGTTTCACGCCGGCAACGTGAACCGACAATTTCTTCTAATGCCTGCTTGCGTACTTTAGGTTGATATTGAATGGGAAGAAGAAATCATACGGCACGTAGAACGGTATGAACAGCGGTTGGCAGAAGAGGAAAAGAAGGCTAAGGAGGTAATCATATTGTTAATAATGCAAGATGTCGTACCTGGATAACTACCTTTTTTGTGTAACTTTCATCAGGAAGCTGCTAAACAAGACCACAATAAAAAGGATACAGGAGACAAATTCGAGGAAGAACAGGTGAGTACCAAAATACGGGTGAATAGACTGTATCCAGGTCAAGAAATGTTTACTGACGTATCCTTGAATTTTTCGTAAAATAGTTATGGGATACTTCATCAAAAGGCGACCTGGTTGACCAGACCGATAAGGCACACGAAGAAATCGAGGTATCACGTATTTTTGTTAATAAAAACCTGCCTTAATGCTGCGACATTTAACTTCCTAACTTTGTAGGACGGGTGCATGCAGATTGTGAAGAGGAGAAGTGGTCGTAAACGAAAAAAAAATTCCAGATTAATTGCAGACGATGAAGACGAAGTTTAACATGCAGAAGAACGATCTACCGTTTATAATCTGACTTTGCTTTCCGTTTGAGATCTTCAGTTTCCATTTTCTCATTACTTCGTGTACTGGGCATATTAGTTATTTGTAGTTTCCCTAAAAACTCGCCCACTAACCACACTCACCCACGATCTAGAGGTCAGTTTTTCCTGGGCAGTTTATTCACTTCCAAAAAAAACTGTCACGCGCCCTATATATATAGATATTGGTACCTGCTGTAAACATCCAAACGAACGATGAGTACCAACAACTCAAGGACCTCATCAAATGACCAAAATGATTCGCAACCATCACCGCATGGAGAAAATGACAATGGAGTTAACACGCCTTCAAATGTTGACGATGTTCTACCAAAACCAGCCATCGTAAGTCTATTTGGATTGAAAGTACTTTATTTGTTTTGTTATTATGTGTTTCATCTGTTAACGCTGCGTTTTATTTCTACAAAATCATGAAGGAGCGTGAATCCCCATCGCCAACCACCAGTGCTGCTCTAGAGTTTATTGATCGACACGTATTCAGCGATTCCGATGCCGATGAGGAGACACTGGAAGCCTATTTAGATAACGTATGTAAAAATGCTTTTGTCCATCCGTATTTTGACTGTTTTTTTTTTTTTTTGGTAACGTGGTAATACTTATATTGTGTTCACAGGTAGGTCCAGATATAGAAGCCACACTTATGGCATCAATAGTTTACCTTGAAAAGCGACAAAAGCGAATCAACAATCGCCGTCAGCTATTATCAATTGACCCATCTGACATAGTCAATGTATCAAGTGACGATGAGGCACATGACGAAGAACAGCCAAATGAACCCCCGAGAGACTCATCTACATTCAAACGGCGTAGGGTGTCCGTTTTCAATGGAACCAAAACATATAACTTGGATAGCAACAAAGATGAGAAGGATGGACCTGACGCACCAACAGTTTAACAGCAGCCAACTTGTGTTTCATTTTATTTGCTTACGTTTATATTTTGTTTGCCTACTTTTTTACAAGAATGTATATTCAACTCCCTGTTTTATTTGAAAATGGTGATGCATTCTTTACTTTAATTGCCATTTCTTTGCACACATTTATAATTGTTATAAATATAACATACAAGTAATCTGAACGATTGTAAAATGTTTTTGCAAACATATCTGCTGGCTCAGAATAGTAAGAGCCATATCAAGCACCATTAGAGAATTGCCATGGCTGCAAAATCAAAGATGTCCACATTCTCAGGATTTGTTAACTTGAATCAACTATTATTTACCTAATAACCATCTTGAATTGCCCAGCCAAGATACAGTTTATCCCAGATTGTACTCGATTTGCTCCTTCAATTAAATAGTTCTCATCACAGCCTTAACATATGATTTACATAGACGGTATACGTGTTTTAGTTGTCTGTTTACTTTGCCTTTATTATGAGATCATATTTTAATTTAAAAACAGCAAATGCTGTCAATATTTATATCTTTGTTATGGGCTGTATATAATAACATACCTACGAATAACAATTTAAGTTGTATGTCCAATTTTCTTCATAGCCCTACAAAATATTCTTAAATTAACACGTGTGTGTTGGAACGTATTTTTTGATGTCTGCTAATGCAATCATGTGAGTACATGTATGTTAAAAAGTAAACCCCAAGCGTGACCATGTACCAACATGTTTAGACTGTTTTATGCGTATTTTGTAACTACTATCCGAATACAATACTGAAGTTATTTAATTCACGTTTTCTTATGTGTCCAGTTACATTTTCAATCAACTACCCTATGTTTCAATTTTTGAAGTAGTTATACCTTTTTATAATATATTTGTTATCATTATATAATCTCATTAACTTACAACACCTATATTTAAATTTATATTGTTTTTTAGAAAATATGTAATATAAGGGTTTTAATAATTGTGATTACCCTAAATTAAATATACCGCCAGGAAAAATGCACTCGTGGATCCATACATTTTTAATGTATTCCAAACTGATCTGACAGTTAATTTGTGTCCCTACTAGCCCACTACCATCCTAGAAGTCAGCATTACATGGCCACGTTTAAGCAACCCTCACACATCAGTTTTCTCCACTATCAGTTTCCTTGTGCTATATAAAGCCCAATCATTTTGTTCATATGATCTAGAAATTAGAAGTAAACAAATTCAGATGGCAAACCAGCCAACTGGGGATCCTAACGCCCCACCCAACCAACTCCCATTCGGCCATGTCAATCCAGACCAGTTGCATGTACGAATTATTAAACACTTTTGCTCTGTTATTTTTTTAATTGCATATATTATAACCTTACCTATGTTCTAGGCGGATACGGACTCCGGCAATTGGATAAGCGTAATTACGGCGGCATACATATTTCATCTCGGTGAAGAACTACTTTTCTGGGTATTTACAGTGGACTTTTTTAACGTTGTGACTTTTATTTTTGTATTCTTATTGTTTTTTTGGGTACCCAGCAAAGGCAATGCATGAAGCTTCGCAAACGGCTAACTAATTTGCAAAACTGGAAATGGGATGAGGTAATAGATGTGTCCTCTGATGATGAGCCAGAAGAATCAGGCTCAGAATGTTCAACTGGTAGGTCGACACACAGCAATCACGCACAGGGATGAAAGTTCTTAGTTATGCATATGTATGGTTTTGTATTATGTAATCGTGTTACGTATTAATTTTGTCTATAATGTACTTCTCTTTCTTTTGTAATGTTACTTATGTTGTTCTTGTATCTTTTATAACGTATGTATTGACATTGTAATTCTATTAGTACATTGTTTGAGATATTACTATATGTGTCATTTCAGATAAATATCATTGCTTCAGGTTTACTTACGCAACGAATTGGTTTGTTAATAACTATAAGACATTCTGCAAAACTAAAAAATTCCTTGCCCACGTATCCGATTTTTATTACATGCGATTGCGTTGTTTTAAGTTTTATTTTTATGATTTTGTGGTGCAAGTTATTAGCAGCTGACATTAAGACTCTCATAATTGTCAACATGGTATACACTTGTGGGTGTTTACATTAATTGCTGACTTCAATTCAATACCTAAGGTGTTTATTTTGCAATTATTAAACCTACCAACTACTATTTTCTTCATAACAGAGAAAACCAAACGGCAATATATCTGAATATTTAACGTTCTGTTACGTATGTAAAATATGCATATATGATTATTTATTGTTTTGTAGTTATGAGAACTATTTAAACGTGACAATTGTGTTTACCGATATCAAGTTGAATACACATGCATAATCAGTGTTGGGTAGATTATATCTAAAAGGTCTTAAAATTAAGAAACAATTTTTTTTTTAAATCACCATTCACTGGGTATTGTATAGGTGCGACTGGCTAAACAAACTATAACTTACTTTCGTGTACGCCAAAAAAATAATTTTTTTTACTATTAACACTTAAAGTGTCATATTTATTCAGAAACCGTTTTTAGTATACATTCCTGACATGATGGTGACCTACAAGAGGGACGCATGCATTTCAAAAATTCAGAAAACAACATTTAAAACATATTGTCAACAGTAAACGTAAATTCTACTTCTATAAAATACTTTATTGTTATAAAGTAGATAGTTCAGATGCTTGTGACCTAAGTGGGAACCAGATGCTATTAAAAAAGAGAAAAAACGGTTTCTGCAATTTTACTTTCGTTTGATCCAAAAGAAAAACGGTTACCACATTCGGTTATAAAGCAGTTTCCACAGATTCAAAATTATAAATACCTTACTTGAGGAGAGACTACTTTCCTCCTCCATCATTTTCACTCTAAATCATATTCACTATAAAGTAGTATCCTTTGTCACTTTCGAATATCACTTTCTGATTATTACGATTCATTTGATGCTCATATCATATTCATAAAGGTACGTGTCTAATATGTTAATCATTTTGACTATCTTCATCGATTTTTTACCTCTATGAGCAGTATACTTTATCAAAATCGTTTTTCACTGTTTTAAATCCATCTGAAATCCCTGTATTTACGTTTATTGGATAAATCATTCTTATACAAACGAAGTATTTCTAAAATTGTTATTTCTATACTTCAATACATTAACTTTCATTAATTACTATGTATCATGTTTAATTAACATTCTAATTGTTGTATACCAGCACTTCTACGCTTCAATATTTTTTTAGAGAATTTTCAAAAACCAGATATATGTATTCTCAGATTTGATATTCGAATGGGGTCCCTTTTTTCGTGGTACAAGTATTTTTTATTATTTACCGTATTCGGTAGCTATTCTCAGTTTCCCAATCATTCTTAGAGTTTTATTTGCTTTATTGTATGAATTTAACATTATTACGTATGACGCTTTCTTCATCATTCATGCAAACATATGCATATCGAATGTTGTTTTTTTACAACTCAATACACTACCTTTCATTGAAAACTGTGTATCATGGGTTACTAAACATGCTTATTGTTGTTTCACAGCACTTGTAGTTTTCAACACATTTCAATTAAAGTTACAAAAATCAAGGTATGCTTTCTGAAATTTGATATTTTGGTATCTACGCATATTTTGATACTTATAAAGTATTTTCATTTTCTTCCTTTTTTCTTCATATTATGCAGTGTGTTTATCATTTTCATGGTTGTATATGTTTACGTGCACAATCATTTTAATCGTTGACATATTTAAATTTCGTTTGCAACAATTAACGTTAATTAATTGAGATGCTTTTTTTGATTTGTCATGCAAAAATTATTTGCTTTGCCATTTTCTATAAATATCGATCCTGCCTATAGGAAAAAGCTACTTCTAAGGAATTAATATTCTTGTCTTCTGTATCTATTCCGATATGGTTAGCAATCATACTAATTTAATCGCATGAAGCGTCCTATGAGATAATTGTATTCTAACTTATTTATCAGAATGAGGTCAGGATTCCAGTACTATTAAATAGTACGGTCAAGACCGAATAATGCTATGTTTTAAAACCTATAATTAGACATGGATATAATACGGAACACTAAAGTAGATAGGCAAGGAACTTACGTAGCACCATGAGTCCACATGGTGTGTTGTTTGTTGGCGGATGTTGGTGTCGGCCGTTGTCTTCGATTACACATACAGAATACAGGCCTTATTACATGCATCATATGAATGAAAACATCTAATCTAATCTAAATACATTAAAAAAACGTGTAAACAAATGTTGCAGCTAAGTATGCAACCTGCAATAAAAGTAAAAATATGTTAGGCTTTTTTTTTGCATTTACAATGAGTAATATATAACGTATATGTGAAATTTGATTACCATTTGAAATGTTGGTTTCTGTACCCACCAAAGTTGAACTGATAATCAGCAAAGATGTTCCACAAGGTGCTTTGTAACATATGTTTTCATCAAAATAGATTTATGATTGTAAATGCAAGGTTTAATGGGACAAAATGCTAACATTTGAATAAGTTCGTCCCATTGGATTTAATGATGTGCTTATTTACAACAAACCTTCTGTTGCAACTGTAAGCATCTAACACCCAAACGTAAACCAACTTTAATTTATGACTTATGTATGTTTTACCAGCATATTATAATAAATACAATCACGAAAAAAATTTGTTACTTACACACTGTTTTGTTAACTACATAAAAATAAAACTACGTCGAACCTATGTATAGATTTGTTGTCATACAGATCTGTCATCGACTTTACCCATCGATGTATACTACGAATCTGGACATTTAATATAAAATGCCAATAATCTGGATTTATAGTTACCACACAAACTTTATAACTCATCTGCTATTTTTGTGAAAGTAAATGTAACGACTATGTTCCAAATATACATTACATCGACTACAATGTTTCGGGGACTATCCGTATTCAATATTATGTATTGATCATCGTCGATTTTAACGTATATGTACAAAATAAAAACCAATGCATGATTCGTTCTAAGCAGATGTGAAGCAAACGATACAACCATGCATGTCTGAAAATCAGTTCGTGTTTTGTCCTTCATAAGCGATAATATTGCCTCTGGCAAATCACTTATTTTTTAGAAAATTGTAGATAGGAAAGTGTAAAAGGTGCTTGATCGGGTTATAATTTACCATGTTTATTAAGCGTAAAAGAGTTATTTTTAATGCAAAAGTGTTATAGAATGTGCCGCTATTGAATAAATTCTGTGCCTATGCAGGGAAACAAAATCCGGTTTAAAATGATGAAAAAGGACGAAATTTCAGAGCCAGGCGCAGAGAGGGGCGCAGCCCTGCGCCCAGACCGAGTGCTCGACAGAAGAAATTAATTCACAAAAATACGGATTTCACAGAGGGGCGCAGAGGGGGGCGCAGGCCTGCGCCTACGGCTGCGCCCAGCCCATTAAATTATTAGACGGCTGTTTTTAGGGTTTTCCTAGCTTTTCCTATAAATACCAATGCATATCTCAGAGTTCATCATCGTTTTTTTGGAGGAGAAGGCTAAGGAAAAGAACCCTGTTTGAGCGAAAACACGTACGAAGAACACACGAGTCGAGCTACGGTGATGGATCAACAACTCTTGAACGTTGCATCAACTATGTCCGGCTAAGCTCACCATAATCATTCTCGGAGGAAGCACATCGCTAAGTTTTACTTTATGAACGATTACTTTAAGTTTGCATGGTTTTTATTATTTATATTGTGATTGTAAACGAATGATTATTATTTTGTTGTTGCGTTTCGCAAGATAGTTCGTAGACATTTTATTATTCGTGCCGAGTTAATTATTTAATTAAGACGAGTAATCAAACGTGTCACGCGCTATGCCCAAGATCACGTAATGGTTTTAATAATAATTCTAACGAAGATTATGTCTATGTAATCTTCAAATCGTTTTTATAAATTAAACACAAAGCGAGGTGTGGAATCCGGGAATGGTTATCTTCGTACTTTATTCAATCAAACAATCTTCTTAAGTTTTCTTTTCACAAAATTCGCAAGTAATTAGTTTTATAAATCAAGCAATCACCTTTTTACAAACCACTCAATCTTTCTAAGTTACTTACTTTGCAATGCTAATCGCTTAAATACGTGCAATTAACCTCTCGCTCTCTGTGGATACGATCCCTACTTACCCTAGCTTCTAAGGTATTTAGTGGTATTTTTGACGGGTTAACGACACTCGCATCAAATTTTGGCGCCGTTGCCGGGGAGCGGTTGCGCTTAAATCACGTATTTTAGTAATTAGCTTAATTTAGTTGCCTTATTTTCTTTAGAGTAATTTAGGTAATTTAGTTAATTTAGTTAATTTCAATTAATTGCTTATTTGCTTTTATTTGCTTTCTTAAATTAGTTAAAGTTTCCTTATGTTGCTATATTCTATTTAATTAGTTTTTAATTAGTTTTAAGTTTTAATTATTGTTTTAGTTTATTAAGAAAAAGGGAATCGTGGCGCAAGCATCGATTCTCACCAAAAAGAAAGTAACTAATTCGAATTCTTCATCTAGCCCTCATAAGTTTATGCACACACGATATTCTGGTAGAATTTCACCCTTGAAGTTTGATCCAGAAATCGAAAAAACCGCTAGATCTAATAGGCGAGCCACAACTCAAACAAACGAAACTAAAAATACTGCTCCTAAAGTAAACGTGGAGGAAGAAATAATTAATTTGGAAGACGAGAACATCGAAAACGTTCTTGTCGACGTCCAACAAAACCAAAGACCGATGGGAGACCGTAGAACCGTAGAATCCCATTATAGGCCGGGTGATATCCCTGATCCATCACCCATTCTCTACCCAATTAATGAGAATGAACCCGAAATTAGGCCACAGCTATTTAGCATATTACCCGTTTTTCGCGGAGCACCAAGCGAAGAACCGTATGAGCACTTAGCTGAATTCACTGCCATATGTAAGGCCAATCACGTTAGGGGAATGACCGTAGATGCTCTAAAACTCAGACTCTTTCCTTTCTCTTTGAAGGAACGAGCGAAAAATTGGTTCGTGTCACTTCCCACTGATAGTATAACTAACTGGGATGAGATGAAAAAAGAATTTCTAACTGAATATTACCCAATTAGTAAGACTACAGAAAAACGTAAAGAAATCACTGGATTTAAACAGAAAATTGGAGAACAATTTCACGAAGCTTTTAATAGGTTGAATGAATTACTACGAACATGCCCTCACCATGAAATTCCTAAATGGATGCTAATTAAAACCTTTTTCGATGGGGTTAGTCAAGAAAGTAGGAATATGATCACCGCTGCTTCAGGCGGAACCTTTTTAGCCAAGGAAGATGATGAAGCTTGGGAATTATTAACCCAATTAAGCAAAGGTTTAAAAGTTCAAGCAGGTTCGGATAATAGTGTTGGTGTCCAAGTTATGGGCATAGACAACGCATGGAAGAAAGAAGTTAAATCTGACATATCCGAACTAAGCAAAAAGATGGACTTGTTGATGAAAGGAATGGGAAAGGTTACAGCGGCACAGGTTTGCTGTGTCACTTGTGGAGACCCTTCTCATCCAACCGAGAATTGCCCACATACCTTCACGCACGAAGAGTATGTTAACGAAGCTTTTGGATTTCGGCAACGAAGAGAACGGGAGAATCCATACTCGGAAACTTACAATCCGGGATGGAGAAAACACCCGAACTTTAGTTGGAGGGATAATCAAGACAATGATGCTCCCCCGAAGCCAAGATATGAGCAACCTCGTCAACAAAACCGAGATTTCCAATATGGATCGACCTCAGCTACGAAGGATGATCGGTACTATAAACACCAAGACCCTAAAGAAGAAAATGATTCGCGACAAGTGTCGGGGAATTCGAAAGAGTTTTCCGAGTTTATGGAATTCATGAAGCAGCAAACCATGGTTCAAGCGAAAACTATGGAGATGCTTGGAAGGCAGATGGGACAAATTGCAGAATCCTTAACTAAACGAGAAGAAGGGAAGCTTCCAAGCAACACCACAGTTAACCCATCGCACCACCATGGAAAAGAGAAGAAATATGAAGTTAATGAAGTGAACGAAGTTAACAAAGTCACTACCCTTAGGAGTGGAAAGGAAGTAGATAACAAAATAGAAATGCCTAAGGAGAGTGAGACTGACGACGAGGTAGAAAATGTTTATGAAGAAGAGCCACCCAAATCGGAGTCAAAGGTTGAAACAAAAGTTAAGAAAGTAACTTTTAAGGAAGTAGAAGCCAAGAAACCAGTAGAGATTAAAGTTGGGGAAGAGAGTTCCAATACTGAAACTGTTCCCTACCCAACGGCCTTAGAAAATCCAGCTTCATTCCCTTATGGTAAGAAAGGACCTAAAAACGAAGAGTTATGGGATATTTTTAATCAAGTTAAAATTAACATTCCCTTAATCAAAGCTATACAACAAGTTCCTTCTTACGCTAAATTCCTAAAAGACCTTTGTACTCAGAAGGGAAAATTTAAAATAACTCTTCCAAAGCAAATCAACCTCACTGAACAAGTCAGTGCAGTTATCACGAGCTCACTGCCGCCTAAACTAAAAGATCCAGGATCACCCTTGATCCCGGTAACTATCGGCGATATTCAAATTAAAAAAGCACTTCTAGACTTAGGGGCGAGTGTTAATATTCTACCTGGTAATTTATTTGACCAACATGATCTAGGAACCCTACAGACAACAGATGTCATCCTACAATTAGCAAATAGGTCTACCAAAGTACCACGAGGAATGTTATCTGATGTAATCGTTAAGGTCGAAGATTTCTATTATCCAGTAGATTTCTTAGTGTTGGATTCAGATAGTGCTTACAAAGAAAGCCAACCGGCAATCATATTAGGACGTCCCTTCTTAGCCACAATCAACGCTCAAATCAATTGCAGGACAGGTGCATTAGACATAGCATTCGGAAACCGTAAACTCCGACTTAATGTCTTTAACAATGTACCCAATGCGCCATTGGATTCAGAGTGCTATATGATCGATCTAGTTGATGATTTAACACAACAACAATTATCAACAATAACATGTAAAGATCCAGTGGAGCTGCTCCTGTACTATAATGCGCATATGCTAGATAATATGCCTGAAGCTAAGGAGTTTGAACTTGAAAGTGTTCAGTCAGTAGATTCTAATCAACCACCATGGACACATAAGATCGAAAAACTTCCGACTGACCTTCCACCATCAGCAAAACCGTCTTTAGAGCAACCACCCAAGCTAGAGTTGAAACCACTTCCATCTCATCTCAAATATGCTTTTCTTGGCCCTGAGAATACACTGCCTGTAATCATCGCAACAGACCTTACTGCTGCACAAGAAAAGGCCTTGTTAGAAGTGTTATCGAGATATAAGGAAGCGGTAGGCTGGACCATAGCAGATCTTAAAGGAATTAGTCCGACGCTGTGTATGCATAGGATTATAACTGATCCAACAGCCAAGCCAAGCAGAGATGCTCAGAGAAGGCTAAACCCTAACCTTAGAGAGGTAGTGAAGAAAGAAGTGTTGAAATGGCTAGATGCTGGAATTATCTATCCGATATCAGATAGCCAATGGGTTAGTCCCACACAAACGGTTCCAAAAAAATCTGGAATCACTGTCGTCGATACTCCTGAAGGAGAAAAGATTGCAACTCGCCCTGTGACGGGGTGGAGAGTATGTATCGACTACAGAAAACTAAACGCCGCAACCTCAAAAGATCATTTTCCTCTGCCATTCATCGACCAAATAGTAGAGAAGCTAGCAGGGCAGAAATTCTATTGTTTCCTAGATGGCTATTCGGGGTATAACCAAATCCCAATACACCCAGAGGACCAAGATAAAACGACATTTACGTGTCCGTATGGCACATTCGCCTACCGAAGAATGCCATTTGGATTATGTAACGCTCCAGCCACATTTCAGCGATGTATGATGGCTATATTTTCAGACATGGTCGGAGGTTCTCTTGAAATCTTCATGGACGACTTTTCGATATTTGATAAGTCATTCGAAGGGTGCCTCTCTCATTTAGAAAAAGTTCTTAAGCGTTGTACTGAAACTAATTTAGTACTAAGCTGGGAGAAAAGTCACTTTATGGTTAAAGAGGGAGTAGTCTTAGGACACATAGTCTCTGAAAGAGGAATGGAGGTTGATCGAGCTAAGATACAAATAATTTCCTCGCTACCACCACCAACTAATATCAAGGGGATTCGTTCTTTTCTAGGACATGCAGGTTTCTATAGGAGATTCATAAAAGATTTTAGTGCCATATCCAAACCCCTATGTAACCTTCTCCTAAAAGACGCACCGTTCAATTTTGATAAAGACTGTGCAGAGGCATTTAACACATTAAAAATGAAGCTCACGGAGGCACCAATTCTGCAATCACCTGATTGGTCTCAACCCTTTGAGATCATGTGTGACGCCAGCGATCATGCAGTAGGTGCCGTCCTTGGTCAAAGAGTGGACAAAAAGCCAGTGGTAATATACTATGCAAGTAAAACCTTCTCTGAAGCTCAAATTAATTACACAACCACTGAAAAAGAATTGCTTGCAGTAGTGTATGCGCTAGATAAGTTTAGATCTTACGTCTGGGGAGCTAAGGTAATTGTGTATTCCGATCATAGTGCCTTACGACACCTCTTGGCTAAGAAAGATGCTAAGCCACGGCTAATTCGTTGGATACTGTTGCTACAAGAATTTGATTTAGAAATCAGAGACAAAAAGGGCTCAGAAAATGTAGTAGCAGACCATCTCTCGAGACTGCCAGCAATCACCACTGATATGCTGGACTCCATTCGGGACAATTTCCCAGATGAACAATTATTGTTCGTCGCAAAAGTGCCTTGGTTCGCTAACTTAGTAAATTACTTTGTCACAGGGAAAACCCCAAGCCACTGGAATTCACATCAAAGAAAGTATTTCTTCTCTCAAACTAAACAGTACATTTGGGAGGAGCCGGATTTATTCAAAATTGGAGTAGATCAGATTATCCGGCGATGTGTTCCAGATAATGAGCATTATGATATTTTAAATCACTGTCACTCGTATGCATGTGGAGGCCATTTTAGTGCTAAAAAGACAGGACATCGAATCCTACAAAGTGGATTCTTTTGGCCGACTATCTTTAAGGACTCCTACGAGTTTGTTAAGTCATGCATACGATGCCAGCAGATAGGAGGTATTTCAAAAAGAGACCAAATGCCTATGACACCAATTCTCATAGTAGAAATTTTCGATGTGTGGGGCATAGACTTTATGGGACCATTCCCCAAGTCATACGGTTTCGAATATATCCTAATGGCAGTTGATTACGTCTCTAAATGGGTAGAAGCCGAAGCCACAAGAACCAATGATCACAAAGTAGTTTGCCAATTCGTTAAACGTAATATATTTTCTCGTCATGGAATTCCTAGAGCCATAATTAGTGATGGGGGTTCTCATTTCAAAAATATGTACTTTAGCAAATACTTAAACATTATGGAGTGACGCATAAGATAGCTACCCCATATCACCCACAAACTAGTGGACAAGTAGAGGTATCTAACAGGGAGGTTAAGCGAATATTAGAAAAAACAGTACGACCCGATAGGAAAGATTGGTCAATACGATTAGATGATGCACTTTGGGCGTATCGTACAGCGTATAAAACCCCTATTGGTATGTCTCCCTATAAACTAGTTTATGGGAAATTATGTCATCTTCCGGTGGAGTTAGAGCACCGCGCCTTATGGGCCATTAAAAATGCAAACCTTAACTTCACAGCTGCCGGTATAAATCGAAAACACCAACTGAATAAATTAGAAGAAATTCGCAAGGAAGCTTATGAAAGTTCTAAAATATATAAAGAAAAAACAAAAGCTTTCCACGATCGAATAATTAAACGAAAGGTGTTTAATAAAGGTGACAAAGTCTGGCTATTTAACGCACGCCTGCGGCTCTTCCCAGGTAAATTAAAAAGTAAGTGGACAGGCCCATACACAGTAACTAATGTTTACCCCTATGGTGCGGTTGAAATAATAGATCAAAAAGGTGGTGAGCCTTTTAAAGTAAACGGACACAGATTAAAATTATTTGTACAATGGGCTGATAATAAAATTATATCATCTGAGACAATGGTCTTAGAGGATATCACTTAAATACTAAAAAGTTCCAAAATGTCTGGCTGAAGACATTAAACTTAGCGCTTTCTGGAAGGCAATCCAGTGAACTTTGTGGGTATGTTCCATAGAAACCCTCACGAGACTATAACTCGTCCACTCAGGCTACTGAGGGGTTTAAAGGCTTGTTGCACATGCTAAGTGCAATCGTTTTTCACCACGAAAGTGTGCTTTAATTTCGTTTATTTAGTTATATTTAGTTCTTATTGTTAGTATTTCTTAAATCGTCCTTTAAAACACTTAGCTGCGTTTGAGCTTGACTTTACTACAAAATGTCACATGCGGTAACCAACTAAGTTGGGGAAAGAATTTGCACATTCGGGACCATTGAGCTTGGAGGAAATTAAAAGGAATATACTTACGTTAGGGAGGGGCAATTCCTAGCAAAATGTGTGTTGCACCAATACTAAATTGCACATGCTTGAATATTCAATACTTAGATGCTACATGTGTTGTTTCATTTCTTCGTAAATGTTTCTTGTTTCATAATTATTTGTGTGCCGAGGACGCCCCAATTCTTTAAGTTGGGGAAGGGGAACGCATTATGCTTCACACTATGCTTTATATGTTATATATCGTGAAACCGAGAAAAAATTTACGAAAAATGACAACTTTTTGGTCAAATAACTCACTTATAAAGATTTAAGGTGCCATTGTTAGTGTTGATCTCAGTTAAACTTGAGTTTTCAACTCAAGTTGGGGAAGTTTGAAGAAAATTACTAGCACGAGAAGATGATGGGCCTTTCAGTGAGTTCTACGACAGCAACTTCGGACAACCTCCACCGCAGTAGTCAGGTTCTTCCGTTCCTCTCTTTAAGTAGGATGAAATACTGTTTTTATGCTTTATTATTTTTAGTGTTTGTGTGACTGAATAAATGTGTTTCTTTTTAAGATTGTGTGAAGAGCGAGCCGTAAAAGATCCGATCAATTAACCCGGTAACTTTCTATTGTGAGCTTGCAACTTAAATATGATGATGTTAGTTAGGACGGTTTCAAGCAAAATAACGTAATTATATGAGTTTAAATATAACACCACGAGTCATAGATGTTTAAATTCAAGGAAGTGAATCGAGTTGAAGTAGGATATATTGTGTGAAGCGAGTGATAATTAACCAGGATTTCAATAGCCGCTATTTATTCATGCAATAAGGGGGAGGAAACGAACACGAATAGAGCCTCAATTCAAGTGTGGCCTAGTTGATTCAGGAGATTAAGTCTGAAGGGTACCATCATGCCTAGTCCCCTAAGACCAACTGGTCTGGGAGCGGCTGACCCAAATCCTGTTACACGGATCATCTAGAAAGTCATAGTAAACTTGAACGAAAAACATAGACATTGCATGAAAAGAACAAAAAAAAAAAAGAAAAAAAAAAATTAGTAGCTCAAGTCATGCATCGAGGAAAAAGATGGTCCAGTGACCCACGTGAATTCAATTCTGTAACCTTGAGCTAAAAGGATAATAGTGGTGAGGAATTTTGGAACAACTATCCAAGAAACATCACGATATATCTGAATTAAATTCTGTTCGTGTCTGCGAGTTTCAACACATCTATGAAGGCTAGTGCTTGTTTAAATGAGTTAATTATGTTTTGTACGCTTGATAAACCCGATGTTTTAAAAAATCTGATTTTCGTTGCTTGCTCGGGACGATCAAGAATTAAGTTGGGGAAGTTTGATCGGGTTATAATTTACCATGTTTATTAAGCGTAAAAGAGTTATTTTTAATGCAAAAATGTTATAGAATGTGCCGCTATTGAATAAATTCTGTGCCTATGCAGGGAAACAAAATCCGGTTTAAAATGATGAAAAAGGACGAAATTTCAGAGCCAGGCGCAGAGAGGGGCGCAGCCCTGCGCCCAGACCGAGTGCTCGACAGAAGAAATTAATTCACAAAAATACGGATTTCACAGAGGGGCGCAGAGGGGGGCGCAGGCCTGCGCCTACGGCTGCGCCCAGCCCATTAAATTATTAGACGGCCGTTTTTAGGGTTTTCCTAGCTTTTCCTATAAATACCAATGCATATCTCAGAGTTCATCATCGTTTTTTGGAGGAGAAGGCTAAGGAAAAGAACCCTGTTTGAGCGAAAACACGTACGAAGAACACACGAGTCGAGCTACGGTGATGGATCAACAACTCTTGAACGTTGCATCAACTATGTCCGGCTAAGCTCACCATAATCATTCTCGGAGGAAGCACATCGCTAAGTTTTACTTTATGAACGATTACTTTAAGTTTGCATGGTTTTTATTATTTATATTGTGATTGTAAACGAATGATTATTATTTTGTTGTTGCGTTTCGCAAGATAGTTCGTAGACATTTTATTATTCGTGCCGAGTTAATTATTTAATTAAGACGAGTAATCAAACGTGTCACGCGCTATGCCCAAGATCACGTAATGGTTTTAATAATAATTCTAACGAAGATTATGTCTATGTAATCTTCAAATCGTTTTTATAAATTAAACACAAAGCGAGGTGTGGAATCCGGGAATGGTTATCTTCGTACTTTATTCAATCAAACAATCTTCTTAAGTTTTCTTTTCACAAAATTCGCAAGTAATTAGTTTTATAAATCAAGCAATCACCTTTTTACAAACCACTCAATCTTTCTAAGTTACTTACTTTGCAATGCTAATCGCTTAAATACGTGCAATTAACCTCTCGCTCTCTGTGGATACGATCCCTACTTACCCTAGCTTCTAAGGTATTTAGTGGTATTTTTGACGGGTTAACGACACTCGCATCAGTGCTTTCATCGATGTGCCGTAAATAACGGACATCTCAGCTTCTGCCTATACTAGCATATCATTATATTAACGGTAATCAAACAACAGATCTGACTCTTTTAAAGCGAGATCTATATTTTTCTTCCCTCTGCCAAATAATATATATTTTTCAAGAAATTGTAGACATGAAAGTTTTCACAACAGTGATCCATCGCGAAATGCTCCTTCATCGATGTATGGTAAATACACGACATCTCAGGTTTTAGGTATAGTAAAATATCATTATACAAACGCCAAACAAACACCAGATCTGAGACTTTTACAGTCAGATCTACATTTTTTTGCCTCTGCCAAGTTGCTTCTTTTTTAGGACATTTTATAAACGCACGTATAGAGTGCATTGATCCATCACGAAAAAAACCTTCATCGATGTACCGTAACAAAAGGCCATCTCAGGTTAGACACAAGATAACATATCATTTTATAAACTTCAATCAAATAGCAGATCTGAGTATGTTAATGTCAGATCTACCATTTCTTTGAAGAAGATAATGGCGACACACACAATCGATGGCAACATCGTCGTCGATAGACAACTGGATGCCGCCTTAATCGTTGTGGTACCACCCTAGGAATAGATCTAACGATTGGACGCACGATGCGCCGTCATCATCGCCGAACGACGCACGTATTGCACGGCGGCCGTCGGCTAGACGTTTGCTGCCATCGTTCCAAGTAAACAGAACATCTGATATAGAACATCGTAGTGTGTTACCGTATATGTTATCGACGGTGGCAGATCTATGGTCTGAAGGGGATTCGAATCGCCGATCGCCCCAAAAAATGCACCGAAGCCGCTCCGGAGTAAAGGACGGCTTTAGGGTTTTGGATGACAAAAAAATGAGAATGGTGAGCTCAGCTGGCCAAGAAACAAAGGTTATATACGAGCGGGTTGGAATTCGGAGTCGGATCTCTTAAGGGTCCGCGCGTTTTGTAGATCTCGGGTTTATCCTATGCGGTTCCCGGGTCGGCTCTTTCATTACATTCACATTTTGTGTATTTCACTTGCTTATTTACAATGATATACACCTTCGTTTTATATATATATATATATATATATATATATATATATATATATATATATATATATATATATATATATATATATATATATATATATATATATATATATATATATATATAAACATATTTACCAAATGTACATACTCAATGCCATACTTCCACCTTTTTCTTCATTTTTTTCATTTTATTTTAACTTCATTTAATAGCCACTTGCATTCTTCTGGTTTTTCCATTTATTTTCCATTTTTTTCATTTCCACTTTTTAAAAATGTAACCTTTTCATAACACACCATTACCTTAGTGTTACAATTAATTTTACCCGTCTATTTTAATAAATTTTTGTTTACTGCCCTTTCAACCTTTATTATTACAACCTTTTGTCACACACGTAAAAGTACGCTTTTAATTATACATATGTTTCGATATGTCTTTTAAAACTATTATGTTATGTTTTATTGTATGAAAAACACTGTATTATTTAAATTCACAATTCAAATTTCAAATGAAATTGTCGTTTACTTAAACTGTAACTATAAAAAATAATAAAGTAATAATATTTGATATTAACTGTCATACATAACTAACTACAACTATATTTGAAAACAATTTGTTATTCTTATTATATTAATATATATATTGAAGATATGAATATATATTTGAAATACTGATACATTACAATAAAAATTAAATCAATTTTGTAATGTTTTTGCTTTTGAATTTGAAAACAATATTTACATTATATTAGAAATATTACTTTAATGTAAATTATTATCATGTTACTCTTTTCATATTTAGATGTGTTTTTAACGATAAATAATTTAAAATCTTGCGTTTATATATAAGAAAAAAAAATTTTCAATGAAATATGAATGAAAAATTAAATACTTTATGATGGTTAACATAATTTTAAACTAAATATTAATGTACAAATTTTAAGACTGAGAATGGATTTTAAATTGATACATTTACTGTATGATTAAACATTTAACCTTTAGTTTACATTTCAAAAATAGAAAATTATAAATCAAATTATTCATGCTATATAAACCTTTTTAGGTCAAATGAGAGTTTAAGTTATGAACTATTTAAAATCAATTATTATATAAGTTTTCCTTTAATATTTTAGTTATTAAATTATATAATTAGATTTGAACAGATTTAATTTGATTTGATTTGAATTTATAATTAAGTTTTAATAAATGACATGTCAAGAGGATATTGTGACATGTGTCAATTAAAGTACAGATTAACATATGATGATGTCTTTACTCATTTATTATTATTTATACTATATATTAGTATTTTAGATTTATGGACACTTGAAAAATATCAATCTACAAAATATAGATATGATATTTATATAGTGCTTAAAGATAAAGTAAAAGTTGTAGTAGCAGACTAATGATTTTAAATGTATAAATTTATATTGTTAATAAGTTATTACAAAACAACATATTTGATGTTATATTAAAAGGTTACTATTAAAGAAAAACAATAATATTTGATAGTTTTAAAACGTGAAAATACAACATATTTTAATATAAGTCAAATAGAAAATATAAATTCTTTGTTTTACTTTTAAACATAAAGATATTAAGTTTGTTATTATATAAAAATTTTGAACTTACTATTTAAAATTTTAAAATATTTCTTTTTTCTAAAACATAGAGTAAATATGAAAGCATTTTAACTGGATTTTATATATTTCTTAATAATAAGTTAGGAAAATGAATAGCTAATTATGGCAAAAACAAAAAGCGGGAAATCCAAAATTTGAAGTGATGAAGGCAACGACATGTGTCATTAGATGTTTTCTTTTATTAATATATATAGATCTGCTTTTGTTTACTTTCTGAAATATTTCATATACTATGATTATTAGTAACAAATGTTGTCATTTTTACATTTCTTGTCATATTTACTTACATTATTTATTTCTTTAGTATTGTAACATCTATCGTAATTATTTATAGCTTGTGTATATTAGTATATTTTCTGTTTTATAAAAACAATATTTCGTTTTTTTTAAATGGATACGTTCAACCTTTACAGCCTGATACAAATTTTGTTAACTAAAGCGTGGATTTGTTGCCAGTGCAACGCACGGGTTAATTCATTTACCAATGGTTTATAGTTGATATATAATTTTGCTATATTCCGATTTAACTTGACGTATTCATACTCGAGTGGATGTATGTCCCATTATTTTATATGTTATGCTTTCGTTTACGGTTAAATGAAATTGCATTGACTTTATATGTTTTGTTACATCAAAAGTATATATTCTCATTAAAATGAAAGTTATTTACATATATTCTTTAAATCAAACATGTAACAAAATGTCGTTTTCAACTATTACACAATCAAGAAGATGATTTAATTTCTTATAACCTCCTTACCAATTATATAAATTTCTCATTATATAATTATTTCCTTGCTTTTTTATCCCTTAATAATTATATGAAATTTTAATCGTATTATACATTATTGTAATACTATACTACAATAATATTTCATGTATTTTGGTCAAAATTATGTATTTCGTTCATGGCCTTTAATAATTCCATAAGTTCTCTCCAATATCATTTTTTTGATGCAATAAAGTGATCGCCCTTTCTATAACCTTTTATAAATGACGGTTTCGCTCTCCTCTTAGTAATAATTTTTTTTTTCTTCATTATCTACTTTATTTCATTTTGAGTCCTTATCAAAACTTTATTCTTTTTTATTAAATATTAAATGTTAACCTAAAAAATGGTAATCATCGTTATTTTGTGTATATTTAATTTTTTAAATGTATTTATTTTATTATTACATTTATCCTTTTATTTAATTTACATATATTGTATGTACCCATTTTAGTTATTGAAATTTTACTTATCTTACGTTGTACATGTGTGTGTGTGTGTATATATATATATATATATATGTGTGTGTGTGTGTGTGTGTGTAGGTGTGTGTGTTTGTGTCTGTGTGTGTCTGTCTGTGTTATTATTACTTTTTTCTTTCCATCTAGCAATTTAATTATGGTATTCTTTTTACTTGAGTATATTTTCTATAACAAGAATACGAACTGACGGACATTTTACTGTAACTGTTTCGTTAAATATAGTTGTGCGAGTGGTATCGTTGTATTATCCTTACTATGGTTATCTGATTTTGTATTTAACTTTTGGTTATTGTACTGCGTTTTACTCCTTTCTTAGTTTTATTATTTTGTTATAGTAACATGCTTTACTTTGTATGTACATCATATTGTATTACATTGTTATGTGTTTTGGTTAAATATAACGTATTCAAACGAAAATGTATCTACCAAATTGTACAATTGAAAACGTATACATTTCGTTACATTAAAGGATATAAATGTTTATGAGAGCTTCATATGGTTTATATATTTTACTTACAAATTAAATTACAATTCATTTCAATTGTGTACACGTTACTAAGTAATTTAGGATAAACACGGAAATCATGTCAACTTTATATTTGTTTGGGAATTCGAAGTTAAGTCGGAATGTATTAATGTAACCACTATTTAAATGTCAAACAATAAACTGTTACATTTACATGTATTGATTAGAATTTATATTTCAATGTAAAGGTAACTAGTATCGAATAGTTAAAACAAAAACGAATAAAGTACTACATTTAAATTTATTGGTGTATCAAATTATTGAAATTGACATAAATAGATATTTAGTTTGAATCCAAACATATTAAACCAAATGTGCTTTAATTATAATGAGTAAACCCGTAGTCTATATATTTTATTTGTAAATTTAGATAAATAAAAGTGTCTTAGCGTGATGACATAATTAGGAAACCATATCAAACATACAAATATATACCAATTTAAAAAAAATTGACCCATGAGATAACGAATTATTTGATACTTAAATTGAATATATAATAGGAACGTAAAATAATTTACTTTCTTTGTAATGGGATAATCGAAAACTGGATAAACATAAATGGATTTTCTAAAATATTTATATATTACAAAAATAAATGTATACACAATAATACAAATTAAGTTCTTTTAATTAGTATAGAAAATATAAAGAAAACAAATAATTTGTGAGAAGGACTAAAACCGATATTGATTTACATCGTTGGGGAACCAAATATGTTATTGACATAAAAGGGAAAACAACCGTTTAAAAAAGTTATGAGAAAGAGGGACCCTTTTTGCAGATAAATTGTCTTTTTATACACTACTCATGTAATTTTTATAGCTCGGGAACCATACCCGTAAATGTCATCATCTCATGTTGGGCATTTATGTAATTCTGTCTTATTATAGTACAAAAGTTTATATGACTTTAGAGAATTTATAAATGTTTTACGATTGAAATATGTTGGTTGTCTTCTTGTGTTGTCGTATTGAATCATTGTAACTATGTATGTCAACATTTGTCATATGTTTATCTTATATCATGTTGTAGTTCATTACGATGGCATACGAGTATACTCAAAATATAAATCAACCGGCTAATATGGGGTTGTCATTGCCTCGGGTGTCATGTTCGGTGTCTCGTGTTGGTACACCGACTTCGTCGGCTTTTACCCGGAATCCATCTTCACCACCGTGTAATGTACAAGGGTTGGGTACAACCCCCAGTGTTCCTAATTCTGTGCATGATACACAACAATCGGCACCTTTTGGTGCATTTTGCTCTGCTACGAGTCTGTCAAGTTCCATGTGTCAGCTTCGTAGATCCAGTTCATATTCTTTGAACCAAACTTCATCTTCATCCACCCATAACCATCAACCGTTGCACGACATAACGAACTACGTTTCTACTGCGGGTCAACTACAACCATCGTGTTTGCCTTGTATACAACAACGTACATTGTCTTCCTCCGTGGTTGTTGAAGGTAGAAGGCAGCTGGGTCGACCACCTTTAAGAACGCGTTCACTTAATACTGTGTCTTATCAAACGGGTAATTCTTCGCATCGACTTCTCAACATGTCGACAAATCAAATGTTGCACCCGGCACGACGTCCAGGTAGACCTCGACGGGCACGCAACGTTTCATCTGTTGATCGCAGTGTTGTACCTTCTGTGTCTCAAGTTTTTTCTGAAACTATGAACACATTGCCTACAACAAATGTTGGTAGCACACCTTCAGGTTACTTTTCTGTCCTTTAATATCTATTACATATGACCAACTAAATTTGTGTCTTCCTATGTTTATGTGTTCCGTTTCGTACTTTTATGACCGTAGGTGTTCCTTCTTCTAATGATGATGCGCAAATGTCAATCTTGCCACCGCCTTCTGTCCTTATTTCATCAACAACTATTGTGGATGCTAATGGCACACCAGTTAATGTTAGTACATCCGAATGCAATTCTGCTCTATCAACCACACGTGTGGTGTCTACAGGTTGTCCCATCGATAGATATGGTCAGCGACAAAGTGAACGGGTCATGATCCATATGGATAGTGACCATAATAATTGTATGTCCTCAAATAGTCCACCTGACGACGTGCGTAGGCATCGTAAGTGATCATGTCCATATTTGTTTACTTTTGTAAATTTCTTGTAATGTGTTGGTCACTGATGGTTGTCGTTTTCGCTACGTCGGTGTAGGTCGTTTCTCCGTTTATTCGGACAGTGGGGATGCTTCATATTGTTGTGTGCATTGTAATGCGATGTTATGGTATGGTGAGCGCACGATTAAGAGTGGCAATCCAAGAACCCCAAAATTCTCATTATGTTGTAGTGAAGGAAAGGTGCGTTTATCATATTTATTTGATGGTCCAACGTTATTAGAAGAACTTATGGATTATCGTGGTGGGCGGCGTGCGACCGTTTTTCGAGCTAACATCAAGGTCTTGAATGCAATGTTTGCGCTCACGTCAACTGGTGGGATTGTACATAGAGAGGTCAATGATGGCAGGGCCCCATATACATTTATGTTGAATGGACATAATCATCATCGAATCGGCTCTTTGTTGCCAACGCATCCTGATGGACGACCTTGATTTGCGCAGTTGTATATATATGACACTGAAAATGAGGTCGACAATCGTTTATACGCATTAAATCAACGCTTATCTTCTAATGTTGATGATACTATATTTCGTGCGTTGGTTTAGGAACTAATTTCTTTGCTTAATGGTTGTAACGCGCTGGTTCAAGCATTTAGGATGGTTAAGGAAAGATTTGATGAGTCGTTGATGCATCCAGTTAGGCTACGTTTGCTTGGCACACGACAAAGGGATGGAAGACAGTATAACTTACCGACGGCCTCAGAAGTCGCTGCTTTGATCCCTGGTGATGGCAACCCTACAGACCAGTGTGATGTAATCGTCGAGGAGCGTAGCGGTGTTGTTAAGCGAATATCAGAGTTGCATCCAAGCTTCATGCCGATGCAATACCCGTTGTTGTTCCCATATGGCGAAGATGGGTTTAGTATCGACATACCTTTAAATGTTCCTCAAACTACGAAGCGACGGTTTGTCAGTCTTCGGGAATATTATTGTTTTCGGTTACAACATAGACTTAATGAAGGAAAAACGTTACACAAAGGGGGTCGATTGTTTCATACATTTGTAGTTGATGCATATGCGGCTGTTCTCGAACATGAGTTAGATTGGTATAAGCGCAACCAACATACCATCCGATCTGAGCTTTATAATGGCCTGCATGATCATATTGTTAATGGTGAAACCAATTGTGAGTTTGTGGGTCGAAGGGTTATACTGCCATCGTCTTTTACTGGTGGCCCTAGGCATATGGTGCAGCAATATCAAGATGCGATGGCAATTTGTCGGTGGGCTGGGCCACCTGATTTACTTGTCACAATGACATGTAATCCACAATGGCCTGAAATCAAACGACATGTTGATACAGCGATTCCTGGTCAGCCAACTTGTGATCGACCAGATATCATTGCACGTATGTTTAAGATTAAACTTGACGAGTTGATGCGAGATATAGAAAAGAATAACCATTTCGTCCGGGTCAAAGCAGGTATGCGTGTTATGTCATGTTACATAAATGTTTATCGTACTATGTTGTTTATATGACATCGTTTTGTGATTTGCAGTTATGTATACAATTGAGTTTTTCAGAAACGCAGTTTGCCGCATTGTCATTGTCTTATATTCCTACACTCAGATGATAAGATATTGTCACCAGAAAAGATTGATGAATTTATATCTGCTGAGTTGCCTTCTGAATTAGCTGACCCGATTGCATATGATGTTATCCGTACCCATATGATGCATGGCCCATGTGGCCTTTTAAACCCGTCGAACCCATGTATGTCTAAGGATCGTTGTACCAAAGATTACCCAAAATCTTTTTGTCCGGAAACTTGTATTCAACGGGATGGATGGCCACGATACAGACGATCAGATGACGGATGTAGTGCAAATGTTGGTCGACAAGGAATTAGACTTGATAATCGATGGGTTGTTCCACATAATGTTGATTTGGTTGTCAAATATGGCTGCCACATCAATGTTGAATGGTGCAGCCATGGCACGTTGGTGAAATATCTTTTCAACTACCTTAATAAGGGACCTGATCGTGCGACTGTGGTTGTTGAAGGTCAGCCTAATCGAACAGCATTCCAATCCCTTGTGCATGCTAATAATGAAATTGAGGCGTATCTAAATTGTCGTTACATATCTGCTTCTGAATCGTGTTGGAAGTTGTTTGGGTTCGAAATGCATTATCGTTCGGTTGCTGTCGAAAGGCTTCCTTTTCATGAAGAGGGGTGTAATAGGGTATACTTTGGTGATGGGGAAAATGTAATGGCTGTTGCTGATCGGGAAACGTCTGCAATGTCAAAATTCACTGAGTGGATGACGGCAAACCAAATTTATCCAGAGGCCCGAAGTCTTACGTATGCAGAGTTTCCTACGTACTTTACATGGCATGAAAAGGAAAAGGCATGGTACCCTCGTAAAGGTGGCAACACAATTGGCCGCATATACTACGTTAGTCCGTCTATGGGTCAGCGGTATTATTTGCGAATGTTGTTAAACGTTGTACGTGGACCGAGATGTTTTAAAGATATACGTACAGTTTGTGGTGTTGAGTACCCAACTTACATGTCTGCATGTAAGGCATTAAATTTGTTAGGGGATGACACTGAATGGGTTGACTCGATACGACAGGCTTCACAATGGCAGCTAGGGCATCAACTTCGCGAATTGTTTGTTGCAATATTATTATTTTGTGAGGTATCTGATCATGAACGGCTATTTAGGGCAGTTTTACCTTACTTGTCTGAAGACGTGGTTTATACTCAACGTAGATTGCTAGGAAATAATGATGTGGTATTTACAGATGTTGAGATACAAAATTACACGTTGTTAGAAATTGAAAGGATTTTAAATGGTAGCAACCGATCATTGATAGAGTTTCCAAGTATTCCCCAAATTGATTGTGCTTTGTTGCGCGACACGATGAACTCTTTACTTGCTGCTGAGCGAACATATGATGTAGGCTATGAGCGGTCTCGGTTTGAAGTACTGTATCGTGGGTTAACTCATCAGCAGAATGAGGTATTTGATTATGTGATGACATGTATTGAAAAGCCTGATGGTGGGGTTGTATTTGTGTATGGCAGTGGTGGTACGGGTAAAACATATCTATGGTCTACTCTTATTGCGTGCATTCGTTCGAGAGGCAAAGTAGTTTTATCTGTTGCATCATCCGAGATTGCATCGTTATTGCTGCCTGGAGGTCGTACTGCTCACTCGCGATTTCGTATCCCAGTTGATGTTGATAGTGATTCGTGTTGTGGCATTGATATTGTGTCAGAACTTGCCGACTTGATCAGAGAGTCAGATTTGATCATTTGGGATGAGGCGCCATTGCAACATCGACATGTGTTTGAGGCTGTTGATAGAACCTTACGGGATTTGTGTAAATATGATCGGGAGGGTGCAGAAAATCAGGTTTTTGGTGGAAAGGTGGTTGTGTTAGGTGGTGACTTTCGACAAGTATTGCCTGTTATTCCCAACGCAAGTCGGAGTGAGGTTGTTTCATCGGTCATTAACAAATCAGCACGGATATGGGAAAAGTGTAAAATTTTCTTATTGACGATCAACATGCGACTTCGTGATCCGTCGGTTTCTGCTTTAGATATGAGCCAGATGATGGATTTTAACAAATGGCTTTTACAACTAGGTGACGGGACGCTTCCTACAACTGCACTACCCGATGAATCTGATGCTGAATGGATTTGTATTCCTGATGATCTATTGATACCTATGTCTGACAACCCGATTGATTCTATTGTAACTGCTACGTATCCAGGTCTTCTAAATCGCATTACTGACTTTGAGTATTTGAAAGAACGTTGTATACTTTGTCCAACTAATGAGTCTGTTGATGAAGTCAACACATATATTCTTGGCCAAATGCGAGGTGACATGCATGTATTGTTAAGTGCTGATGACATATGCCCAACGACAAGTAATCTAGAGGAGATGCGTATTATGTATCGCCTGAATTTCTTAACACACTTAAGTTTTCAGGGATCCCAAATCACAATCTTGAGTTAAAGGTCGGGACACCAGTCATGTTGTTGCGTAATATAAATTTACAACGCGGACTTTGTAATGGCACACGTTTGATCATTACCCAGATTAGTCGTTTGGTAATTGAGGCATTGATAATTACCGGAAGTCATGTTGGTGAAAAAACATTTGTTGGGAGGATCGATATGACGCCAACTGATACCTGCTGGCCTTTTCGTTTTAAGCAAAGACAATTTCCTTTGAAAGTCTGTTTTGCAATGACTATTAATAAGAGTCAGGGCCAAACATTCAAATCTGTTTGTGGGTATCTAAAACATCCGGTATTTAGCCACGGTCAATTGTATGTCGTTGCTTCTCGAGTAACATCGCGCAACGGTCTACGTTTTTATATTGATAATGGAGGCAAATGTCCTGACAATTTAACAAGAAATGTTGTTTATAAAGAAGTATTTTATAACCTACCCCAAGGTATTACTTATGTTTATGCGTTTACTTTTCGGTTACCATTGAAATCAACACACCTTTTGAATTCTAACGTTCTTTGTCTTTTGACGTCTGTTTTTTATGTGTAGTTATTGTGGAGTGATGATGAGGGCAACGAAATCATACATTTCTGACTTGGTTCCATTCGTGACTGATAAGTGGTGTTTGACGGTAATGGTGTCACGTGTTTGGACTGCTTACAATCCGCGTAACGATCAGAAACTATCTCTAAACATGATTTTACTCGATGATAGGGTATGTGTCTTCATATACTTTATGTGGGGGATGCGTATCCAATATATTTATATTTACGCGCAACATTTTATTGTTCTTTTTAGGGGGCAATGATTCACGCTTTGGTCCCGAAGTATATTATTGACAAGTTCAAGGATTCCATTGTTGAAGGACGTGTTTATAAACTCAATCGTGTCAGTGTTGTTAATTACACGTCGAAATATAGACCTTTACAGCGTGATTTTTTTATTCAATTTGCTGCCTGTACGACTGTGTCATTGCATTCGGGTGTCGATTGTGACGGCTTTTACCGATATGCTTTCGAGTTTCTCCCGTTCAATGCCATTAGCAAGCGCGTTAATGATGATACATACTTAACAGGTGTCGTTAGTGTTTACGTTCTCTATTGTATCATTTAATTTCTTTCATAATCTTTTGTTCCTTACTTCATGCTACAATAGATGTTATAGGGGTTGTTCGTGTATGGAATCCTATCGAAAGCAAAGTTGGAACGCGAACAAGCCCTGCCTCTGCTCTACGTAAGATTGTCCTTGCGGATACAAGGTATCGACCTCATTTGGTATCCACGTTACTTTACATCTATACATTGTCCGATTTTGTAGTTTGTGTATTCTATTCGATTTCAGTGATACAACGTTGGATGTATCATTATGGGGGTCGTCAGCCTTGAAATATACTGATGACATGATTCGTGCAAGAGAACATCGCAATATCGTTTTTGTCGTTACGTGTTGTACTGTTCGTGCATATAAACGTATGTTTCTGTTACAATGTGCTTTTGATTTCATTCGTTTAATTTAATTGTTACATAGCGTCAATAATATTTTTCTTGTACTGATAAGGGATACCACACTTGAGTACGACATCGGCAACCCATTTATACGTCGACCTACACATTCCCGAAGTTATTCGTTATCAGGATGGGTGATTTCATACCCTTGACTATTGTATGTAGTAATCGATCTGCCAACCGTTTTTTTGTATATTTATAATGTCGTTTTTTAATATTATAGCCCTGTTCGACCTATTACATTTGGACCTCCTGTAGCAAGTACGGATACAATTTCTATCATACCTGTGGACGTTGTATATGCCCGGTTAGATGAAGGAGTTGATGAGGTATTATAATCATTGTACTTCATATGAAGGATATGTTTTAGTTAATGATGATGTGTGTTATTTGTTTTAGGGGACAGTTTTTACTGTCGCTGGCACAGTAATTGACATTGATATGTCCAATGATTGGAAGTTCATTCAGTGTACAACGTGTTATAAGAAGGCAACTTTAAGTGACCGGCGTTATTATTGTGACTTTTGCAAAGAGAATGTCCTTAATCCTCGACAGGCGTAAGTTTCATGTTCTTACGATTTCTGTTGTGTTGTAATTGTTTTCTTAAAATATTATCTTTGTTTTAGATATAAACTGGTAATTCGGCTAAAGAATGACACACATGAGATGAGTTGTGTTTTGTTTAACGCTGATGCAACGAAGATTGTCGGTCTTACTGCAAGTCAGTTGCTTGTAAAAAGTTTTCAGGAGGTCAGTTAGTTAAATATCACAATTTTTGTGCTTCGTCTTGCACGACTTTTATGGTGTTTGCTAATTTAGTTACGTGTGTCAGGGCGGTGATGATCGTGATTGGATTTATTGGTTTTTGGTTGAGACTTTATGTGCCCGTCATGTTGTTCTTGAGATCAAAGTGGATAAATACAATATGGCCCCGCACTGCATTCGCCGATTTACTGTTGCTCGGTTTCATGGTGACTATGAATCTATTATGGCCATTCATTCGACCCAGCCTTCTTTATTATCACCGCATGCATCTGCGTCAACTGTTACCTCTAATGAAGAAATCACTTCAGTAGAACAACACTGTAACCGAATGTGACTTACAACATCATAGTGCATCGCATGATTGCACGTCTAGAGGACTGACTACATTGAACACTGTATCAACTTCTGCCTCATCACAACCTTCTGTCGCTGAATCCGTCCTACATCATCAGTTGACGTCCTCTTCCGACATTCCATGACAATTTTGTTCCTGTCGTTATTTATTTAAATCGTTAACATTGGATTTCAGTCTGTACGGTTAATGATATTGCCATTTAACTTGTATGCTTTCAATTAGTTTGCAGTTTGTTTTGTATTGTGCCATTATATCTTTCTTTTTAATACTAAGTTTCATCTTTTTGTCATATCAAATATTATTGGTTCTATATGTATTCATACTACTGTCACACCGGTGGCATGTCTCATGATAGTGTACAAACGTGCTCATGTTTTTGCATGTCGTTCTCATGTTACTGTAGACACATGCTAATGTTTTTGTGTCTCATTAAGTTTACTTATTCTGATGTCAGATTTATAAACTTCATTTAGAATTATATTTGTTTGTTCTTACAGGCTTATTATATTTTGTTAACATTTTCGTAAAGTCATAAGTGTTAGTATTAACACTTTCATGTAACATTTTGTGTTTAGATCTGATGGATATTTGGACGGTTGATGTTTTTTCATCTCTCGCTCATCCTCATGCATGTTGGAGTATTTCTGCTGTTCGAGTAGAGTTGGTGTGGAAAGACGATGTTAATGAGCGATTAGTATTAATTTGCATTGATAGAAGTGTAAGCGTTATTTTACACTCTTATTAATGTGAATGTTAGGGTATAATATTATAACTTTATTATGTAACCGTGCGTCGAATATATTGTGTGACAGAGAGCAAAAATGGCAGCTGTTATCCCATTTGCTTTTATGCACCTGCACGATTGTCGGTCTTTGACGGGTCGCGTTTTCTCTTTGCATCATTTCAAAATTGAAGGAGCATGTTATCAATTTCCAAGATATTTATCGTTTGATCTGTTACGAGCTGAGTGGTACATACTGTTAGATTAATTATTTCGATCCTAGGAGTTATTTTGTAATATTTATTAACATTGTAATGTGTCTTGTATTTATTTCTATGTAATTTCTTTCTTATGTAATAGTGTAGGGGCCATTGTTGCCAAGTCTTGTAAGTTAATTAAATGAGCCTATAAAGGCTCCTAGGGTTGCTTTTTTAATATACACGGTTGACCTACATTTGAATCTTCTCTTGGAGCCGCCACTGTTCTTCCATTTTCACCAACATTCATATTGTCTTCTTTCTTATTATAAACACATTTATTGAGCTTGTTTCTTCATGTGTTTGATGAGAAAAACGTCAAGGTGCTGAATATATACGGGATTTCATATTAACAATTGGTATCAGAGCTCAGAGGGGTGGATTTCAACTGATTATTTACGGAATCTGCTGGGTTGTGCATGTTCTTCGAAGTTCTTCAATATTCAACCGGTTAGATCTTCATTTTCCATGGTTTTTCGAGTTTCTTCTGTTATAATGGTTCTATAAACATCACATTATCATTATATACTGATTTTGAACTCATTTACTTCCATATCTTTGTTTAAATCATCAAGAATCGACCATTTTGAAGCTTGAAAATATGGGTTTTTTTAAGTGGGTTTTTCATGTGTTCATGCTAGTTTTAAGTGTTTTCTAGGTTGTTTTAAACTACCAAAAGTGTTTAAAATAGTTTATAAATCATTTAGAACTGTTTTTTAGGCATCAAAACTGATAAAAATCGATTTTTGTCTATTCTGCCTTAGAAAATCGTAAAAACCTGCTGTATTTCGGATTATATACTGTAGCATTTCGGACCATATAGGCACCAAATTCGGACCCCACAACCATCCTAATTCGGACCTCACTTAGGTGTATTTCGGACACTCTCTAAGCCTATTTCGGACCTTAATTCGGTCCTATCCGAACTTCGGACCATCCGAAGTTCAGGAAAGGCTTTCCATTTTTTTTAATTGGGACTTGTTCTTAAATTTTTTTAATTTCGGACCACACCATTTCGGACCATCCGAATTCGGTCTTCTGTCCCTATTTCGGAACCATCAAATTTCGGCCATTTCACTGTTCATCCGAATTCGGTTCATCCGATTTCGGTCCATAGGTCCATCCGAACTTAGGTCATCCGAAAAGCTCATCCGAATTACGTCACATATCCGAATTTGGACCTTCATCCGGATTACTATACATCCGAAATTGGCCCATCCGAAGTCCAGTCATCCGAATTCTACCCATCCGAATCACTATTCATCCGAATCACTGTTCATCCGAACTCATCATCCGAATTCAGAACACTCTGTTTTCAGTGCAACCCATCTGTACTCAGTTTCCACCTCTAAGATCTCCTCAATCTCAATCAGCACCTATACTCATAATGTCTCGTGAAGCTCTTGTACTCGGATCTGAGAACAGACCACCTGTTCTCTATCCTGATGAATACGAACAATGGAAAGCCCGGTTCCTGAAATTCGTCGGAATGCAACCTCTCGGGAATATGATGCTTCAATCAATATCCGAAGGGCCCGTCATCTACTACAGAGAAATTGCTGCCAGACCCGAGGCTGATCCTCCTGTCCTAGCCTCCAAAGTCGAAAGAGAGCCGGCAAATGACGCCGAAAGGGATCGCCAGCATGCTGATAAGAGGGCAGAATATCTGATCTATCAAGCCCTCCCCACTGATATTCTGGTAGGTGTAGACAGTAAAATGTCTGCAAAAGAAATGTGGGACGAGCTGGAAATCCAAATGCTGGGGGCAGATCTTGATGACCGTGCCAAAATTGAAGAGGCAAAGGCAAAGTTTTCAGAATTCCGCGCCAAAGACGGGGAATCTCTGCAATCCACGTTTACCAGGTTTTGTGCAGTCCTTAATGAATTGAATAAACTGCACATCAAAAAGGATCGGGATGACATAAACATCCAATTCTTTGCCGCCTTAGCCCCCGAGTGGCAGCTTGCATGTAGGGCAACGAAGAGAGTCTTGAACATCCCTGAGGTATCTATAAATGTCGTCTTTAAGGAGCTTAAGAAATATCAAGGCGATGTGGATCAACAGAAGCTGATGGCAACTCAATTGGCCTCTCTACTGCTATCAGCCAACACAGGGTTGAAACCAAATGATTCCCTAGCCTTGATCACAAACACGCAGATTCCGACACCATCTTTTGCTCCCGGGTCTTCATCATCTCAGTATAGGTATGCTTCCCCTCCGCGTGAGGTCTATGATGAGGAGGAAGCCACGATACAAGAACAGATTGCCTTGTGGACCAACCGTCTCCAACAACGACGGTTCTCCAACAAGACCAACAACCAACTCCGATATGACACCGGTCCTCGGAGGTACTCCGATGATAGAAGGGATGACAGACGCGATGACTATCGCAGGGACGACTACCGCAGACATGATAGAGACGATCGCCGGTATGATGATAGACGCGACTATCGCGATGATCGCCGTTATGACAGGCGTGACGAAAGGCGAGATGACAGGAGAGAGGAAAGGAGAGAGGACAGGCGGGACGATCGTAGGGATGATCGTCGGGATGACCGCCGGGAAAGGAGGCGTGATGACAGCCGTGAGCACCGCCGGGCCGACAAGAGGCCGGCGGAAAGAAGAGAGGAGAAGCCAAGAGCAGACGAGCCAAAGGCTACTGATGAACGTCTCTGCTACAAATGTGGCAAACCGGGCCACTTTGCTAGGGAATGCAAGAACAATTTTGAGAGAGACGTTGCATATTACGAAAGAAAGCTCGAGGCTGCAAAGACGAAGTCGGATGCATTGGCCCTCGTCGCCCAGGAGGATTACTGGGATGCTGAAGATTCTGACGACGAGGATGACAATGGCAAAAATTGCTATATGGTTGATCGTCAGGGGTTGGAGATTTGTGCTGCTGTCACTGCTGCAAATTCAGACACTGCTGCTGAGGGGAAGACAATGAAACATCCACCAGCCTGTCTGATGGCTACAACCGACGATCCCGAATGCTCCACATCCGGCTCAGAGTCCAGCGAGGTATATTCCTATTACATTCCTGCACATGTAAATCAATTATTTGTAGATAATGAATGCACACTACACACACAAATACTTGATCTACAAGATAGATTAAAAGCTGAAACTGCAAAGTGTGTACAGGCGGAACATCAAGCTCATATTTTGAAAGAATCATCTGAATTATATCATGCAAAATGGTTAACTAATCATAATGTTATAAAACAGATGTTGATAGAAAAAGTAGATGTTCAGGATAGGAATATATACCTTGAATCTTGCATGGAAACGCTTTCAAAAGAAAAACTCTCTTTAAAAGAAGAAATTTCTGTTCTTACAAAACAATTAGATGTGGTAAATATGGAAAATATAGACAGTTTAGAAAAATACAATATGATTGAAGAAGAAAGGATAAGTTTGTACGCAAGAATAAAGACCCTTGACGATGCATTTTTGAAAAGGGGTCAAACAGAACAAACTATCCATTTAAATCAGCCCAAAGAAACTAGGTTTTACCATTCTAAACAGGGAATTGGTTTTAAAAATCCTAAATATTTGGAAAAAGCACAAAATGTCTTACCTGTATTTTATGACATGAATTATATGGGAGCCGGTATTAAATCTTTCTTTTTTGAGTCATCAAAAGAAGTTTTAAACCAAGAAAATGAGAAACGTGTTGCGCGTAAAGATAAAGAAATTTCTTTTCATTATGAAGAACTTAACGAGAGTTATTCTTCTAGAGTACCCACTTTAGAGGAAGATCTCTCGTCAACTTATTCAGAAACTGAATTGAACACTGAAACTGAAAAATCAAATCCTCAACTTTATATTCCTGCAAAAGTTCTTCAACAACAAATCATTGTTTTAGAAAAGGAATTGAAGTCGTCTCAAGAAAAAGCACTTGATCTTCAAGATGCTCTTTTTAAGAGAGAAGAAGAATTGATAAATCAATCTTTTCAACAAACTGTGGAAGTCACTGTCTACAGAGAAAATTTTGAAATAGTTTCACAACGATTGAAAGATCTTTCAAAACAACAAACACTTTCTCATTCTCTAAAAATTCCATGTATGTCATCAGATAAAGGTAAGGCTACAGCTGAAACTTCTTCTATCTTTGTCAAAGGTGAGTGCACAAATGCTTTCAAGAATGAGGTTTCTAAAAAGACTCAGATGAAATCCAAGTCTTTTAAGAAACCCACTCACCTCCAAAAAGAAAAGTCTGTCAAGTCTAAATCTTCCATGCTTACTGACTCTAATCGTTTTGTTCCTACAGATCATATAAGGAGAGTCCCAAAAACCACCATGCAGGATTTTTCAAGTTTTTTTGTGAAGAAGGCTTTGATGCCATGTGAATTTGTTTCTAGAGATAGGATGTCTGTAATCTCTAAAGACAATTTGTGTAACCAAGTGTGTGACAATGTTTGTAATGATGTACCGAATTCTACTATTTCTTTAAAGTACTCTTTCAAGGATTTGTTTAATCTATGTCCAACTAAATATAGACGACAGGTTCCTGAAATGAATGCTTTTGTGCCTTATCCTGTTAAACGTATTCGGAAAAAGAAAACTAAAAATAGTGCATCATCGGCCACAAACAAAGTTGAGACATGTCTGTTGCCAAGGCCCAAAACCAAAGCAACGGTCAAGAAGGTCTCATCAAGACAAAAACCGAAGGCAATTTCAGCGCCTAAGGTTCCAAAACCCAATAAATCCAATCTTCAATGGATTCCAAAGGGTTGTGCATCTAGACCACACACAAATGCTAGTTGGGTTTCTAAATCTGTACACGTGCCATATAAATCTGGAATTCCTAACAAAAAGGGACCCATATTGAGGTGGGTACCCAAGGTTGTGTGATCTTAATGCAGATGGTTCTTGGTTACTTCTGATCAAGACCCGTGCTTCAAAGAAATGGCTTCTAGTTACCTTAGACTAGGACCCGTTCTTTTGCTTGTCGGTTGTGCTTAAACCGACACGTTTGGCTTCTGTGCACACAGCCCAGGACCCAGTCTTAACTCATCATGTTTTCTGAACATCTCGATTCAGAACACGGTTTGATTGTGAATTAAAAATGGATGAGTTTGAATACATATAGTTTTCATTATATGAATTTATGTGTTTTTCAGGCTATGTCCATTTGGTATATGGATTCGGGTTGCTCCAAGCATATGACAGGAAGAAGAGAATTGCTGTCCAACGTTGTTGAACAGTACTGCGGAACTGTGAAATTCGGGAACAACCATCAGGCTCAAATAAAAGGATACGGGGACTTAGTTCTAAATAATCTGGTCATCAAGGACGTTGACTATGTTGAAGGGTTATCTCATAATCTTTTTAGCATAGGACAGCTCTGCGACAAAGGACTAGAAGTAACATTTAGGGCTAAGAACTGCAGTGTTAAGAACATAGATGGAAAAGAAATCTTGACTGGTTCCCGAAAATCTAACCTTTACACCATTGACGTATCTAAGCTTGTGGTGAAGGATAACATTTGCCTACTATCAAAAGCCTCGTCAAAAGACTCTTGGTTGTGGCATCGAAGATTATCCCATTTGAATTTTGATAACATAAACAAGCTGGCTGCGAAGCAATTGGTCAAAGGACTTCCTGAGTCGCGCTACGAAAAGGACCATCTTTGCGGAGCATGTGAGAAAGGAAAAATGAAACGATCATCTCACAAACCAAAGCCCGAACCATCAACAAAAAGAGTTTTGGAGTTACTTCATATGGATTTATGCGGACCGATGAGAACTCAAAGCATAAATGGAAAACGATATGTGTTGGTTATCGTTGATGATTATTCTCGATATACCTGGGTCAGGTTCTTGCGTTCCAAGGACGAGACAGCTCAAGAAATCATTGATTTTATCAAAAGTGTCGAGACCCAACAGCAGCTGTCAGTACAATCAATCAGATCAGATAACGGCACGGAGTTCAAGAACTCGGTAGTAGAGGGCTTCCTTCGATCCAAGGGGATTCAGCATCAATACTCTGCTGCTAGAACACCTCAACAAAACGGGATCGTGGAAAGGCGTAACCGTATGCTAGTAGAAGCCGCTCGTACAATGCTCACATACTCAAAGCTACCTCCGTTCTTGTGGGCCGAAGCCGTATCAACAGCATGCTATACACAGAATCGCTCCATCATTCATAAGCGCTTTAACAAAACTCCATACCAGCTCTTTTTGAATAAAGTACCATTTATCAAGTACTTACGTGTATTTGGTTGCAGGTGCTATGTACTGAATGACAGAGACAACCTCGGGAAATTTAACGAAAAGGCGGATGAAGCGATCTTCATTGGATACTCATCCAACTCGAAGGCGTATCGCGCATTCAATACCCGAACCAGAACCGTCAACGAAAGTGTGCACGTCACATTTGATGAGTTGGCTGAACTGGCACCCGAAGTTGATCAATCAGGACCACGCATTACTCAAATGCCTGGAGACTCATCGAATAACCCCATTTCTTTTTCTTCTTCTGATTTGGTTAATTTATTTGATCCTTTTTATGTTGAATTTTTCGGTCCTAATGCTAGTGTGTCTAATGTTGTTAATAATGTAGGTAATCCTTCCAGTTCAACTGCGCCGCAAAGTTTCTCCACTCCATCTTCATCAACATATCCTCATCCATCCACATCATCCACCGACACATCCGCAGTTGACTCTACTCCTGTAATACCCTCACATATAATACCAACGATTCTTCCTTCACTTGAACACTCGGAAATTGAACCCGAACCTGTGGTACCATCATTTGAAACCATTGACCATGAATCCTCATCCATTCCCATATTAACCACAGAGGTTCCATCCCGAGCACCCCTTCCACACGAGATCAAATGGACCCGCAGTCACCCAACAGAACAAATCATTGGTGACGTAACGACAGGAGTCCAAACTCGTAGGGCATCTGCTAATGAATGTCTCTACACTTCATTCTTAAGTATGATAGAGCTCGCTCGTGTGGATGAAGCCCTGACAGATCCGGATTGGATAGTTGCAATGCAAGAGGAACTCAACCAGTTTGAACAGCTAAGAGTATGGCGGTTAGTTCCCAAGCCAAAAGACCGTACAATCATCGGAACAAAGTGGATCTTCAAGAACAAACGAGATGAAAACGGCATTGTGATAAGGAACAAAGCAAGACTTGTTGCCAAAGGCTACCGACAACAAGAAGGGATAGATTATGACGAGACCTTCGCTCCCGTTGCACGGATCGAAGCAATCAGAATCTTCTTGGCGTATGCGGCACACAAAGACTTCAAAGTGTACCAAATGGACGTCAAGACTGCCTTTCTGAACGGTGAACTAAACGAGGAAGTGTATGTTGAACAACCACAAGGCTTTGTTGATACACATAAACCTGACCATGTTTATGTGCTAGATAAGGCCCTCTATGGTTTAAAACAAGCACCTCGAGCATGGTATGATAGTCTTTCGAATTTCCTTATTTCTGCCGGTTTCTATAAAGGTGTGGTGGACACAACTCTGTTCACTAAAAGGGAAGGCCCACATATAATGCTAGTACAGATTTATGTTGACGATATTATATTTGGATCTACTGACAGTAATTTTTGTAAGGATTTTTCAGCCCTAATGGAGTCTCGGTTTGAGATGAGTATGATGGGGAAATGAACTTTTTCCTCGGATTACAAGTCAAACAACTTGAGGATGGGATTTTTGTGAACCAGTCGAAATATACTCTTGACATTCTTAAGAAGTATAAGTTAGACTCTTGCACGAGTATCGCAACTCCCATGGCCTCCAACTGTAAGTTAGACACCGATCCTTCCGGGAAAAGTGTCGATAATACAACTTACAGACGGATGATAGGATCCTTACTATACTTGACTGCCAGTAGGCCGGATATAGTGTTTTCAACATGTCTTTGTGCTAGATTTCAGGCCGACCCAAAAGAATCACACCTAACTGCGGTAAAACGCATTTTTCGTTATCTTAGGGGTACACCCGAACTTGGTCTATGGTATCCAAAGGGAACCGATTTCCAGCTTACCGCGTTTTCAGATGCTGATTTTGCAGGTTGTAGATTGGACAGAAAAAGCAGATCGGGAGGAATACAGTTCTTAGGCGATAGACCGGTGAGTTGGTCTTCCAAAAAACAGAATTGTGTATCCACATCCACAGCTGAGGCTGAGTATGTAGCAGCTGCAAGCTGTTGCTCTCAAGTGCTGTGGATGAGAACACAATTACGTGATTATGGGTTCTCACTCACCAATATCCCTATTTACTGTGATTCTCGAAGTGCAATTGCCATCTCTTGCAATCCCGTGCAGCACTTTCGAACAAAACACATAGATATCAGGTATCATTTTATTAAAGATCACGTGGAAAAGGGAACCATTGAGTTGTATTTTGTTGGCACGGAATACCAACTAGCGGATATATTTACTAAAGCTTT